>JACDJE010000109.1:0-15116 GCA_016647715.1 Pavo muticus | reverse complement strand
CCTATTTAAAAGAAGAGGAATAAAGCTGGGCATGAAGAGAACTCCAGTCAGTGTCTTTTCCTGCCAATGACAGATCTTTGCAGTACTTGTGTTGCTCTAGGCACTGTAACCTGGCCTTGAAAATGCCCAGTTGAACAAGCTGGCTTCAAGTGATATAATAATGAGCACTTCTCATTCTCCAGCCAAAGTCATTATGCTTGGGGTATTCCCTCCAGATGTTCACCAAAAAGAAGCCAGCTAACCGTATGTCAGGAGCATATCCTTCGCCTGGCCCAGCAGGGATTTGCTGGCACGATGGAGTCAGAGAGAACTAGACTGGCTGGCTGGAGCAGTTATGCAAGGAAAATGAGAAGCTAAATATCCAATAAGTGTGATATAAAATGCTGTCCAGAGAGTGGAGGTCAAAAGAGCCAGCAGGCACAGATGGGGTTGTGGGACTGCCAAAGACAACTGACTGCGTTCAAGGTGTGTAATTCATACTTATGTACTAATCGCTTTGCAAGCTGTCTAGACTGGGAGGCCAGTGGCAGCTGAACGGACACATACCTGGGTCTGAGCCCAGCCTACAAGCTCAGAGAAGTTTCCTGGGAAGCAAGTACCAGCCACTTTCTGGATGGATGGTAAGGTGGCACTTGCTGTGATATGGGCAACAGACCGTCCGGTTATTAGAGACTGCCAGCTGTCTTCACTTCGTGTGTAGCACTGCTGCCATCACAAATAAACCAGGCCCTGCCCCTGACAGCAATAAGCCTGAAAACCTGAATATTTGGCATATTTAGAGTCATAAAGAAGTAGGTCCCTATTCACTACAGCACTGAGCAGAGTACTTAACTTGGACAGGTGAATGTTCCCACTGACAGTGCAGCTATTGAGCAGACATTTTGATGAACACACACCAAAGCACTGTTGCGCGTGGAGAAGTTGCTATTGATTTAAGTAAGCTTACACCCATAAAGGATTTTTTCCTCACTTACTAAGAAACAAAGAGCAGTAGTTATAGATGTGTTTCATCAGAAGGTTATTGCTGGAAATCCTTTTGTCTAATGTACGAAAGCACAGACAGGACTGCCTAAGCAGAACAAAACAAAAAGGCAGCTAATGCCCATAAAGCTTCCAGACAGTGCTTTTTAGTCCTTAGAGCTTTGGAAACAGATGAAGGGCAATTCAATTGCTCTTAATGATACTCTACTGAATACATGCTTTATTTCAAAAAGCCAACTGCTCTAAATGTCATTGACAAATGCAATCATAATGTACAAGTGTCAGTGTCAGTGTAAAACTATACAGCATTTCATATATTTTGCAGCTTGTAAGATCCAATTGTTTCTTTTTATTTACAAAAAAAAAAAAAAAGCAGATGGATCTCAGCAGTGATTTGTAGTATAATTCTTAAATTTATTTTTAATTACAGATTTGTTAGTGCAGTATAATTTCAAAGAAGAGTAGTAGCTGGACTTTCTAATGGGTAAAGCTACATGGAAGTACGGTGCTTTGAGTTCAGAATAGATTGAAATCTTGTATATTTCATACTGAACAGATGCCTTGAGGTGAGTTTTCACTTAAAAGAAATCTCTAGGATACAGCAATGTAGTTGTGAATGGTTTTGTGTATGTTACTGTGTTGTATTCAGGCACGTTCAGGGATGAATATGTCTATAGGTTTAAACATGAAGTTAATCTAAGTAATCTGCAGTCTATTCTAGATGAATACATATAATTTCAGAAACAAAATGAAAATTATAGGTAGTTTCCTCAGTAGATGAGGTTTTACAAAGAGCCTTCTGGGGATCGTTGCAGTTGTGGGTGCTGCAGAGGCTATAAATGTCTCAACTCTTAGCACTCCTGCTGCATCATAACCTCTAAAGAAGCTGCTTCTCCACTGTTTGCATTAGTGGAATTGTCCCATGATAAAACAGGTTCTACTGTGACTTGTTACTGTTCTGACTTTTCACATCAGAATGTTAGGACAGACCACAGAGCTGGTGAATCTGTAGCCTCATGTTGAAAATTGGTGGTAATGTAAGGTTTGCAGGGATGTAGTTCTTCTGACTGTTTTTAGACGAAATGTGTAAGGACTTTTTCTCAGTTTTGGATTCTTGGCAGTCTCTTCTGGGCTGGAGATTGTATGTTTCTGAACCATCAAGTTTAAGATCCACAACACCATAAGTGTCATTCTTAAATTCAAATTCTTTTTTGAATGCAGTGATAACTTGATCTTCTGCAGCAACCCAAGGCAACAATTTCCACAATTTAGTATTATTTAATATATTAGTATTATTGATTATTTTCTTTTTGTTTCAACTGGTTGCTACTTTGTTTTTTATTATGTCCCAAGAGTGGTATTGTGTACAGAGCGAGTCTCAGTCTTCTGGTTCTTTGTCCAAACCGCAGTAGAAGTGATCTTGGCAGTGTTAAGGAGGAAAATAACGTGGAGTCGGATCTGGAAAATTTGCTTAGCAACTCTTTGAATAGTGATAGTTGGAATCTTCCTTACAGTTGAGTTAATAGAATAAAAGACAAAATGAAAGAACTTTTCTTTACAACTTAGTAGCACGCAGGAGACTTCGGAGTGGGGATCTCACAAACGCAAGACATATATTAAAAGTATATTTCAAGTAAATATACTTTTATGCTCTGCAGACCTCATAATAACATCCATATAGCATGTGTTCACTGTGAGCTTTTATAAAAGTGGTTGCAAATATTTAGATATTATTTAAAACAAAAAAGATCCCAAGCCAACCAAACAAAGACAGCAAGGAGAATTTCTTTACCTTGATTGGAATAAACTTTTGACTGCAACTATGGAAAGTATATAAGCAACAATGGGACATAATCACTCCAGATCTCTCGTAATTATTCACTCTAAATCTAAGTTGATATGCCCTGTAGAAAGGGTAAGCCTTTGTGCAGCCTCTGTGAAGAACAGTCACCAGGATAAACAGAAAGTGTTGAGGAAGTGTAAAGGATGTGGCAAATGAGGAAACTGGATAGTTTAAACAACAACAACAACAACAATGTAAGCAAAAGACAATTTTATTATATGATTGCCCACATCTTAACTAAAAGATTTTAAAGGATTTTAAGAGGGTTAAGGAGCAGATAAACACCATAAACTGCAGACAAGAAAATTATGGCAATGGTAAACAATGATTTAGTATGTTTCTTAAAATACCGATGAAATGTATGACAATGGCCTTGTCCAGAAGTGTGACTGAAAGTACCAAAGAAGTACAGTGCATTTAGTGACATGAATCAGAGCTGTGCTAGTCGGTACATGGCAGTACTTTTTCTTATTATTGTAATTATGAGGTTCAGATCAGATGATGTTTCTTGATCACATTAATCATCCTATTAGTGAAAGTTATCTGGCCAAAGATCAGTGTAAGAAGTTATTGGAAATGAACTGTGGGAATTGGAAAGGAACACTGGTTCTCCGAAGGATGTGTCAAAACTCCTGTAGCCTTCAGCAAAGCTAAGATTTCAGCCACAAGGAAAGAGAGGTGAAGCTGATGCACATCTCTAAATATGTTGTGTTTAGTGGATGCTCAGGGTAGCATTTAAAAAACAGTGCTGTGCTGGCCCTGGGAAGCTGTGATGATTCTGAGGAGCCACTGGCTGGGTGTTAGAGACTGTGCTCTGATACAGCTTGTTCAAACAAACAAAAAGCTGCAGTACCATGCTAAATTGTATTGCTGATATTACAGCATCTGAGAAAACAGACCACTAAGAGAAATGGCTATGTGATTAGAAATTATTTCCCTCTGATTCTGGGGGTCTGTTTTATGGCTCAGGAGTATGTGAAGGTAGAACTCAACCTTACATAACATGGAAGCCAAGAATTTGCTTAAGTAAATGCTTATGAAATGGATGAGTCATTGTTTTTCATGAATCTATGGCTATCTCATAGGTTTATTGACAACTCACTTGGAGGAACGTTAGGAGGTCAGCACTCTCTCAGTACTGCGAGGCTGAGGTGCAGTGTTTCCCTTCCAGTGGCAGTGCTGAGCGGCCTGGTGGCAGGCAGCGAGGAATTAGGCTTTCAATTTGTGCTGTATTCTTACTTGGAAATTGGTACTGACTCAAAGAACAGCAAGACTGATTTTTTTGCTAGGAGTGTATGTCAACATAATTAATTTTCTATGGTTCCTTCTGTACGGCATCCATAGTACTCAGTGAGGTACATCTTCCTG
Organism: Pavo muticus; assembly: GCA_016647715.1. NCBI lineage: Eukaryota > Metazoa > Chordata > Aves > Galliformes > Phasianidae > Pavo > Pavo muticus. The sequence goes on along the minus strand of JACDJE010000109.1, from coordinate 10,924 downwards.
TCAGCATGCAGCCATTAGCTGACAATGCAGTTGCTAGCTACAGCACAGTTATTTTTTTTACATCTCATCCTTGAACAAATGAAAAGCACCAAGGAATGCCCCACTCCATTGTTTTGTGATAATGTATGTGTGAAAAGCAGCTTATTCTAAGACGAGGATAAGCCTGTCTCTCAAATTTACAATAAAGATTTGCTTTTGAAATCTTCAGATAGGAAAATACAGCTAGCAGCCATTCCATCTGTTTATTTGAATAAGCAAATCTTATGGTTGAGAAGTTCTGTAGTTGTTCTGGAAAAAGCTATAAACAGTGTATTGTTTAGTTTTGTAAGACATTCAGCTAATGTTAGATTAACGTGGCTTTGGTAAAATTTGTTTTTTAGCATATTCAAACATTAATAATAGTTTTATTTTAAGAGTTCCCAGATTTTTAAATGCCTGAGATGGATTGGAAGAGAGTGTTCACAGATTCAGATGCTACAACATGTGCAAGTTGATTTTACCACTCAGCTTACCCTGTTGTAAAGTGTTAATCTGAAAGAATACATCCAAATGTCTCCCCTGGTACAGCTCAGCATACGGCATGCTAGAATTATTTTGTTGTGGATGAAAAGAGTACCTAGGTTTTTGCATATTTTCAGGTTAATTTTCCATGTCAATTTAGTCTATAAATACAAGCAAAGGTTTTGAAAAGCTTTTCTTACCCCAAGTGGATCTTCCTTGTTATTCTCAAAAGGACATATTCCTTTTAAATCAACAAGCTTTAGGATTTACTAATCAGCTCCATCTAAAATCCTTTACTTCTAGTCAGTACGAAGCATGATCAGTGTGTTGAGCTATGGCAAATTTAAATGAATTTTGTATTTGCAATAGAATATAAGAAAAAAAGTCTAAACACGAGGTTGTCATTTGTATTTCACGGCAAGCTTATTGATCTCACCAGCACTTAACACAGAATCTTTACTGAGAAGAAAATATTGAGAAGTTATATTTCTCTAGAAAGTCGAAGCAAACAGTCTGTTATATAAATATAAATAGTCTGTAGATTTTTCTCATGTATTCGGTAACATTGTTTTGTCAGCCTACAGGAGAACTCACGTGGCTCTGCTCAGAAAGGGAAGTGTGTCTATAGAGCACCAGGACAGTATCAGTCCTATTGCTTTTGAATAGAAGCGAGAGAGAATGTAATCTTAATCAGTTAGAAAACCCTGGAAGGAATTTGTGTTCCTCTTCAATCGTCTACAGAAGCTGAATATCAGTGCAGTTATGAATAAAGAATCAATATTTATGGTAAAAGCCTCTTGAATGATCATATGGTGAGCTCTTTGATTAAAATAGTAAAACTATATTGTGCACAATTGGAAGTTCAAAGCTCTGACAAAGAGTATGCATCTCAGGCACTGCTACTTAAAAGCCCCATCAGCACAGAGAGTAAGGTTGGTGCTGATTCTCAGTGTGGATGAAATGTATATATATGTGACCACTGTGGCACATAGGTATCTTTAAAATGTACTGGGTTTGACAGGACTAATTTTATAAATAGTATATTTTCATCATTTATTTGAGAATCCAACATTATTGTACGCGCAATTTGTGGATGTGAAAGTGTAGAAGACTTCTGATTTCTCTGTAAGTAAATTTCAGTAATATTTACTGTAAACCAGTATATCCTATGCATATAACAGAACAGTTAAACTGTTGTTTCAGATTCTGGATCGTGCTATTTCCATCTCTCTCTAATCTCATATTCTCCTTTAAATTATAAATTGCCCAAGTGGTATGGACTAAGCCAAGGGAACTTTTGGAACGTATTTAATATGGCTTTATTAGCTTTACTGCAGGCTCAGGATATGATTTGGTGTGTTGGAAACGTATCTGTATTCAATGATATCTCCCTCAGGATTCATTCCCTTTTAATGAACAGTGAGAGATGGTAGCGGTGTGTGTGATGTATGTTTTAGCATGGTTGATGGGTTTCTGCAGTTAAAAAGTACGTGTCATTGTTATTTACTCTGTATTATTTATACAGCAAGGCTTCTCTGAGGACCTAGCCCCATTGCACTAAGCAATGTAAAAATATAGACAACATCTATATTTTTTTAGCTGGTTTTCCTGAGAATAAGAGACAAAGACGGGCCTTGAGAACAGGGAGTCCTACTACTACTTTCTCCTGAAGTACAGTCAGTGTTCTGGGATAAAGCCATTGGCTGGTAAGTAGCTGATGGTGGTCTGTTTAACCATTTCAGCTGTTCTTGGCACACGAAGAATTATAATGTTGGGCTTATTGCTGTCTGTATTCATGATGCCATTTTACTTATTGATACAGAAAAGAAGGGTATTAAGTGAATTCAAAACTCACTATGCCCACTAAATCACGCCCCAGAAAGAGCTTACGTAATGAAGGGACAGTGTCTAAAACAGAGGGGATCTGAATTCTGCAATATTTATTTTGTTTAATAATAAGTTTAGATTTGAATGTTGTTATTGGAAGTTTGGCCCACTCAATAACACGTTTATGAGCAGTGCAATTCTTTTGTGTAGAAAGCATGATTCAGTTTAACAAATTCTGTCAAGCATGTTTGTTTAAGCATACATTCAAATTTCTCCAACAACAATTATTTATCCTGGAAATTATTAGGAAGGGCTTTTCAAAACAAAGGTAGTGACTCTGACTTCATATTTTGTTTTATAAAATATCTGAATTTCCCATTGGCTATCCTAGTGAGAGGCACTGAAGGCAAAGAACTGTTAAAGCATCTTTACTTTGTTTCAGTGGTAAAATAAGCCATCTTCTTTAAGAACACAATGTAATTAAGTGAACAGATACCTCAGAAAAATATGATCTATAGTGATTAGTTTTAAAAAGATGTGAGGTGGACTTGCATTTTGTGCACTGGGCAGAATAACTCTGTCCATTTAAGTAAATACATAGGTTTTGTCTATGATGGCAGGTTATTTTAGGTTCTTGTAAGTAATGATCCAAATCCATCAGCTTCTGTGGCTCAGTATTCCTGAATACAGATTGTCTTCAGGAGCTGTAATAAATAAAACCCATGTAAGACAGGGTTTCATTAAAGCATTTTCTTATGTTTTCAGTTTTGTGATTTTCTTTCAATTGATTGTTTATAAAGCAAAGTTTAGCTTGAAATGAATTATTTCTAAGCCATGTATTATTCAAAGTAATACTTTGGTCATACTGAATGTTGGAGGAAAACGTATTTATAGTGCCTAGTTTTACTGCCTTGCAATGGTTGAAATCCACAAAGATAATCAGCTATGATAAAATTATGTTATTGAAGAGCCTGAGTCAGTGACTGTTATGAATTTTATGTAAAAAGCTTAACAACCATTATCTATTTCTTCTTCTGAGTGGATGAAGATAGGACTTGACATCCAAAAGCTCATACAAACTGAGTCATTTCACATGTTTTCATAGCAAAACTTTGATTAACCACCCAGAAAAGGGGAAAAGTGCTGTTAGTTACATCCTCTTCCATTTCAGTGGAGGCCTGCTGTGCCACAGAAATGCAAAAAGAGCTGCTAAATTACTGTGGTCTGTTGAGGATTTTTAATAGGACCTCCTATCATAATGAGACATTGTAAAATTCCTTTTAAATATGTCTTCTTCTATATTTTCTGTGCTTCATATTTAAAAGTTTACTACTTACTTTTGTCAGATTTTCCTGACATATTCTTAATAATCATCTTAATAACTAATTAAGTGTTATCTGAAATGTAATCTTTGTCTACTCTGCTGTAAAAATATATATATATTTTTTTTTTCTAACTTGAGCAAATGTTATTTTTGATAGTTCTACACATAATAAAATGGGATCTCTGAAATTCTGAAGGAGTTATATGAGATGCAGTTTAATACTACAAACTNTTTTGTCTTAAGCATTCCTTTTCCTTAAAAGCATTAGTTTGCTGCAGAAGCAAAAAATATGGAAAGAGACAATATTGAGCATTCCCATTTGAAAGAAGACAGCTCGTTCAGGTCAGAGAAGTGCTGCAGCAGCGTGTCTTGTCTCTTCTCTGAGAAATGCATATTGCAACTACTAATCAGCTTGAGTATCAACATGGTTTTTTTTTTTTCCTCAGAGAAATCTATTAAGCTGTTTTTAATGTTAACAAAAATTCATTTTCTGTATGGGGAGGCTTTAACTGTTTCAGGTGTTGCATATTTTTACATGGCTCTCTTCAGGTGTTGCATATTTTTACATGGCTCTCTTCCAAGAGGTGGTGTTTATGTAATGACAATATTTTCTCATTCATTAGTCAATTCTGGAAGCCATTAGGTGGCTCAGGAGGTGTTTTTCTCTCAGTGAGGGAAGGAGTTTTTTGATTTCACACTAAAAGCTGTTGGAATAAGATGTAATCTAGAAACAGGATTATACCTAAAGAGAGCAAAAAGTGAGCAAGAAGAGAAAGAGACGGGGGTTTTGCATTCCCCTTCACATGGTAAAGAATAAACCAGAGGAGCAAAGGAGAGAACAAAGGTTAGGGAATATCTCAGTGGTAACCTCCTTAAAATAAATGAATGCATCCTACTGAACAATGTGAATTTTGGATCAGACCCATTCATGCTGTATTGACATCTGGAAGTAGTAAAACGATACTGTGATTGGGGAAGGGGTTAACCTTGTTCAGCAAACAAAGTGAATCGACCAGCTGCCAAGGCCATATACTTCACCAAGGGATCTAACCCTACAAAGAGTGGCTGTCACGGGACTATGACTTTTACTCCGTCTTCAATTTGTTGTATTGATTTTTTTTTTTAATTTTTATTCTTTTTCTTGGCAGGACACGTGAATAAATCTACCTAGAGAGAAAACTGAACATCCAGACTGGTCTTCTGTAACAGCTGCCAAAGGTCAGCAGGTAGTTTTCAAACTGTAAGGAGAACGAAAATCTAACGTGTTCCTTAAAATATCAGACTACTTGGATCAAAGTAGTTACTTTGAGTAATGCTTCATATCTCTTTCTGCTGAAGTTGGTGAAAGATTTCTCACTGATGGGATTCTTAAGTGCAGCTTTTCAAAACGTTCAGGTATCTGATGTTCATAAAATTGGAAGTATATTAAGCATTTGGATGAATATCTGTGTTTGTGAATGAATAAGCTCTTGGAAATGAACAGCTTAAGGTGTAGTAGTTATTTATACCTAAAGACTGCATATGAGAAGGAGCATAACAGTAAGAGTTTTCCTGAGGTCTTCCACCTGGAGATTTATCTCTGGGAAAAATGCCACGCTCCTCAGTCGTAGGCATGCCAGTGCTCAGGCTTGGCAGTGTGCTCTAAGAAGCTGTCTGAGATAGTTCTGTCTCACTGCTTACTCAGTGTCCTTCAGCCACTGCAGTAACTGACATATGAATCTTATATTTATAACTGTAATTCAGTATCTATAGTGTTCCAGCAGCCCTGTAAAGCTCCTTTTTTTTACCAAGCAACAATTAATGTAGAGTGAGGGTGATGTAGGTTACTGCTAGCCTGTAAGCAAACTTTGGTCCTTGATATAGATTTTAAAAGGGTTTTTAATTGGTTTTTGGATGGTGTTCTGTTTCAAAGTGAATCTTAAAATAGGCTTAACAGATCTAATGTGCACTGGGAAGGAAGGCGGAGCCTAACTTTCAAGATTTGTGTTTGGGTGGTCAGATTCATGACTTTTTCACCTTTCTGATCCTGTGAAGGCTGTAGTTAAACCTGTCAGCACTTCTGAATGATTAAATGATAAGCATGATATGTCAAGCATTAAGGTAAACATTTTTTGTTACTTTGAGATTTCTGGATCCAGTATCTGTATTAAAAAAAAAGAAAGTAGTTTTAAGTAGATTTTGTGTTGTTTTTTTTTTTTCACCTCCCTCTCCTATGCATAGAGCAATTAGTAGACTTTCTGCAAATTAAAAAAGGCTTTTTATTCAGGTCAAAGCTAATCTTGCTGCAGTTAAAAATGGATTACCAGACACGGCGCCCTCCCCATTGCTGGCTGGGAGTCAGTGCTTGTCTGGCAAAACTATCTCACCATTTTTTTTCCTCCTCTTTCTACTGATCTCTTGGGGTCCTTTTCCTAGCTGTGAGCAGCGGCGTGCCAATTTCAATTAACATTTCCTTTAAAACAAATGTTATCATCTGCTTAGTGCTTGTGACTTTCTATTTCTAACAAGAATAACAGCAGAGTGAAGGACTATGGCTTCTTTTTTTCTTCCAGTGTGATGTCACTGCACCTTGGTGAACGTCATTAACTGTTAACCCATCTGTGGCATTTCTCCCGCTTCTTTCTGACTTAAAGGTCAAACCAAGGCCTGAAGACTGAATTCTCTGTCTGAAGCAGGGGCATTTTCTTCTCCATAACAGATTGAGAGCCAAAGCCCATTGTCATTAAGATGATGGGCTGCTTTTTCATCATGACCACCAGGCCAAGGTTTGTTCTCAAGGTTTTTGGGAACTGCTAACCTATGAACAGTATGGCAGGGATGCTGATTACATCTGTGTGAATAAATTATCTTGTGAGATTGCTGATTTTGTCAGGGAAGAAGACAGCAAGACAGTTTTGTCAAGTTATCCTAAAGCGCAGTTTTCTCTGCCACTGAGAAATTATTTTGAAAATCATTTTGGATTACTAGAAAAATACAGTTATCTGAAACGTATCTCATTTAGCTCCTTTAACCACTTAAAAATGAAGAGATATATATGCTTATATCTGAGTGGTTTTGAAATTTTTTTTGTTACTTTTAATGCTTTCTCCTCTTCTTATATTTGTTACTATAAGAAATTAATATCAAATATGGTCAACTCGCTGTTTTATTCTTCTTTTCCCACCCTTCTCTCCAAACCTCTACAATTTCACCTGAAATTGTTCAACTCTTCTACTCCTGGCTCTTTTGTGAATATTTAGTTGTATATCAAATACTGACTGACTTAAACAATTGTGACAGTCCAAGTAAGTGCGTGTGCCCAAATATTAAAGCCTGGAAAAAACAAGGTAGACAAATAAACAGTCCTTGGTCCAAAGCAAATGTGTACCAGGCTTTCTCCTGATTCTTTTTCATCCAGTTCCTCTTTGTTTCCAGTTCTTTTTGTCCTTAGTTGAAAGTAAAATGAAGTCTTAAGAGCTTATAGAAAAATGGCAGGGGGAGGGGAAAAGGTTTCAGGTGTACCTTCTGGGCGATTTAATCACTCGTGGTTTCTGCCAGTTCATACTTTTCTGTACTGAATTATGATACTAAAGCTATCTGATACTGTAGTTTGCATCCAGGCATATCCAAACTGCCACATTATTAATGCTGAACCAGGTGTTTAAATTTACTGCTGGGATTGTTTCAGAAATAGAAATCATGACTCTGCCAAACGGGAACCTGGGATCTGGTGCACGAGATACCAGAGTTGTGCCCGGCCTTGGAACCTCTTCTTAACAGATGCAGTTTTCTGATGCTTTGGAGAAGTTTGCCAAAGCATCAGTAATAAACAAACTTTCGGAAAATGTTCTCTCATAAGAGAAGGTAGCTTAGAATTGAACCCATCTGAATTCACACCTGCCGGCATTCAAGGAGTGTGCTCATCCCTGCTGAGAAGGGCCATGAAGGCCTCAGAAGCTTTTGAAGAAGTAACCTAAAAAGATGTTTATTGCAGGTATGGAAGTGTTCTGAAGAAAGCTCTATTCTTCATTTAAATCTTCAGACACTTGAGGGCCTCACTCTATTTAATAAATCTTGACGTTTTGCCTAATGTTCTTCACTTTTAAAAAAAATTAGCATCCATCTCCATTGATGTATTCATAATTCATTTATTCTAAATTCCTTTTTAGCTGCTCAAGGAAAGTTTTGTTTTATGTCACATTGAGAAGAAGAATTCTAGAGCACTGAAGAGTGAAGGCTGTTGTCTTATTCACATGACAAAGGCATATATTATTTATATTATAATACCCAAACTGCAGGAATTGATAGATGAGACTTATAGTCAGCTCGCAAGCAAGCTAAAACATCTTTTAAAAATAAACTACTTTTTGAGTGGTTAATTCAAAATCAGATGGATTACTGCAAGATACTCTATGTGATTATTTTTACTGTTGGGACTCAAACTACCTACATATATTTTCTCACTGAGACGGGAAAAGTCTTATTGCATTTATTTTTCCTTCTGTTTGGGTGATTTAAAATCTGAAAAAGAGACTGTTAGATCAATAATTTAGTGTAGTCAGATGAAAAGTGTCTTAACCTGTTGATTCAATTGTTGGATATTATGGAATCTTACACACTGAATGGCTGCATTTAGATTGTATAATCCATATTCAAAATAACTTCTAGTGGAGGGAAAATTGGCCTTTGTGGATGAAATTAACATCTATGTCTTTGGCTTTTATGCTATATAGAAAGATTTGGTCAGCATGAGGGAATACTGCAGAATTATTCCTCTTACAGATGAGTAGGTGAACTCCACTTGTTGACGTTTTAGACATAATGCTGGCAGTTTTTCTTTCAAGTAATAATTTATTTCCAACCACAGTAAAGAACAGAAAAACAGCGTAATCTTAAATTATTTCTGTCACAGAGGAATTTGAGAAAAATTTCCTATAGCAGGCTTAGTCCCCTGAAATATTCTCAGTGAATGACCTTATTAATGATTTAGATGGCGATTAGAAAACATCAGTGGTTTCACTGCAGTGATACAGCAGTGAGGGTGTAAGTAATTTACTGTCTCTCGTGACCCTGAGAAGCAGCTAAATACCTTGTCTCATTCACAAATGATAATTTGACACCTTTGCTAGCAAGACTGCTTGTACCTTGCTAGGACTTCTGAGGCTGTGTGCATGGGTGCTGCAGTTTTTCTTCATTGCTTGCTCTATTAAGATTCAGACAGCTTATGCTTATCTTCTTCAGAGACCAACCAGTGATCTGTCTTTGCTCCATTCCAGATTATTCTTTTTCTCTTTGCAGTTACAAAATGGAGGAATAGTAAACTAATAAAGTTTGTGCTTTCTGAAAACCATTGTTTCTCCTTTAATTATTAGAATACAGTACCTTTCTGATTCTCAATTTAAAGCTGAATTGCTTTGAAACTTTGCGTTCCCACAGGAAGAGCTATTGCCTTTAAAATTTAACTGCAGAATTTGATTTATTTATAAAAGGAAAGTTGTATTGTCACTATCTGCCACTTGTCAGGATCGCATGTTTGTGGATTTTTAGTTATTTGGTTTTATTACTAAAGGACAAAAGCGGTAAGAGCAGTTATGACTGAAAATTCTGTAAATCTTGTGTTTGAATGCGTGATACAAAATTAACGTGTGGTCTGATAGAATGGTAAGCGTGCAAGATTTGTTTAACCATAATGACTGAAGGGATGACAAGGGTGTTGTTGAAGCTGTTACTGAGCTACTCAGCACTTAGTTTCGAGATACTGTGTGTTAACATTGATTACAGCTGTTAAATTATTTTCCTCCTCCTCCTCCCTTTAATCTCCTTTCTCTCAACTGGAGAAAATTTTTCTTAATACTTTGAAAACTTCTGTCGTGCCCCAAAGATGCAACTTGCAAAAAATCATAGCATGTACTCTATTTTCTCAGCATTAAGCTCAGAGATGAACATGGCTGAAAAATCAATAAAGTGCTTGGCCTGCGGCCTTGTCATTTATTGATTTACATGTCGTTTATCTCTATACAGAATGCAATTATTGCTTAAATACAATACAGTATTTTGCTAATAGGATACAAATGTCACCACTGAATAAAAAGGTCACGCTTGCATGTAAATGATTGTCAACCCAGTCTCAAGCTTGTTGCTGCTATTATTTGAAGAGGTTGTTAAGGCACTGGAGACCTAGGTTTTTTTTTGTAGATACCAGTGGGTGCTCACCTTTTGATTTTTATCATCAGTAGTTCCAATTTTTTGGCCTTATATTTGTGTTTTGTGCTTGTGTAGTGGTATGAAGTGTATAAATGCAGATCACAAGTAGAGGATTTGCAAGACGTGATGCAGGAGCAGTGATGGTGCGAGCATTCCATTATTGGTGCATGTCTGGGAGAAGTTGTTGTGGCTTCCTCAAGACCTGTCTTGAATTTTCTGTGACCTGAGCAGTACTGACAGAACCCTGCTCCTTGGGAGCACCTGAGGGGCTCCTGAGAGGCAGAGAGTTTTCAGTGTTTGCACATTTCTTGTTTCTTTCTTCTTGTTTCTTTCTTTGTCATTGCTATGACTGCTATGGGTAGTCAGTAAGCATTTGCTCCTTGACTGAAGAATCAAAGCAGAAGAGCCAAGTGTGCATGGACAAAAGAAGAAAAAAAGAAAAATAAAAAATAAGGAGAAGATAGAATGACTCGGAATATGTATTCTTACCTGCATAAGTGGAAAGTAGACCCTTAATGAGTTCTTCCAAATACACTTGGAAAGCTATAGCAAAAATATTGTAAAAGGGATGCTGTCCTTCAAGCTCTCTTTGAATTTTTCATGGCGATTGCTCTGTTGCAACTTTGTCAAACTTTTTATAATTTATTGCAGTAACTAACTTAGATAAGAAATCTCTCTGAAGTGGCACTACAAGGTATTGAACTGCAGAATAACTAGTATAGAGAAGGAAGAAAATAGTCATATTAAGACCTTTTTCACTTTTTTTCTTTTTTCTTTTTTTTTTTTTTTGGTAGCTTCAGTCTGTACCATGAATAAATGTGGGCCTTGTTCTAACTGCCTGCCTGTGCAGGAGGTCACCTCTGCCTCTTCTGGTCCAGTGAGTCTACGCTCAGGTACTTAGTGCTTATCTGTTGGATTTACAGCCTGATCCCCTTAGCAGCTTTGCACCTCCTATCCCCTAGTACAGAGTGAACAGGGAGGGGGCTCCTCTAAGGTATCACTTGTAGCACACTCAGGAACGTGTTCCTGTTCTACAGCTGCAGCATGCAGAATGTCAGTGGGATACATTTTAAAATTTTCTCCTTTTTT
>JACDJE010000257.1:1944359-2013388 GCA_016647715.1 Pavo muticus | reverse complement strand
ATATAATACAATCTAATTGAGACGGATAAATCAAACAAAGTGGAGAGAGAGAGTTAACGGAGCACTTGCCTCTTCGTTGGGAATCCAAAGAAAAAAAAGCAGCACCACCCCCAGCCCGTCCCTCCATGACGTGTAGGGGCAGGTAGCCGGATTAGAGTGTTAACACTTTAACTCCCAATGCACTACATGATGTTATGATGTGGAATACTGAAAAACCAAAATCACAAAACCGTGACACTTTAGGGAAGCAGCATCCCCCCACCCCTCTCCATCCCTTTGAACTCCACCCTCTTCACCCATAAAGCTCCGTTTTGAGCCTCGAACTACCCGCTCAACCTCAGTGGCCCTCATTTTGTCCCCCTCCCCTTTCATACCTAGTTTTAAGACCTATCAATGAGTCCCGCCACTTGCTGGGCTAGGATCCTCTTACCCCTTGGAGACAGGCTACTTCCATCTGCAGCCATCATACCAGGTGCCGAGTAAATTGCCCTGTGGTCAAAGAAACCAAAATTCCTGTGTTTGCACCAACTTCTAAGCCATTTATTAATGAGGTGGGTTTTTTGGATCCTCACAGTATCCTTCCACCCCACTGAAGGGATAGAAGAAAAAACCACCTGCACACCTGCTCCTTCAACTACCCGCCCCAGTCCCCTGAATTCTTTCTTAATAGTCCTCATGCTTTTCTCAGCAACCTCATCAGTGCCAGCCTGAACTATCAACAAGGGGTAATAATCTGAAAGGCGAATCAGTCCAGGAAGTCTCCTATAAATGTCCCTGACTCGTGCTCCAGGGAGGCAGCACACCTCCCTACGGATAGGGTCAGGCCGACATATAGGGCCTTCCGTTCCTCTCAGCAGGGAGTCGCCTATGACAACCACCCTTCTGTCCTGCCGGGAGGAGGCAGTCTTTATTTGAATTAGACAGTAGCAGTTGTTTTATTGTAGAAATTAGAAAAGAGATACCCTGAGATCCCTGTTATAAGCTGGGCAGTCTCCAAGTTAAATGGTAAGCTGAGGTACTTACTTTTGAACTGTGTCTTGTGCTGTGTAGGGATAGAGTCGTACTATAATTTTTCCACTGAAACTTTTCTTTATAAATTGAACATAGAGGGAAGGAGGCACATGCCTCAGTGTCCATGCTTTATGCAAGCATGAGGAAGTGACTGATGTTGCTATAATCTCTGGCATCTCTAGGTGAGGTGAGTAAAGCCATGCATACATACAGCCCTTCCTCCACCAGCTGCATCCACAATAGGGGCTTAGATTTGTATTACATTGGGATGTAGAAAATCCTGTTTCAAGTCAAGACCTCACTGTTATAGGAGTTGTTCATATTTCCAAATTTGAGTTGTTAACCCCTCTCAAAAAAAAAGAAACCTTGAGTTGTTTTCCCATGGATTAATCAGTAAATTAAATACAGTACAACAACTGTATTTGTATTTGAGAATATGATGGTTTATCTTATAATTACTTTTCAGAATGACTGAATCCATATTTATTTTGACTCACCATACGTACACACTGTCAGGTGGAGAAGGGTAGAGGAAAGCTTTTTGAAGGACTGTGATGGCCAAAAGCTATATATGACCAAAGCAAGACACGTCAGTGTAACATTACATGTTGTATTAGTTGCTCGGTTCTATTTTATGGGCGGTAGAGAAATACAGTTATTCTTAATACCTGTTGGTAGGTAAGAGATCTTTCCTGGTAACAGTCAGAATTCTAATTTAAAAAACGGGCCTTGACATACACGGTGTACTTATTAATGTCAGTGTGGAGTTTGCATTTTCAGTTCTCTAGGAGTTATGAACATTTTGCAGTGTTCCTATTTGAACCTCAATGGGGTAAACTGGAGAGCCTGGATATGTCTGTAGACACACCAGGTCTCTCCTTGAACAGACTTTAAAAGCAAAAACGTTGAAAGGCATCCTCTATAACCAAACTCTGGTCTGCTGTTTTGTTTTAGATTGTTAAAGCAATGTGCTCACTGCTTGTAACTCAGAGAAAAACCAAAACTTCTCTGAAGTGCCTCATCCTGTCCCTGCACTGTGCGCTCCCTGCTCTGGCTGTGCAGAGGGACGCTGCCCAGTGTTTTCCTTTCTGCTGGGTCAGTTAAGGTAACTGCTTGGCTTCATGTGATACAAAGAAAATGAGCTTCATACACTCAGGTTTAAAAGCTTGGATAGTCTCAAAGTCCACTGGAGACTAGCCAGAAGTTAAGATATTTTCCTGTAGCAGTCATTGTAAAACATTTCTGAACAGTGTCAAGCAGCAAGACAGCTTTTACCTGAAAAAAACTGTTTATTACCACTGGAAAGTAGTGGTGAAAAGGACTTTGAAATGAAAACACAGGCTTAGTCGGCAGGCAAAAATACAGGCAAAGGATCAGAGTTGAAAGTGCCTCAATAGTGACTGGTGCTCTGCGATAATGCAGTTTTTAATAAGCTATGGGGAGATGAGAAGAGGATGATAACACATCAGCAGGCTTTGCTGTCAGAAGCAGCCTGTGTACAAGATCCAATTTTCGTAAAGGTGCCAACTTTTATAAAGCATGGGGTCTGAGTATGAAAACTGGGATTATCTGTTGGCAGAACTGTGGCTGTATGCTATTGAACATTGAGTTTAACACTAGCAAAGAAAAATGTTGCTGAATGGGAGGTATTAAATTACTGAATCAATACGTTTCGCTTATAAAGATGTTTTCTTTTTGATAGAAATTCTGCTTGGACAGCTTCTTTCCAGACTCTTCTGTACTCCAGAATATATGGTAACTGGAACACTTTCCCTGCCCCTTTTTTATACAGCACCTTTGACCTAAAAAAGTTGTGGGAAATCAAACAAGAAGGGCAGTCCTTTACAGTTTTTTGGATTTGGGTTGCCCTTTCAGACAAACTTTTGGATTCTTGGATCCACCAGCCAGGACTCTGCATATCTGAAGATAATTGCCTTTAAATTTTCATTGTTTACATTGTTTACTTTCTGACTGAATTATGGAAATTTATCTTTGCCTCTTGACCATTATAGCAGATAGAAAGTTTGATTGTGCGTAAAAAAAACTAACACAAATGTGTCCTTCAACTTTTTGCAAGGCTTTCAGTTTCAAAGTAAGAGTTCATTTGCCTGGCTGTGACTGCAGCTGAAATCAGAATAAAACCCTTTTGCCCACAGAGCGTTGGTAGTGATTAAACACAGCTCCTAATTAAAAAAAAAAAAAAATTGGCATCTCCGTGAAGGAGAAGACGTTCTGGTATCAAGTTCAATCTTTCTCCTGCTGCTCCAGTAGTTGGACTGGCATGTCTGTGAATAAAGTTGAAGTAAGTTTTCGAAGAGGTTGTATAACAGCATAAATTACTACTTCTGGAAGAGAAAGGGTTTGAGGAGGAGGGGTGGGGAAAAGAAGATACTTTTAGTATGGTGTTCTTCAGTATGGGATGCAAAGTAGAGCATGGAAAGGCTGTGCCCCATGATCTCCGTGGGTGGTAGGAGATAAGGTTTAGTGTGTGGGAATGGCCTCTAGGGACATTGTCTTTATCAGACCGTCTAATTTAAAGCTAAAAATAAGATGAGATGCAACCCTGTAAGATATCTTGTGTCCTTGAGTCTAGTCTAAGAGCAACATGATGATGTTTGATAGAAAGGATTTAGCTGCTGGTAATGTCACATTTGTTATTTATCTCAGGTTCTTTTTTGTTCATGGTGTCCCCAAATGGCTTCCTGTGGCATCTTGTATGGGTATAGCTCCAGTCCCTCTGTAACTGCACATGGGAGAGAAATGGCTGCTACTCACACTGATCCTGGTGGGGAAGATGAAGATGATGCTCTCTCCAGAAACTTAGTTACATTTCGTCCAAACAAATATTTGAGTTACTTCTGGAACTTTTTTTGCTCGACTTTTTAATATGAAATTGGGCAGTACAGAGGGCGTATAAAGCCAGTAAAAATAAGCTGTGTCATGAAATGAGATATTTGTGTAATAAAGACAATACTTTCATAAGGACCTCTAAATCATTGCTTAACGTAAATGATAGTTCATTAGGGTGCTGTATCCCCGCTGCTTCTAAGGCTGTTGCAGAGGGCCGTATCCTGTTGGACACATTCTCTGCTGGAGTTCACAAAGGAGCAAAGTGATGTGAAATTCATGCTGGTGTTTACCTAAATTGTTGTTTTTGTAGTAAGACTGGGAATTCATTGAATTAGGAATGCTCTGCAGAAGGGAAGGACAGAGGGGGTTACAGACAAGGTAAGAGGATATTTGTATCTTTTACAAACCTGCCTGGCCAGTAACCTCGAGGAGGGAGCACAGGAGTAGTTGAGTCATGGTCACATTTGCCCTAGGACATCTATCATCACTATTTTGCTAATTTTTGGGACAGGTCTGGATTTATTGTCTTGAACTTGTAGGTTTGAAGAAGAATGATGAATGAAATTTACAAGTATAAGAAGCTTTTGCAAACCAAAATGATTTATTTTTGAGAACTCTTTAGCTGCGGTGATTTTAGTACTTGTCTGAAGATGAAACTTCTTCACTTTTTCTGGGGAAATAAATCAATCACAGGATCAAAACACTGCAAAGTGGGATCAGCAGCTGTTGGACCGTCTTGGAGACTGAGACTGAAAGAAGTACTTATATTTCTTTCATTTACATATTTATTCCCTGTTATTTTTTGTGACCTCTCACTGTGGTCACAAATTCTTGTGCCCCAATATCAGGAAAAACTTTACAGAAAGGGTTGTTAAGCACTGGAATAGGCTTGAGTTGAGTCACCATCCCACCATAATGGTTGAGTCACCATCCCTGGATGTGTTTAAAAACCGTTTGGACGTGGTGCTTAGTGACATGATTTAGCGGAGGGTTGTTAGGGTAGTCTGGTTAGGTTGTGGTTGGACTTGATGATCTTTGAGGTCTTTTCCAACCTGAGCAATTCAGTGATCTGTAAGTTGAAAACCAAGATGTTTCCTATAAACCTCAGAATTTGAAGATTCATCTGAGATGGACCCCGTTCCATCACGGAAACTTCACAAAAGAACTTGTTTTCATGTCTTTCAAGCCCTTGAAGAGTCTTTTCAGTGCTGTGCTTGTGGTTAGCTGGATCTGAAACCGCATTTGGGGAAACCTGAAGGGTGGGAAATGGGCATGGTGTGGGGGACAGGCAGTTTCCCCTGACTAAAATTTTCCCAAACTTAACACAGTTGCTGAATTTGGCCTGTGTAATACACGTAGGTTTTGACAAATGTTGTTTTGCTCCAGTCAGTTCACTCATCCCCAATGCAAATCGCATGAAGAACGTTTCCTGGGAAATCTGTGGTTCTGACTCCTTTTCCCCAGTAATTTATGCTGTAGCAGTTGGGAGACTTGAGCAGAATACCCTTCCCTGGTTAACTGACACAGAAGAAAGAAATGGAAGGAACCATTATTTTCCTGTCAAGATTTCCCTGAAACAAAGAGGTGCAGAATTATGCATGCTGAGGGGTGTCTTTGGTCCTTTGATTAGCAGCAGAGGCCCAATTTCACCATCAAAAGCAATTTTAATTATAAGCTCTGTTGAAAAGGCTGCCTTGAATACTGCAGAAATGATATTACAGGAGCACGTCTTTCTTAGCGTAGGTGATCTGCACACATTTCTAGGATAATTTTATTAAAATAACTTGAAATATATATTGAGAATGCACAAGAAAATCAGATTATCTGATGCTTGTTTCAGCCAATAGCAGCAGCAAACATTACATCTGTGCACGGAGTAGCTAGTCATGGCTAAATGTGAGAAAGCCTCCTCTTTGCTACTTTAGCAAACTTGGATCCTCACCCTTTGCAGCTGGTGACATAACGTGCCTCACAAGGTCTTCCTCAAGTAAAAGACATCCATCTTGGTTATTTTATGAGCCTGCTGATTAAAGAGATTTTATTGTAATTACTATGACTAAAAGGCTACAGCAGAAGATGGAAATGTTAATTTACAGTCTGCTTGCTGACCAAGTGTCATGTGGTAATGGATTGGGACAGGCTGTGGTTTACAAATGGACCTGAATTTTCAGAGCTGCTAAGTTGAAGTGGCAGATGAAGTAACAGCATGTACATTTGAAAAGGGATGCATTTGATTAACCAGCTACAGCATAGCAGTAGTTGTTTGACAAGTTGTTGTGAGAAATGATCACCTTTGGTTTTACAACAGCAGCAGAGATATAAAAGAGCAGAGGGAAGTAGCAGAAAGACAGATGGGCAGAACTAGAAGGTAAATCTCTGCTTTATAGTAAGCAGCCTATGTTCCAGACCCGCCGCAGCATTCATGTCTGTCTTTTCCAATTCAGCAGAGAGGATTTAGGTGCCCACCTAGGTATGCATATCAGGTCTTTAATGCTATTGATCTTTTAGGTTTGTATATATAGTCATAAACGCAGCTAATTCATTTTATGTGTATATATTTCATCAGTAGCCTTGGCCCTGCTCTCTTTTGTTCCAGAGTCTTAGCAGCTGGAGATGCAAGGTGTCAGGCACTCTCAGATACGGCATCAAAGGATTTGAAGGAATTTCAGAGGCAATGGGCTCTGGTGTTCGAAGCAAAACCAGTGGTGGCAGCCTGATAGCATTTAAAAGGGGTTTTAAAGTTTCTACAGAAATTTTGGGATAGTATATTTTACAGCAGGGAGAGAGTCTTTTCTGAGGTGCCCCATCTTGGTCTTTGTGTCTTGTTAAAAAGATTATCCTAATGTGTAAATGTACAGAACAGTTTCTGCAAGTTTCAGTTCCTTGTGCTGCTGAGACCTCCTAACTAAATAAATCTATACACAACGCTGCTATCAAACAGTGGGCTCTTGGTAGAGAACTGTACTGAAACGTTAACTGCAGTTGTCTTGAACTAATGAATATGCTGATTGTTTAAATTCTCATTTTGTAAAGCGGTGTTATGTTACTGAAATGGTTGCTTGCAATGTGGAACACCTGACTTGATTTGTATTACGTAAAGATTTTACATTAGTCACTCAAAAAACGTGTGTGCTTCTGATAGCATATGGAGGTATTATTATTCTGTTTTCTGAAAAAGGAGTTTACTACTGTTGGGTATAAGAATTGAAAAATAAGACGAGCTTAAATGTAGATTTGTTGCAGTTGGAAAACAGATTTCTAGATGGACATTATGGCTTTACAGAGTGATATATGGCACATTGCTGTGATATCCTTTCAATAATACATGGATTACAAACGATCAGTTCTGCTCTAGAGGTGACAATGAAAAAGAGGGATAGAAATAGTTTTGTCGCTTTAAATCTGTTTTACATACTGTGGGGTTGCAGGCTGGAAGCAACAAGTCTGTGTGCAGCATATATTAGGCATCTGTTTCTGTACACCGGTAACCACAGTATATTGCATATACTCACAAAATATTCATTGCTGAATGTCAGGAGCAGCTAGTGCATTTCTAAAAAGATATTTAAAAAGATACTTAAAAAAAAAAAAAAAAAAGAAGCCAAAAGCTGAAAGAGGCATTTTAGTGATAGGCCCCAAAGCATAGATTCATAAGCACAGCTTGAAATCTAATAAACTAATAGAATTAAAGTTGATTTCATTAGAATTCTCCCTCTTTACCTTTGATCTTTTAAGGGACAGCAGTAAGGTTATGCTGGTGGAAAACCAACTGTAATAAGCAGAAATTCTCAGTCTAAAGAGTTCGTTAGGATATTCATAGAATCATAGAATCGCAAGGCTGGAAAGGACCTACAAGATCATCTCGTCCAACCGTCCTCCCATTACTACTGCTACCAGAAACTGGGTCAGACTTTGAACTACTCTCAATTTCTGAATAAGAGGCAAAGGGAAAAGGCAAATAAATCTTGACAACCTGTGTTGCCATTAAAGAGCACTTGCACTGCATTTCCAAATAAAGCTGCTTCACCTCCCTGTCATCTTGGGCTTTGAAGGTAGTGGGAGTGAAATTTCTAGCCAGTGACGACATCGGGGACGTCAGCTGGCCCTGGTCCCAGCAGCCTGCAGTAAGGCTGCCAAGGTCTTCATGGAGAGCAGGATTTCAGAGACACACTTGAGCTAAGTGTATCAAAATGTTCAGTTGGGTGTTTTTTTGTGTGTTTTTTTTTTTTTTTCCAATTTTTGCAGGTTCATTCAAGATTTTGACAGAACTTGAAATGTTATTGTGTAGCATAGCATTAGTTTAATGGAAATGGACTGCAAGGGAATAGATTGCCCTAGGCTCTATCATTGACACCTTTCATGACTTAACAGAATCCTGCATCATTTGTTGTTTAAAACTGCTGGTGAAAATAAAGCTTATTGTTACTACAAACATTCCCACATCTTGGTGGGTGATGGGCAAATGACCAGGGGCTGTGGGTTACACACACCTACTATGGATCGTAGGATTCTCAGGTTTGTCCAAAATGGCCTCTTGACATGGCTCTACCAAGAGAGGTGTTGGTGGCTTGTGCTGTCTAGAAAAGAGGTTTTCTGCAAAGTGAATAAACCAGCATCGTGTGGCTGGAATGAAGGCAGTGATTCATTGCCCCAAAATAAGCACCGTACTGATTGTAGCTGCCAAATACTCAGTCATCAGTTTCCACACTGTTAAGCATTTACCACCTCTCCGACTGTGTTGTAAGCAGGTGGCGGTAGAGAGAGTTAACCATTGATGAAATCAGTCATTGCTGGAGCTCAATGGCAGCTTTGTGGCGGTCCTAATGTTAGAATCATAGAGTCACAGAATCACCAAGATTGGAAAAGACCTCCAAGATCATCAGTCCAACCGTTCACTTATCACCAATATTTCCCCACTAAACTATGTCCTTCAGTACAACATCTAAACATTTCTTAAACACGTCCAGGGACGGAGACTCCACCACCTCCCTTGGCAGCCCATTCCAGTGCCTGACCATTCTTTCAGAGAAGTTGTTCCTAATATCCAACCTGAAATTCCCCTGACACAACTTGAGGCCATTCCCTCTAGTCCTGTTGCTAGCTATGTGGGAGAAGAGGCTGACCCCCACCTCACCACAACCTCCTTTCAGGAAGTTGTAGAAAGCAATAAGGTCTCCCCTGAGCCTCCTCTTCTCCAGGCTGAACAATCCCAGCTCCCTCAGCTGCTCCTCATGAGACCTGTGCTCCAGACCCCTCACAGCTTCGTTGCCCTTCTCTGGACACATTCCAGGGCCTCAATGTCTTTCTTGTAGTGAGGGGCCCAAAACTGGACACAGTACTTGAGGTGCAGCCTCACCAGTGCTGAGTACAGAGGTGTGAACACCTCACTGCTCCTGCTGGCCACACTGTTTCTGATACAAGCCAGGATGCCATTGGCCTACTTGGCAACCTGGGTGTACTGCTGGCTCATGTTTAGCTACGTGTCGACCAACAACCCCAGGTCCATTTCTTGTACACCCCTTAATTTTCCCGTTTAAAAATATTTCTGTAATTAATGCAAACACCGAATTTTGCTACATTTAATCAGGTCATTCATGACTGCATAGGTATTTTTGTTGTGTTGATCACTTCAAAGTTTTATTCTGAGAGTTAATCAAACTACTTCACTGGTTTCTAGTAACAAAGATTTGAAATATTGTACTTCACTTGGCTTCAGTAAAGGCATTTATATCCTTACTGGGAAAACCAAGGTGATTGACATCCTCTAATTCTAGTGCTCTCAACAAGCCTCCAAATGGTGCCTTTTTAAAGAAGAGGAAAAAATTATTTTTGGAGCATCCAATAGCTGGCTGTGTTTTTGTCATCCTATTTCTACTTCCTGCTAGGCTCTTTGTATTCTTACTGCAGTCATCCTCTAACTTCCCACACCCTTGGCCATAGGCTAATCTGAAAAAAACAAAGAGGGTACTGGTAGGCTGAGAAAATCAAGCAAAATATCTTAACAAGAATATTCCTTTTACTGAGTTACTTTCCTTCCCTCTTTCATTTCTAACCATTTTTGCAGCTTGGAGTCTCCAGTTAGGAAATCAAAAGGGCTAAAATCTTTTTTATCACCTTGTACGTTGCCTTCTTCCATTAAACAGATGGAAAATTAGAAAAAAAAAAAATCAAGGCTGTATTTTGTCATCATTAGCTTTCAGACACTGTATACATTGGCTTGTAGTAGAATCTGGCTGGTAATGGAGGCTTTCTTCCTGGAAGTCTGGATTTTGGAGAGGCTCCTTCTATTCCTTGTATTGACTTTAACCAAACACTGAACTCATAGCTCATGTGCTGACACTTCCTTTGTAGACACCTAAATTACAGAAGCTGGCAACTGCTTGTGGCACACCTTTATGACAGCAGCTCTCCATTATTTTTTCTTTTTTTTCTTTTTACAATATTCAGAGTACATGTTCTGTGGTTTTATTGTCATAATAAAAACATTTCAACAGCTACACTCCTTTCTTCATCAGTAATTTTTCTGGATTTTATTATTTTTTGACCTGTCATGTTTCTAGTTTATTGGTTTCAGCTGTACTTTTTTATCCACTTTATTTGCTTGTTAAGTTAATTAAGATTTGCAGTATGGCAAGAGGCATGTTGACCCACGAGTACCATAAGCAAAGTAATATTCGACAGTTAAGTGCCTCTCAAATTTTATAAGCTACCTATCTATTAAAGAAAGGTGTTTTTTTGCTCTAGGTTAAGAATCTATAGCAGTAACATATAAAAATATAATGCTATGATATTTTAAACAAATTATGCATTCCGATTTTTAAGCCATTACTTTCTAGTTTAGGAGAAGTTTTACTTGCATGTATACACCTATTTGTATAAGGACACTGCAGTGCTTGCTATGGCTTTGACTTCATCTTGCACACAGACGTTCTCTCTGCCTCTTTGTATGTGTATATATCTGTACAGTGGAAGTGCAAGATCAAGTCTGTGAATTTAAACCTGATCACATAGGGCTTGCTTTGCCTAATTTTCAGTCATGGATCCTTTCGGGATGACTTAGATGAACTAAATGGGTGAATTGGTTCAAATTTCTCTCTGTTTCCTATCTTTTTTTTTTAATTTATCTTTCTTCTTTGTTACATTTTACAGCATTCTGTGTCTTACTGAAAATGTACGTGTACTTATACTATTTATGTACCAAGGATTTGGCCTTCCTGCCAGGTCTGAAAGAGTGAGGACAAGCCTCTAAGACAGTCTCTTTCCCAGGAGGATTTGGTTGAGAATAGCGGACCGAGATCTTTTATTGGATAAAGCTAATTTGTAAGGGAAGTTCACCACCTTTCATGCAGGAGAGCCTTACTGAACTCAGCATGAACTTAGGACACCCTTCCTTCCAAGATCCAGTTATCTTATTTGTTGTCATTGTTGTGCTCAATTGCCTTTCCAAGAGCTACATTCTCTTCATAAGATGTATTTCTGTTATCTCGAAAGAGCTACAGAGTAAACACATTTTCCAGAGATAACTGACTTAGTCTCACAGTGATAAACATATCCCTCTATGACAGTATGCAGTTACTTCTGAATGTAATGAAGATGTGATTTCAAATGTCATGCTTTTGGTGTGTAATCAATATTTCCAAGATCAACTGTATCATGTGCATTGATACTGTTCTGTAGACTGTGAAATCTTGGAGATAGGTAAGATGAAGGCAAAGCATAAAATACATTTTACTTACCAAATTTCTCATTTTTCTTAGGTTCATATCATAAACATCCCTATAAAAAGTTTGTTACGTTATTCTCTTCCTTAGTCTTTACTTTTTAAGTGCATCAAGGCCAGCATTTTGAAATAGCACTGGTGCTTGAACTAGGACACTGTCTGCAAATTCTGGCCTAAACAAATGTGCTTTCTCTCCTGAGGTGCTGAGTATGAATTAATAACCTGAGAATTCCCTGGATAAAGTCTCACATTCAGTAATCTTTTTGGTGGTCAGCTGGCCAACTGTTTTAACTATCAGCTCTGTTGTGACATATTTTTAACAGTTGGAGCTGATCAGTTGGTAAGCTGGCTTTTCTGGCTGTCTGAGAAGCTGTTCAGTGGTTCTCAGCAATGGCTGCATCCCACAGGACTTGAGCTGGGCTGATCCGCACTCGTGATATTGAATACTAGTATGCGTTCTTAAAAATCAACAGGCAAATTTTACAGGATGTTGCATTCCAAAAGAAAAAAAAAAAGGAAGTTGGCAAGGAGAATCCCCTTCCTGTAGTGCACGGGTGTATTGGCAGTGATTTTGGTGTGCTCTTTCACATAGCACAGCTGCTGCACTTGACTTCAGGCTAATGCAGCTCACTTCGTACTGTCCGAGCAAAGACCTTTCAGCATGATTGTTAATTGACTTTACATTTAATAAAATTGGAATATCTGTGACTGACAGTAAAATGTAACTGTTCTTTTCTTTCCACATAAGAAGAATTCAGTTTTTAAAAGGGAAGGAAGGAAAAAAAATGGTGATAAAGCTTGTCATTACATTTGAGGATAATAAAGCAATAAAGTTATCAATTATGTCATATGCAGGCACTGGATTAGTTATTAGCTGAATATAAATTGCTGTCTGAGCGGTAGAATCATTGGGTTTGAAGTTAAACAGATTCCTCAGAAATGCTTTCTGCATTTGAAGAATAGGCTCTTGTATATCAAAGTTCTTGTTACCATGTAGTGTGATGAAGTACCTCATCTGTCTGTGAAGACCACCTGGGTTTGTATTAACTGTGAGTCACTCTATTAAAATCTTGTAATGGCATTATAAACAGTCTTTTTGCAGTGCTACTGTCGCTCTAAATTATCTCTCTGTCATTTAGACACCTGGTCATGTGTGAGTGAGGATCTGACTTTCTTCTTCTCCCCTGGAAAGGGCCAGATCCTCTGCACAGCAAAGTAGATGGCTTTTAGCCCTTTATGTTCCTGAAATGGAATATCAGTAAGGATTTCAGTGCCAGAATTCAAAACTTAAATACTTAGATCTTCTTTTTTACCCCAAAAAATTGGAGGGATGTGGTTTTTTTAATTGTTTATAATATATTACACTTCTGAAGACCTGAAATCTTGTTTATGTGTATGTGGTGTTTTTAAAAGCAGAACAGCTCAGCTATGTCTGTGTCTAATCAGGCCTAGGAGAACAGGTGATCTATATATCTCCTGTCGTGGGTATCTGACCTGGCATTGAGATATTACAACTTCTACTGCTCTGGCCCAGACTCTCCTTTAAGCGCCCGTAAACCATGTATTTATAATACAGAAATAGCCAGCAATGTTCATGCCCTCCTTTTACCCAGAAGCATGGATCACTTAGCCACTAATGATGTGGAAGACCTGGCTTTAGTTTTCACTGGTGCCTGAAGAGATTCAAATCCATCTCCAGTACTCTCAAGGAGAACTCTATTTATGAGGCTTTTTATGGTTTACGAGGTGCAGTTACGAGGCTGTTCTGAGATGGGATCCTTCTGATGCATCCTTGTGAAACTGGTCCGATTTACAGGTTGTAAGATTTACTGGACATGAGAGAGACAGAATATATTGATGGCATTTACTTGCCAGGCTGTGGCGAGGCAAATTTTCAGGAGAGATGTTCTCAACAGCACTTGTCTTTTTTAATGGGAGGTGCACTACCGGACAGGTAGCTGGTGGCTTCTTGCTTCTCTGAGAGGCGGGAAATTTGGACGCCCCTTTCCACAGTCTGTGCAGTGCCATCTTGGAGGCACAAGCCACAGGTGCTGATGGCTGTGCTAGAAGGAGGCAGGCACACGCTGTCTCAGTCATAGAATCACAGAATCATAGAATGGCTTGGGTTGGAAGAGACCTCAAGGATCATCAAGCTCCAAACCCCTGCTGCACGTAGGGCTGCAAACCTCCCCATTTAATACTAGACCAGGCTGCCCTGCACTCCATCCAACCTGGCCTTCATCACCTCCAGGGATGGGGCATCCACAGCCTCTCTGGCAGCCTGTTCCAGCACCTCACCGCTCTCATAGTAAAGAACGTCCCCCTGACATCCAACCTAAATCTTCCCTCCTTCAACTTAAAACCATTTCCCCTTGTCCTGCCATTATTTACCCTTGTCAAGAGTTGACTCCCCTCCTGTTTATAGGCTCCCTTTAGGTACTGGAAGGCTGCAATGAGGTTACCTCACACCTCTCTTCTCCAGGCTGAACAAGCCCAGCACCCTCAGCCTGTCTTCGTAGAGAAGGTGCTCCAGCCCTGTGATCATCTTTGTGGCCCTCCTCTGGACCCTATCCGACAGCTCCTTGTCTTTCCTGTATTTCCCTGTCTCAAGTGATGCTTACACAATACCTCTAATTTATTTCTTTATTATCTAAGTAACTCGGGGCTGGCACTGGCTGACTAATTCTGGTGGGTTTCTTTCCACTGGGTTTTATTTGTTAGGGAATTATTTTTTGTTCCAAAGTTCATCTGAAGTGCTTGATCTCTGGTGTGTAACTAATGAGGATACCAAGAAGCTTTCCTTTTCAAAATGTTCTATAATTGCATGTTTCTGTAGTTGTTTCAGCCTTCCTCTGTAAAACTGTCCAGTTCACAGTGGGAAATGCAAGTACTTTACCTGTTGGTCACTGTGGGTATAGCAGTAACTGTGAAGTTTGTTGCTTGTTAAGCACACGCAAGATGAGCTCCTTGCCATGGCCAACACATCTGCTAACATAAGTGGCATCTGGCCAACTCACCCCTCCGTAGCAGTCTGCAGTCATGAACAAGCTATTGAAGTAGTGAGAAGAGTACCGTTTATGCCATAGGAGAGTCATTTGCACTGCAGCTCAGCCCTGGGTAGCATTATAGAGGAACTGTGGCTGCCTGCTCATGTGTTGCTGTGTGTCAGAAACAATCCTCCAGATGGCTCAAATGCAGAAGTCTTAAATTATTGAGGACTCATGACATAAAACAGCTGCAGTTTAGAGTTTTCACTTTCCTTATGTTAGATTTTCAAGGCTGCAACATGCAATTGCATTGATTTTGAAGCAAGAGATAATCTTTTTTTTATTCAGTGGGAAAAAAAAAACACCTAAGTGTTAATTCTCCTGTTTAATTTATAATACATTAAGAATTGTCAGTACTATTTAGCACTGTAAAATAGCTTAAACACAGGACCCATGTGTCAAGGAGGACAATACTTTCTGTGTCTCAAAAGAAGCAGATACCTGAATATGGTTACTGAGAGATGTAGTTGTGGTGCTGGTCTTTGGGTTTTTTTTTGGTGTGTGGTGATGGTGGTTAGTGAAAAAACAGAACAATTCAATCCGTGCTTCTTTTAGAGTTACCTCATGCACCTCTCCTGAAGTAAAAAAGAATGTGGGTTTTTGCATGCAGCTGGTCTCCTTTTTGAGTCAGAGCAGCAAAGCAGCAAACATGCGAGAGTGGATCAACTCTTGCACCTTAAACCTTGGAGCTCCTTGAATAGGGTGCGTAACGACAGGACAAGGAGTAATGGCTTTAAAATAGAAGAAGAGAGATTGAGATTAGTTCTAAGGAAGAAATTATTCACTGTGAGGGTGAAGGCAGTGGCACAGGCTGCCCACAGAAGTTGTGGATGTCCCGTCCCTGGAGGCATTAAAGGCCAGGTTGGATGGGGCCTTGGGCAGCCTGATGGCGTGGGAGGTGTCCCTGTCTACAGCAGGGAGTCACAACTAGGTGATCTGAATCTTTTGCAGGGGTCTGCATATATAGCAAATTTAATGGTTGTCAGCTTCATTACCTTGTGCCCTCAGAGGTGAGTTGGTGTAGCATGATCTCTGCCAGTGCATCTCCACAAGGATGGCAGGTCCTTTCCACCACCTTTTCTGGTCTTCCACGGTGCCGAAATATTAAATGAGTCAGTGTCCATCTGTATTGATGCATCTTACTTATTACTTACAATAAACAAAGACGTCCAAAGAGCTAGAAAATAAAATCAGACTTTTCATTCTATTGAAAGATAATTGATAGGCTAAGTTGAATGACTGCTATCCATTTCTTTTACTTTTCCTATGGACAAGTGGAAGTAATAGTTCCTGTCACCACAGAGAGAATATAACAAGCTTCCATTAAGCTTCCTCTATCTCTCAAGGGATAAGCTTCCTCTATCTCTCAAGGGGACTTGATAACTGTTTTATGATCAGTTTAGCTTCAGGTGTCTAATTTAGTGTTTTATATGCATTATTTGTCAAAAACCAACAATTTTGTCTCTAATAACATTTAATTTTAGTCAATGTCGTTTATTCTTGAGTTGATATAAGCTTATAAATGAGAAGTTCCTAGGCTACTCTTATGAATACTATCTTTGGAAATTGATGTTTCCTCTGTTAAAATCAGTTAGTCCTCCTGAATAAACTTAGGGTACTGTCCTCCACAAATAATACTGTGGTGTTTGTATTACTTTTGTATTTCTCTGTTCTGAGGAAAACAAGTAAAATTAATTTTTCTCTGCCATGATATTAAAGACACTGTGATAGTAACAATTAAAAAGTATGTGTTTGAATTCACTGCGGTTCATCTGTTGAGATTTCATTGTTTGTAGGGTTAAAGATGCAAGGAAATAAGAATANGTTCATTCAAGATTTTGACAGAACTTGAAATGTTATTGTGTAGCATAGCATTAGTTTAATGGAAATGGACTGCAAGGGAATAGATTGCCCTAGGCTCTATCATTGACACCTTTCATGACTTAACAGAATCCTGCATCATTTGTTGTTTAAAACTGCTGGTGAAAATAAAGCTTATTGTTACTACAAACATTCCCACATCTTGGTGGGTGATGGGCAAATGACCAGGGGCTGTGGGTTACACACACCTACTATGGATCGTAGGATTCTCAGGTTTGTCCAAAATGGCCTCTTGACATGGCTCTACCAAGAGAGGTGTTGGTGGCTTGTGCTGTCTAGAAAAGAGGTTTTCTGCAAAGTGAATAAACCAGCATCGTGTGGCTGGAATGAAGGCAGTGATTCATTGCCCCAAAATAAGCACCGTACTGATTGTAGCTGCCAAATACTCAGTCATCAGTTTCCTCCCTGTTAAGCATTTACCACCTCTCCGACTGTGTTGTAAGCAGGTGGCGGTAGAGAGAGTTAACCATTGATGAAATCAGTCATTGCTGGAGCTCAATGGCAGCTTTGTGGCGGTCCTAATGTTAGAATCATAGAGTCACAGAATCACCAAGATTGGAAAAGACCTCCAAGATCATCCAGTCCAACCGTTCACTTATCACCAATATTTCCCCACTAAACTATGTCCTTCAGTACAACATCTAAACATTTCTTAAACACGTCCAGGGACGGAGACTCCACCACCTCCCTTGGCAGCCCATTCCAGTGCCTGACCATTCTTTCAGAGAAGTTGTTTCTAATATCCAACCTGAAATTCCCCTGACACAACTTGAGGCCATTCCCTCTAGTCCTGTTGCTAGCTATGTGGGAGAAGAGGCTGACCCCCACCTCACCACAACCTCCTTTCAGGAAGTTGTAGAAAGCAATAAGGTCTCCCCTGAGCCTCCTCTTCTCCAGTCTGAACAATCCCAGCTCCCTCAGCTGCTCCTCATGAGACCTGTGCTCCAGACCCCTCACAGCTTCGTTGCCCTTCTCTGGACACATTCCAGGGCCTCAATGTCTTTCTTGTAGTGAGGGGCCCAAAACTGGACACAGTACTTTAGGTGCTGCCTCACCAGTGCTGATTACAGAGGTGTGAACACCTCTCTGCTCCTGCTGGCCACACTTTTTCTGATACAAGCCAGGATGCCATTGGCCTACTTGGCAACCTGGGTGTACTGCTGGCTCATGTTTAGCTATGTGTCGACCAACAACCCCAGGTCCATTTCTTTTACACCCCTTAATTTTCCCTTTTAAAAATATTTCTGTAATTAATGCAAACACCGAATTTTTCTACATTTTATCATGTCATTCATGACTGCATAGGTATTTTTGTTGTGTTGATCACTTCAAAGTTTTATTCTGAGAGTTAATCAAACTACTTCACTGGTTTCTAGTAACAAAGATTTGAAATATTGTACTTCACTTGGCTTCAGTAAAGGCATTTATATCCTTACTGGGAAAACCAAGGTGATTGACATCCTCTAATTCTAGTGCTCTCAACAAGCCTCCAAATGGTGCCTTTTTAAAGAAGAGGAAAAAATTATTTTTGGAGCATCCAATAGCTGGCTGTGTTTTTGTCATCCTATTTCTACTTCCTGCTAGGCTCTTTGTATTCTTACTGCAGTCATCCTCTAACTTCCCACACCCTTGGCCATAGGCTAATCTGAAAAAAACAAAGAGGGTACTGGTAGGCTGAGAAAATCAAGCAAAATATCTTAACAAGAATATTCCTTTTACTGAGTTACTTTCCTTCCCTCTTTCATTTCTAACCATTTTTGCAGCTTGGAGTCTCCAGTTAGGAAATCAAAAGGGCTAAAATCTTTTTTATCACCTTGTACGTTGCCTTCTTCCATTAAACAGATGGAAAATTAGAAAAAAAAAAAATCAAGGCTGTATTTTGTCATCATTAGCTTTCAGACACTGTATACATTGGCTTGTAGTAGAATCTGGCTGGTAATGGAGGCTTTCTTCCTGGAAGTCTGGATTTTGGAGAGGCTCCTTCTATTCCTTGTATTGACTTTAACCAAACACTGAACTCATAGCTCATGTGCTGACACTTCCTTTGTAGACACCTAAATTACAGAAGCTGGCAACTGCTTGTGGCACACCTTTATGACAGCAGCTCTCCATTATTTTTTCTTTTTTTTCTTTTTACAATATTCAGAGTACATGTTCTGTGGTTTTATTGTCATAATAAAAACATTTCAACAGCTACACTCCTTTCTTCATCAGTAATTTTTCTGGATTTTATTATTTTTTGACCTGTCATGTTTCTAGTTTATTGGTTTCAGCTGTACTTTTTTATCCACTTTATTTGCTTGTTAAGTTAATTAAGATTTGCAGTATGGCAAGAGGCATGTTGACCCACGAGTACCATAAGCAAAGTAATATTCGACAGTTAAGTGCCTCTCAAATTTTATAAGCTACCTATCTATTAAAGAAAGGTGTTTTTTTGCTCTAGGTTAAGAATCTATAGCAGTAACATATAAAAATATAATGCTATGATATTTTAAACAAATTATGCATTCCGATTTTTAAGCCATTACTTTCTAGTTTAGGAGAAGTTTTACTTGCATGTATACACCTATTTGTATAAGGACACTGCAGTGCTTGCTATGGCTTTGACTTCATCTTGCACACAGACGTTCTCTCTGCCTCTTTGTATGTGTATATATCTGTACAGTGGAAGTGCAAGATCAAGTCTNTAGATTTTATTGTATACTATTTATATTTAGTAACCTTAAAATCAGAAGGAATAAAATAATATAACTATGGCTTCATGGTTAAAATATCTTTAATTTTTTAAAATTTTGTACTGTATTAGCTCGGATGTTGTAATTTTAAACGTCAGTACTGTAGTGCTGGCAGAACTCCAGATTCTCCCCCTATGTTTTCTTTCTGTAAAGCAAAAGTAGCCTGTATTATCTCCACCTAAAAGAGACTCCTGGAGAATAACCAGTTTGCAGTAATTGTCAGGTGGTTATTATTGCCATGGGTTGAAAACTGAAACAAGTCACCTCCAGAGTGTTGTGCTAAATGGTCTGTATCTGAGTGTTAGTCTGAAGTTCCTCATGTAGCGTCAATAGGTTGCTGATCTCATAATTCATACCCTATCTTTTTTTAGCTTTTAACTGTAATTTTGATATGTATACTAGATGCTGAGGTACACATACAGGGTTAGACTTTTATTCTTGGTTTTCTCTAGCAATAAGTACTCTGATGTACTAGGTCAGTGAGTTGAAACAAAGTCCATTGCAGATGCATTAAAGACTAATTTTCCAAATCTGCATATTCATAGATTATATAAGAGCACATTCGGTTTTTGAGAAAAAGACAAGAATAGCCATTCCCATTATTGCCTCCCAAAAGCTTTGTTAAAGCAACATTACTAAGCCTGAAAGATTAAGCAATTGGCCTTTTGGGAATTTAGGAAGAAAATTGTCATCTTGTCCAGATCCTGTAGTGGGCAATTACTGCAACATGTACTTCTTGTCTTCATTTTTTGTAGCCTAGTATTAACAGAGGGACAGGATGTTTCAACATTGGGTTTCAGGGATATCTGCTGACAGTGGAGGAATGATGGATCTCAGCAGCTTTAGGTCCCATGTCAGCCAGTGGCAGGGCATTTTGCTTTACTTGGCAGAAACTCTTTTACTCCCATCGTGACCATCTCCTCCCCTCTGGGCGAGGTCATGCATGCTGTTCCTGACCATGAGCCAAGGCTTACAGCCTCGCCAGTCAGCCCCACAACCCTGGGGGATGAGCACCATTTCCTTCTCACACTCATTTCTTCAGAGAGGTTTACTCATAGTACACTCAGTTGCCTCTAAGGTGACGTTAGGTAGCTCTTTTAGGGTTTGTAGGACAGCTCTCTTAGGATTTAACATGGTGGAATCCCTTAAATCACAGCTTACCTATCATGACCCCTGGGAGCCCTGGTCTCTAAGCTGATCTTATCTCAGACTTTCCAGACACAACTTGCTATCTGTTTCCTTTCTCAGAGAACACCAGACCCAGTCTGCATTTTGTCTGTCTGTAGGGCTTTTCTCCAGCCAGTGTTACTCTTCTCCTTCCAAGTTTGGCTGTTCCTCCTTCTTAGAGGTCAGCTGGTGCTGCCTGGTCCTAGGGGAAGGGCCGCAGTGGGAAGCAAGAGGAGTTTAGGAGATCAGAGATGTGCTCCTTAGACCCAAGTTCTAATGAGCAGGGAGTAGAGCTCATTAGGCTGAGCTCTCATCTTGGAGGATGAAAGCTTTGGGCTGTGTGAATTCACACTGTGGACTTTCATTGCAGTCAAATGGTACAGGACACATTTGTTTCACCAGGCCCAATGTCCAGTTAGGGGCGGGTGTCCCTGGATATCTGCCTGAGGAACATGCTGTAATTCACTAGTTTTTTTAAATCTTATTTGGATTCTTTTCTTTCCAAAGTGAATCTTCCTTTTTTTCCCCCAAACTACTGAAAAAATTTGTTTCAGTCAGATCTAATTGTAGTTAGCAGTATTCAGTGCACTTACTGTAATAAGGAGAAGTGTTTTGAAATAGAGATACAATCTCATTTCAGAGGTCAGAAGAACAAAACATAAACTTCAGAATGAAGGACCGTAAACAGAAAAAGGGGGTTGATTAGGGAAAAAGAATCCTGCTGGTGAAAATTAAGATAAACAGAGATGTGCAGAGAGAGGCAAAGAAACTCAGCTGCAGTGTTTGGGAAACATACATAAGTTTGGGGCATAGCAGCACCACTGCTCCTGGTGTATTTTCCAGCTAGCTGAAGAATCATAGAATCACAGAATCATGTAATGGCCTGGATTTGAAAAGGACCTCAATGATCATCTAGTTTCAACCCCCCTGCTATGTGCAGGGTCGCCAGCTACTAGACCAGGCTGCCCAGAGCCACATCCAGCCTGACCTTGAATGCCTCCAGCTATGAGGCATCCACATTCTCCTTGGGCAACCTGTTCCAGTGCATCACCACCCTCTGGGTAAAAAACTTCCTCCTAATATCTAACCTAAACCTCCCCTGTCTCAGTTTAAAACCATTCCCCCTTGTCCTGTGACTGTCCACCCTCGTACACAGCTGTTCCCCCTCCTGTTTATATGCTCCCTTCAAGTGCTGGAAAGCCACAGTGAGATCTCCCTGGTGCCTTCTCTTCTCCAAGCTAACCAAGCCCAGTTCCCTCAATTTTTCCTCACAGGAGAGGTGCTCCTGCCCTCTGATCATCTTTGTGGTCCTCCTCTGGACCCGCTCCAAGAGCTCCACGTCCTTCCTGTACTGGGGGCCCCAGGCCTGGACGCAGTACTCCAGATGGGGCCTTATAAGAGCACAGTAGAGGGGGACAATCACCTCCCTCTCGCTGCTGGCCACCCCTTTTTTAATGCAGCCCAGAACACTGTTGGCCTTCTGGGCTGCAAGCGCACACTGCTGGCTCATGTCCAGCTTCTCGTCTACCAGGACCCCCAAGTCCTTCTCCACAGGGCTGCTCTCAAGGAGATCTTCCCCCACTCTGTATAAATACCTGGGATTGCCCCAACTCAGGTGCAGCACCCTGCACATGGCCTTGTTGAACCTCATTAGGTTTTCATGTGCCCACTTCTCTAGCCTGTCCAGGTCCCTCTGGATGCCTTCCCTTCCTTCCAACGTATTGACTGCACCGCTGAGCTTGGTGTCATCCGCAAACTTGCTGAGGGTGCACTCGATGCCATCGTCTGTGTCATTGATGAAGATGTTGAAGAGCACCAGTCCCAAGACTGACCCCTGAGGGACACCACTTGTGACCGGCCTCCACCCTGACACAGAACCATTGATCACAACCCTTTGGCTCCGTCCAGCCAGCCAGTTCCTAATCCATCGAACTGTCCATCCTTCAAATCCACACCCCCCCAATTTAGAGAGAAGGATGTGGTGAGGGACCATGTCAAAGGCCTTGCAGAAGTCCAGGTAGATGACATCCACTGCCCTTCTCCCATCCACCGAAGCCATCACTCCATCATAAATGGCTACCAGATGGCCAGGCAAGATCTGCCCTTGTTGAAGCCATGCTGGCTGTCTCAGATCACCTCTTGATCTCGTATGTGCCTTAACATAGCTTCTAGGAGGATCTACTCCATGACCTTCCTGGGCACAGAGGTGAGGCAGGAAGAGTTGGAAACCGTGATGTACTTGGAAAGTTTGACCTTGTTGCTGTCACGGAAACATGGTGGGATGACTCCCATAACTGGAAT
Source organism: Pavo muticus (assembly GCA_016647715.1). Classification (NCBI taxonomy): domain Eukaryota; kingdom Metazoa; phylum Chordata; class Aves; order Galliformes; family Phasianidae; genus Pavo; species Pavo muticus. Next base: position 1,990,676 of record JACDJE010000257.1, on the reverse strand, counting down.
ACCACCATTGAGGGGTATCGGCTCTTTAGAAGGGATAGGCAAGGTAGGAAGGGAGGGGAGTTGCCCTCTATGTCAAAGAGTGGATAGACTGTGAGGAGCTCCCTCTGAGAAACAGTCAGGAACATGTTGAGAGTTTGTGGGTTAGAATTAGGGACAGGACTACTAAAGGCAAGCTGGTGGTAGGGGTATACTACAGGCCACCTGATCAAAGGGAGACTGTTGACAAGGCTTTCTTGCTTCAGATGTGGGTGGCATCGTGCTCACAGGCTCTCATCCTGGTGGGGGACTTCAACCATCCAGATATCTGTTGGAAAGACCACACAGCGAGCTGCAGAAGGTCCAGGAGGCTCCTGGAATCCATTGATGATAACTTTCTGGTTCAGGTATTGGACAGACTGACCAGAGGTGAAACGTTGCTGGACCTGCTGCTCACCAATGCAGAGGAGATCGTTAAAGGTGTTAAGGTTGGAGGCAGCCTGGGCTGCAGTGACCATGCTCTGGTTGAGTTCGTGATCTTGAGGAATGTAGGCCTGGCAAAGAGTGGGGTCAGGACCCTGAACTTCGGAAGAGCAAACTTTGAGCTGTTAGTTAGAGGAATTGTTGGCCAAGATCTCCTGGGATGCTGTCCTAAAAGACAAAGATGTTGAGGAGAGCTGGCTACTCTTTAAGGATGCCTTTCTAAGAGCACAAGAGCTCTCCGCCCCTCTGAAAAGAAAGCAGGCAGAGGAAGCAGGAAACCGACATGGCTCAGCAAGGACCTGCTGGGCAAACTGAGGGCAAAGAAAGGTGCATACAAGCTCTGGAAACAAGGGCGTGTCACCTGGGAAGAATACAGGGATGCCATACAGATTTGCAGACGTGGGATCTTGAAAGCCATGGCACAGGCGGAACTGAACTTGGTGAGGGATGTGAAAAACAGTATGAAGACATTATACATGTACGTTGGCCAGAAGAGACAGGCCAAAACGAGTGTACCTCCTTCGGTAAATGTAAAAGGAGAACTGGCTTCAACGGACGAAGAGAAGGCTGAGGTACTGAATGAGTTCTTTGCCTCGGTCTTCACTGGCAGCCAGGATTCTAATATTTCTCATGTCCCTGAGCCCTGCGTACCTAAACCTCTAGGTGGGGACCAGGGCAGTAAATCCCCCCCACTGTAAGGGCAGAGCAAGTCCGAGACCACCTCATGAGACTGAATGCATACAAGTCTATGGGGCTGGATGGCATGCATCCCAGGGTTCTGAAGGAGCTGGCTGAGGTGGTTGCTGAGCCGCTCTCCATCATATTTGAAAAGTTGTGGCTGTCAGGTCTCGAATTACTGGAGGAAGTATCACATCACTCCCATTTAGAAGAAAGGGAGCAAGGAGGACCTGGGGAATTACAGGCTGTTGAGTCTCACCTCTGTGCCCGGGAAGATCATGGAACAGATCCTCCTGGACGACATGCTTGATCACGTGAGGAAGGAGTGTGTGATCCGAGACAGCCAGCATGGCTTCACCAGGGGAAGGTCATGCCTAACCAATCTGGTGGCCTTTTATGATGGAGTGACGGCATTTGTGGATAAAGGGAAGGTGACCAATGTCATTTACCTGGACTTGATCAAGGCCTTTGAAATGGTCCCCCACCACATCCTTATCTTCAAATTGGAGAGATGTGGATTTGATGGGTGGACCACCCAATGGATAAGGAATTGGTTGAAAGGCTGCAGACAGAGGGCGGTGATCAATGGTTCTGTGCCCATGTGGAGGCTGGTAACGAGCGGCATCTCCCAGGGGTCTGTCTTGGGACCGATGCTCTTTAACATCTTTATCAATGACATCAGCGATGGAACTGAGTGCACCCTCAGCAAGTTTGCTGATGAAACCAAGCTTAGTGGTGCGGTTGACACAATGGAAGGAAGGGATGCCATTCAGAGGGACCTCAGCAGACTTGAAAGGTGGGCCTGGGTGAACCTAATGAGGTTCAACACAGCAAAGTGCAAGGTTCTGCACTTGGGCGGAAGGAATCCCAGGCATTCATATAGACTGGAAGGAGCAGTCTTTGAGAGTAGCCCTGCAGAGAAGGACCTGGGGGTCCTGATGGATGAAAAACTGAACGTGAGCCAGCAGTGTGTTCTTGTAGCTCAGAAAACAAATGGTATCCTGGGCTGCATCAGAAGAGGGGTGGCCAGCAGGGACAGGGAGGTGATTGTCCCTCTCTACTCTGCTCTTGTGAGGCCCCATCTGGAGTATTGCGTCCAGGTCTGGAGCCCCCAGTACAAGAAAGACAGAGCTGTTGGAGAGGGTCCAGAGGAGGGCCACAAAGATGATCACAGGGCTGGAGCACCTTCTCTACGAAGACAGGCTGAGGGTGCTGGGCTTGTTCAGCCTGGAGAAGAGAAGGCTGTGAGGTAACCTCATTGCAGCCTTCCAGTACCTAAAGGGAGCCTGTAAACAGGAGGGAAGTCAACTCTTTGAAAGGGTAGATAATGGCAGGACAAGGGGAAATGGTTTTAAGTTGAAGGAGGGAAGATTTAGGTTGGATGTCAGGGGGAAGTTCTTTACTATGAGAGTGGTGAGGTGCTGGAACAGGCTGCCCAGAGAGGCTGTGGATGCCCCATCCCTAGAGGTGTTCAAGGCCAGGTTGGATGGGGCCCTGGGCAGCCTGGCCTAGTATTAAATGGGGAAGTTGGTGGCCCTGCCTGTGGCAGGGGGTTGAAGCTTGATGATCCTTGAGGTCTCTTCCAACCCAAGCCATTTTGTGATTCTGTGATTCTGTAATCATCAAGGACTCACTCAATCTTCTTTGGCTCATGGTACTATTCAGTGCACGGTTTTTCAATAAACTAAATGGAAAGATTCCAAATTAAGGTTGGACTAGGGAAAATAGAGAACTAATTGAAATTAAGAGGAGGAAGAATTTCTCCAAAAACTTCAGAGAAAATGTTATAAGGAGAACTACTGAATGGACATGAGACATTGTTTGGGATTTTATAAACTATTTGTTTGATGCCAAGAATGATTACACGAATTGGGGGAAGTAAGATATTTTAAGTAGTATTTTACTTCCCCTTTAGCCTTTATTTAGGGGGCTGCTGTTTCTTCAGAAATGATTCTCAAATCTAAAACGGATTAGTACAAGAAATGTAAGTATATTATCAGTATTCTTTATATGCTTGAAGCAAGTTTTCTGCAAGAACTTACTATACTGCTCTTGTTCAACACCTTTGTTAGACTTAAGTTTCTCTTGTATTGTGTTATACCAGTAGACATCTATTAGTTTACTTCAACAGATTGTTCCTTTGGTAGAGTATTCTAGTCACACTGGTCAAATATAAATAATCAATCCATGCCGAACATCTTATTTTCTGAATGTATTAATGATGTAGGAATTCAAGGCGTAGAGTTTTCTGTTTCTTAAAAAAGTTGTGGTAGTCCTATGTAGAGGTTGAAATACTGTGAGTGAGGGCTTATGTTTAAGAAATGTATTATTTTGACATTTAACTTAATCAGATAGTACAGGGGCTGATTAGTTTTTTGGGCTGTAGAAGGTGTTAATCACTTTTTCTCCTTGTGTTCCATGGCAGAAATGCCTTGCTAAATCTGTCTGTTTGGGGATGAGAGAGTTAAACACCAAGTAACCTTAATGCTTACCTTCTCTTTGGAAATGCATTATTTAAAAATAAGTTATTTTACAGTAAGTGTATTTGTGCTCACTGTTAAACATGTTTAAAAATTAATGCTGTTTGTATAGGGATCTCTTTTTAAGCACATTTCCCTGCACCTAGTTCGAGCCATTGCAAAAGGTTTGAGGTTTTATTAATTATTGCAGTAGTTGTGGAATACCTCCACGCAGAGTGCAGTAGTACCTTAGTGTGGCTGTTCAGGAAAACTTAAGAAAATATTTTTATAACCGTGGAGCCTGAATTTTACCTGTCTGTTTATTAATGGTTGGTTTGACTTCCATCTCCCCAGCTCAAAGTTATTCTCTTATTTTGGATCATGTTCTGTAGATTCTACACATCTAGCAACAGTCTGCTAACAAAGGGCACCTGCACCTCATAAATTGCGCTGAGTTTGCCTCTTCAGAGTCACAAAGAGAATAGAAATTCTATTGTTAGGGATTGAGAGTTGGAACCATCTACTTTGAAATCAAACAACCAACTGCTATGCTGAGATAGTGATCCAGTAAGTGAATCATGAGTTCCTTAAAGTGAATATCATTCAGTCTCTCCTATTGAATAGGCACAATTTGTTCAAATGCATTTTCACTGAACCCATTTTTATTTCAGTCATCCGCGGACCCTGCCCCTCTTTCTCATGGTACCAACTGGTGCTTTCTAGAAAAGGAGCAACGGGAGTTACTGGAATAGAGTCTAACTCAGCCTAACTCAGGAGTGCAATTTCTTGGGGATCTCTTTTTCACTCTGAACACAAAGTTCCCTTTGACCCTAAGCAATCATTTCTCAAAAACTGATGGTAAGCAGCTTTTAAACTCGTGCTTCCTGTGAAAAACAGGAAGATCTAGTCTTCTTCAGCGTGACCTCCTGGATTTGTCCAATTAATCCAGACTGTGGAGTCATACAGTCACAGAATCATAGAATGGCCTGGATTGAAAAGGACCACAATGATCATCTAGTTTCAACCCCCCTGCTGTGTGCAGGGTTGCCAACCACTAGACCAGGCTGCCCAGAGCCACACTCAGCCTGGCCTTGAATGCCTCCAGGAATGGGGCATCCATAACCTTCTTGGGCAACCTGTTCCAGTGCATCACCACGCTCTGTGTGAAAAACTTCCTCCTAATATCTAACCTAAACCTTCCCTGTCTCAGTTTGAAACCATTTCCCCTTGTCCTATTGCTATCCAGCCTCATAAACAGCTGTTCCCCCTACTGTTTATACGCTCCTTTCAGTCCTGTCAGCAAGGGAAGGCTCAGATTAGCAGCCTTGAGCAAAAGGCACAAATGCCTGCTCTCCTGGAGCTTTTCCACTCAGAAACAAAATGTTACGTCTTTTGCTTGGCTTTAATTTTCAGCTGTCTGCGTGTTTCCCCTTCCGATTCTACGTAGTGGTCTGTCACCACCATCCTTTTGTTATTCATTTGTATATCCATTTGTTATTTTGAACCTAGCCTGAGTTTCTTTTAATGCGAGGTGCTGGAATATTCCTGCTATCTGGATTTTGCCCTGCACACATGGCAGCCTGATCTGAAAGCTGTTTCAGATGGGCACAGTTCTGTGCTCACAGCACCCAGCCTCCTCCTTTGGGTGCAGCTGTGGTGGGCATAGCAAGAGGGGTATGATTTGCTCATCTCACCCTCCTGTAACTCTGACAAAACAGCATCATCCTGCCGCAAATTGTTGCTGCCAGAGCAGGACAAGGTGGGGCAGCACGATGTCAACTGAGAAGGGTGTGTGCTTTTTTGGTGATGTTTGAAGAGTTAAATATTCAGCAATTTATTTTTTAACTTCCTGTCCTCAAAGCCGGCTTATTTTATAAAGGCTAAATTTAGTCTGTTCAGCTTCCGTCATCAAGGACAGCTTTTTTGGTCTGCTTTCTTACAAACTGTTTGACCTTGAGAGAGTACCGCTAGAAAAGAAGAGCAGTTTGAAAGCTGACAGCTGATTGTTGAAGGGTCGTAAGCTGTGCTGTGGAGAGCAATAGCACTCCACAAGAGCACAAAGCCTCACTGAAACCTGGTACCCTGTGAACTTCATGAGTTTAAAGGTGACAGGATGGACTGCTCAAAACAAAATGATCTCTGATTTTGTGCTGCTTTTAACCTCTGCTGTGCGGACAAATGCTGGCGCTGAGAGGAGATTGCCATGAGAGAGCGAGAGCGGGGCTGGTCTCTTCTCGCTGGTAACAGGTGACGGGACGAGGGGAAATGGCCTTAAGTTGTGCCAGGGTAAGTTTAGGTTGGATATTAGGAAAAGCTTCTCTACAGAAAGGGTTGTTAAGCACTGGAATAGGCTCCCCAGGGAGGTGGTTGAGTCACTATCGCTGAATGTGTTTAAAAACCATTTGGGTGTGGTGCTCAGGGACATGATTTAGCGGAGGGTTGTTAGTTAGGGTAGTATGGTTAGGTCGTGGTTGGACTTGGTGATCTTTAAGGTCTTTTCCAACCTGAGCAATTCTGTGATTCTATGATTCTGTCAGTAGGGTGATGGCGTGGAAAGGGGTTGTTACAAAATGCAGCCTACAGTAAATTGAGTTCGGGGTGCTAAAAGAAGATGATGTGTAGCTGTGCAGGAAGGGGTGACCATCCAGCAGATAATTCATTATCAGCCCTGGCTGTATTGTGCTCCTCTCAAGGCATGGTGACTGGTTGTGTCGCTGGCTTCTTTGTTTTCCATGTGAGATGGGAAGACAGGCAGTAAGGAATGCTTTTTCACACAGCCAAAAATTGCTTTGTGAACAGGGAGATCATGTGCTGTGTGTGCCTGGCAGCGTTTATTAGCAGCCAGCTAACGAAAGGGAGCACTGCAAGGGTACTGGTTGCAGCTCCAAAGGGCTGGCACAGAAAGCACAAGCCAAGAACAGTGACCAGCAGAGGCTGCAGCGTTGTTCAGAACCCTTGCTAGCAGGGAGCCATGCTGATCTGCCTTGCGGTTCTGTTTCTGCCTGGATTTCGGTGGCCCCGTTGTGCAGACGTGAGGGCAGTGGCTGAGGCTGCTCCTCTCCCTGACAGCAGAGGCAAAGAGCACTGGGATGAAGGAGCTGCATGGAGACACATGCCCTCGTGTTCTGCTTCCGCGGGCTGTGATGGATGCCAGGGCAGCCCACTGGGTCACACTGACCTCCAGCTGAACCCTTCATGACCCACCAAGTGCTCTGGAAGCTGCCGGACTCCCAAGAACAACACAGACGTCTCTGGGAAATGACCAGGGAAAATATGTTTAATAAATATTTCTGTGAATATTTCTATAAATACATCAGCAGTAAGAGGAGGACTAGGGAGAATCTCCATCACTTGTTGGATGCCGAGGGCAACTTGGTGACCTAGGATCAGGATAAGGTTGAGGTACTTAATGCCTTCTTTGCCTCAGTCTTTAATAGTAAGACTTGTTACTCCCTGGGCGCACAGCCCCCTGTGCTGGTAGATAGGGATGGGGAACAGAATAGGCCCTGCATAATCCAGGATGAGATGGTTTTGGACATGCTCTGAAAACTGGATGCTCACAAGTCCATGGGGCTGGATGGATTGCACCCTAGAGTGCTGAGGGAGTTGGCGGATGTGGTTGCCAATCCACTCTCCATCATTCTTTGGCAGTCCTGGCTAACCGGGGATGTCCCGGTGGACTGGAGACTGGCAAATGTGACGCCCATCTTCAGAAAGGGCCGGAAAGATGATCCTGGTAGCTACAGACCTATCAGTCTCACCTTGGGGACGGGGAAGGTTATGGAACAGATAATCTCGGGAGCCATCATGGCTCAGTTAAAGGTCAACCAGGGGATCAGGCCCAGTCAGCATGGGTTTACGAATGGTAGATCCTGTCTGAAAAACCTGATTTCATTCTGTGACAAGGTGACCCGCTTAGTTGATGAAGGTAAGGCTGTCGATGTGGTCTACCTGGACTTCAGTAAAGCCTTTGACACTGTCCCCCACAACATTCTCGGGGAGAAGCTGGCTGCCTATGGTTTGGATCGGCATACACTCTGCTGGGTGAAACACTGGCTGGATGGCCGGGCCCAAAGAGTTGTGGTCAATGGAGTTAAATCCAGTTGGCAGCTGGTCACAAGCAGTGTCCCCCAGGGCTTGGTACTGGGGCCGCTTCTATTTAACATCTTTGTTAATGATCTTGACAGGGGGATTGAGTGCACCCTCAGTAAGTTTGCAGACTACACCAAGTTGGGAGGGAGTGTTGATCTGCCAGAGGGGAGAGGGGCACTACAGAGGGACCTGGATAGACTGGATCGATGGGCCAGGATAAACTGTATGAGTTTCAATAGGGCCAAGTGTCGGGTCCTGCATTTTGATCACAACAACCCCAGGCAACCCTAAAGGCTTGGGGAGGAGTGGCTGGAAAGCTGCCTGATGAAAAGGGACCTTGGTGTGCTGATGGACGTGTAGTCCCACTGGATAAAACCAGTGGCCACACTCACTGTCTAAGGAAATGAACAGTCAGATCTCGGTTAATAATGTTTTTGGAAGATTCCAGGTAATAAAGTGCTTAGAGTTCAGCTGTTCCTTTTTGCTGAGGTCCCACTCTTGGTTACAGAGCTCCTAATGCTGTTCGAAGGGGTCATTAGAAAAAGTTTTCTTATACTATGCCTTTCCAGCAAATAAAGCTAATTTAGTATTTAGAGGTTTTGTTGTAATACAATCTAAACACTATGGGGCAGCACTAGGGGGTGATGCTATGGAGTGATGCTATGAGGCAGCGCTATGGGGTGTCACTATGCGGTGATGCTATGGAGCAGAGCTATGGGGGACATTTTGTGGCTGAGCGATGGGGCAGTGCATTGGGGCAACACTATGGGGCAGCACTGTGGTGTGATATTGTGGGATGGCACCATTGGGTGATTCTATGGGACAACGCTATGGGGCAGTGCTAGAGAGTGATGCTATGGGGCCACAGTATGGGGCAACGCTGTGGGGGCAGCATTATGGGGTGACATAATGGGACAGTACTATGAAGCAGAGCTAGGGAGCGATTCTATGGTGTGACGCTATGGGGCAGTGGTATGTGCTGACACTATCTGGTGACTCTATGGGGCAGTGCTATGGGGTGATGCTATGAGGCAGTGCTATGTGGTGAGGCTGTGAGGCAGTGCTTTGGGGCAGTGCTATGGGAAAATAATATGGGGTGATGCGATGGGGCAGTGCTATGGGGTGACACTGTGGGGCAGCAGTTTGGTGCGACCGTATGGGTTAACACTATGGAGTGACTCCATGGGCCAGCAGCCAGCACTATGAAGTCATATTGTGGGGTGATGCTATGGGGTGACGCTATGGAGCAGCGCTATGAGGTGACATGGAGAGATCATAGACTCATAGAATCACAAGGTTGGAAAGGACCTACAGGATCATCTAGTCCAACCATCCTCCCATCACCATTGCTACCACAAGCCACTAAACTGTATCTCATAGCTCCTCATCCAGATGCCTCTTGAACACTGCCAGGGACGGCAACTCCACCACCTCCCTGGGCAGGCCACTCCAGTGCCTGACCACTCTCTCAGAGAAAAAGTTTTTCCTTATGTCTAATCTAAACCTCCTCTGGTACAACTTGCGGCCGTTTCCTCGAGTCCTGTTTGTTGCCTGGGAGAAGAGGCCAAACCCCTTCCTCAGCACAACCTCCCTTCAGGAAGTTGTAGAGTGCAGTGAGGTCTCCCCTGAACCTCCTCTTCTCCAGACTAAACAATCCCAGGTCCGTCAGCCACTCCTCATAAGACCTGTGCTCCACACCCCTCACCAGTTTTGTTGCCCTTCTCTGGACACGCTCCAGGGCCTCAATGTCTTTCTTGTAGTGAGGGGCCCAAAACTGATCACAGTACTCGAGGTGCTGCCTCACCAGTGCTGAGTACAGGGGGATGATTACCTCCCTACTCCTGCTGGCCACACTATTTCTAATGCAGGCCAGGATGCCACTGGCCCTCTTGGCCACCTAAGCACACTGTCGGCTCGTGTTCAGCCGAGCACTGACCAACACCCTCAGGTCCCTTTCCTCTTCATAATCATCCAGCCACTCAGCCCCAAGCCTATAGTGCTGCATGGGGTTATTGTGGCCAAAGTGCAGGACCCAGCACTTGGCCTTGTTGAACCTCATCCCATTCACCTCAGCCCAGTGATCCAGTTTATCTAGATCCCTCTGAAGGGCCTCCCTACTCTCAGGCAGATCGACCACCTCCCGGGTTGGTGTCATCTGAAAACTTACTGAGGGTACACTCAATCCCGTCGTCTAGGTCATCAAGAAAGATATTAAACAAGATGGGCCCCAGTACCGACCCCTAGGGGACACCACTTGTAATGGGTCACCAGCTGGACTTAACTCCATCAAGTACTATCCACTGGGCATGGCCATCTAGCCAGTTCCTTATCCAAACAAGGGTATACCTGTCCAGGCCACGGGAAGCCAGTTTCCCCAGGAGAATACTGTGAAAGACCGTGTCAAAGGCTTTACTGAGGTCTAGGTAGACTACATCAACAGCGTTTCCCTCACCTACCAGTCTGGTCACCCAGTCGTAGAAGGAGATGAGGTTGGTCAAGCACAACCTGCCTTTCATGAACCCATGCCTGCTGGGCCTGATCCCCTGGATGCCACGCACATGCCGTGTGATCTCACCCAAGATGATCTGCTTCATAAGTTTCGCTGGTACCGAGGTCAGGCTGACAGGCCTGTAGTTCCCCGGATCCTCCTTACGGCCCTGCTTGTAGATGGGAGTCACATCGACAAGCCTCCAATCCACTGGGACCTCTCCAGACAACCAGGAGTGCTGGTAGATGGTGGAGAGCGGCTCGGCAGTCACCGCCGCCAGCTCCCTCAGCACCCGAGGGTGTAGCCCGTCTGGTCCCATGGACTTGTGACAGTCCAGATGGAGGAGGAGCTCTCTAACTGTCTCCACCTGAATCACCGGGGGTGTATTCTGCGTACCATCCCAGACTTCCAGATCAGGGCGTAAAGTGCTCTGTTACCTATTAAAGGCAGATGTAAAGAAGGCGTTGAGGACCTCAGCCTTCTCCTTATCCTCAGCAGTCACATTCCCTTCTGCATCAAGTAAAGGATGGAAATTCTCCTTGGTTCTTCCCTTACCGTTGATATATTTGTAAAAGGATTTCTTATTCTCTTCTGCTGCAGTGGCCAGCCTGAGTTCAAGTTGGGCTTTTGCCTTCCTAACTTCCTCCCTGCATACCTTAGCAACTTCCTTGTAATCTCCCCGAGTAGCCTGTCCCTTCTTTCAGAGGACCTAGACTCTTCCGGAGTCTCAGCAGTAGTTCCCAGTTCATCCACACTGGTCTTCTTCCCCTACGGCTCACCTCATTCAGGAACAGCCTGTTCTTGTGCCTTTAAGATTTCCATCTTGAGGAGCATCCAGGCTTCCTGGACCCCTTTACCCTTAAGGAGCGACTCTCAAGGGACCACTGCAACAAGCGTCCTGAACAGGTCAAAGTCCACCCTCTGGAAGTTCAAGATAACAGTTTTGCTAGTCACCCTTATGACATCTCCAAGAATAGAGAATTCTACAATTTTGTGGTCGCTCTGCCCAGATGCTATGGGGCAGAGCCAGGGGGTGATGTTATGGTGTTATCCTCTGGGATAACGCAAGGGGGCAGCACTGTGGGGTGATATAATTGGGTGACACTATGGGGCAGTGCTTTGGGGCAGCACTGTGGGGATATGGGGTGTTGTTCTGTGGTGGCGCTATGGTGTAGTGCTGAAGGATGATGCTATGGGGCGGCGGTATGGGGCAATGCTATGGGGTGTCACTCTGCGGTGAAGCTGTGTAGCAGCACTGTGGGGCAGCGCTTCGGGGTGATGCTATGAGGTGACGCTATGGGGCAGTGCTGTGGGGCAGCATCATGGGGTTATGCAATTTGGTGATGCTGTGGGGAAGCAGTATGGAGCAGCATTATGGAGTAGTGCTATGGGGTGACGGTATGGGGTGATCCTCTGGGGAAGTGCTATGGTGTGATGCCATGGGTAAACGCTATGCAGTGTCGCTATAAGGTGACACTATGGGGCAGTGCTATGGGGTGACATTTTGGGAGAGGCCATGGGTCAGAGCCACTGTGTGACACTGTGGGGCAACAGTATGGTCTGATGCTCTGGGGTGACACTATGTGGCAGTGCTATGGGACAGTAATAAGGAATGACGGAAGGAATGACAATAATAAGGGTGCTGCTACAGGGCAGTGTTACGGGGCAGCATTATGGGAATTTGTTTTTGGGTGACATTGTGGGGCAGCGATATGGGACGGGAATAGTGCTATGGAGTGATGCTATGGGATGATGCTATGGGTGTTGCTATGGGGAAGCACTATAGGGCAGTGCTATGGATACAAGGTGATGCTGTGGGGCAGCACTGTGTGGTGACACTTTAGAGTGATACTATGGGGCAGTACACTGGGGTGACATTATGGGTCAATGTTACGGTGTAACATCATGGGGCGGTGGTATGGGGTGATGCTATGGGGCAGTGCTAGAGTACTTAAGTAGAGGTAAGATCAGGAAAGCCAAGGCACAGATGGAGCTGAACTTGGCAAGGGACGTGAAAGATAACAAGAAGGGGTTCTACGGGTACATAGGCAGGAAGAGACGGGCCAAGGAGAGTGTTCTCCCTCTGATGAAAGGTAATGAGGAGCTGGCTTCCTCAGACATAGAAAAAGCTGAGGTACTCAATGAATGCTTTGCCTCTGTCTTCATGGGCGGTAAGGCTTCCCATGTCTGCCAGGACCCTGAGCCTCTAGGTGAGGGTGTGGGGAGTGGTTTCTGTCCCACTGTAACAGTGGGACAAGTCCAAGTCCTCCTCATGAAATTGAAGGTGTATAAGTCCATGGGGCCGGATGATATCCATCCTAGTGTTCTGAAAGAGATGGCTGATGTGGTTGCTGAGCCGCTCTTCATCATATTTGAAAAATCATGGCTGTCTGGTGAAGTCCCCGGTGACTGGAAAAAGGGAAACATTATCCCATTTTTAAGAAAGGGAGAAAGGAAGACCCGGGTAACTACAGGCCAATGAGCCTCACCTCTGTGCCTGGTAAGATCATGGAGCAGATCCTCCTTGAAGCTATGTTAAGGCACATACAAGATCAAGAGGTGATTCGAGACAGCCAGCATGGCTTCAACAAGGGCAGATCTTTCCTGACCAATCTAGTGGCCTTCTATGATGGAGTGACGGCATCAGTGGATGGGGGAAGGGCGGTGGATGTCATCTACCTGGACTTCTGCGAGGCCTTTGACATGGTCCCACACCACATCCTTCTCTCTAAATTGGAGAGGTGTGGATTTGAAGGATGGACTGTTTGATGGATTAGGAATTGGTTGGCTGGACACAGCCAAAGGGTTGTGATCAATGGTTCTGTGTCAGGGTGGAGGCTGGTCACAAGCGGTGTCCCCCAGGGGTCAGTTTTGGGACCGGTGCTCTTCAACATCTTCATCAATGACACAGACGATGGCATCGAGTGCACCCTCAGCAAGTTTGTGGATGACACCAAGCTAACTGGTGCAGTCGATACATTGGAAGGAATGGAAGGCATCTAGAGGCACCTGGACAGGCTAGAGAAGTGGGCACATGAAAACCTAATGAGGTTCAACAAGGCCAAGTGCATGGTGCTGCACCTGAGTTGGGGCAATCCCAGGTATTTATACAGAGTGGGGGAAGATCTCCTTGAGAGCAGCCCTGTGGAGAAGGACTTGGGGGTCCTGGTAGATGAGAAGCTGGACATGAGCCAGCAGTGTGCGCTTGCAGCCCAGAAGGCCAGCTGTGCTCTGGGCTGCATTAAAAAAGAGGTGGCCAGCAGGGAGAGGGAGGTGATTGTTCCTCTCTACTCAGCTCTTGGGAGGCCCCATCTGGAGTACTGCGTCCAGGCCTGGGACCCCCAGTACAGCAACGATGTGGAGCTCTTGGAGCAGGTCCAGAGGAGGGCCACGAAGATGATCAGAGGGCTGGAGCACCTCTCCTATGACGAAAAATTGAGGGAACTGGGCTTGTTCAGTTTGGAGAAGTGAAGGCTCCGGGGAGACCTCATTGTGGCCTTGCAGTACTTGAAGGGAGCATATAAACAGGAAGGGGAACGGCTGTGTATGAGGGTGGATAGCAATAGGACAAGGGGGAATGGTTTTAAACTGAGGCAGGGGAGGTTTAGGTTGGATGTTAGAAAGTTTTTCACACAGAGTTTGGTGACGCTCTGCCCAAGAAGGTTGTGGATGCCCCATCGCTGGAGGCATTCAAGGCCAGGCTGGATGTGGTTCTGGGCATCCTGGTCTAGTGGTTGGTGACTCTGCACATAGCAGGGGGATTGAAACTAGATGATCATTGAGGTCCTTTTCAATCCAGGCCATTCTCTGATTCTATGATTGTATCAAGACCAAGTGCCGGGTGCTGCACTTTGGCCACAACAACCTCAGACAGTGTTACAGGCTTGGGGCAGAGTGGCTGGAAAACTGTGTAGAGGAAATGGACCTGGGGGTTTTGGTCAGTGCTCGACTGGATATGATCCAGCAGTGTGCCCAGGTGGCCAAGAAGGCCGATGGCATCCTGGCTTGTATCAGAAATAGTGTGGCCACCAGGAGCAGGGAGGTGTTCACCCCCCTGTACTCAGCACTGGTGAGGCCGCAGCTCAAGTACTGTGTTCAGTTTTGGGCCCCTCCCTGCAAGAAAGACATTGAGGCCCTGGAATGGGTCCAGAGAAGGGCAACGAAGCTGTGAGGGGTCTGGAGCACAAGTCTTATGTGAGGAGCGGCTGAGGGAGCTGGGATTGTTCAGTCTGGAGAAGCGGAGGCTCGGAGGAGACCTCATTGCTCTCTGTAACTGCCTGAAGGGAAGTTGTGGTGAGCTGGCCTCTTCTCTCATGTAACAGTGATAGGACTGGAGGGAAAGACGTCAGGTTGTGCCAGAGGAGATTCAGTCTGGACGTCAGGAAATGCTGCTTTTCTGAAAGAGTGGTCAGGCACTTGAATGGGCTGCATAGGGAGGTGGTGGAGTCACTGACTCTGGAGGTGTTCAAGGTACATTTAGATGTTGTACTGAAGGACATGGTTTAGTGAGAACTATTGGTGATAGGTGGATGGTTGGATTGGATGATCTTGTAGGCGTTTTCCAACCTTGGTGACTCAATTATTCTGTGATTCTAAGCAGAGCTTAGGCACCTTAGGTTAAAATCCAAGATCTTGGAAAAACATCTCCATCATGTTTAGGTCACTGTTAGGGTGCAAGTTGTTGGAGTAGTGTCTCTATGACTACTGTCAGTACAAAATATAACTCATTTGTTTACAGTTTTTATCTGAAGTCAAAGGAGGCACAGAGTGTTACTAGTGAGGATCCTGCTGTTTTTTGTAATGTCAGCTGAATTCAGTGACAGACTGAGTGTATGAAAGCACAGACATTCTTAGTTTTAGAGTTTTTCAGTGAAAGGAGGGTATAGGAGCACAAACCAGTTTTATTCTGTGGAGACATTCATGAAGGTATTGTTAAGTTTTCAAGTTTCATCTTACTAATGAAGGCTGAAATAGTAATAGTAAATGTATTACTGTATGCATAGCAGCTCCAGTCCTGTACAAGGACTGATCCAGAAACGAGATGGAAAGAGTGTACTGATGAAAGGCAAATATAGCATATGGATTGTCTGATAGAAAAATAAATATATAAAGACTGATAAAATATAAAGTGATTTACGTGGTAGCGTGTTGTTACATGGTACTTTTTTCTTCTTCTTTTTTTTTTTTGGTCCCAAAAGAGTAGATGTAATTACTTCAGTTTCCTTACAACAAATGAGGAAAGAGCTTCAAGACTGTGGTGATACATGAACTGTGCTTTATCTCAGAGGCAACTGACTTTGTCTATGGAAAGAACACTTAATGTGCTTTCTGTCTGACCTGTTTGCACTTGCAGTGGTGGCATTGGCTCTGTTCAAGTCTGGGGTTCTTCCTTGCTCTTCCTGCCAGGGTCCTGATACTACTGAGGCAGGCAGCGCTGTCACTGGAATCTGCCTCATGCACTCAGGGGAAGCCTGGAATCTGTCAACATGCTGGGGTTCCTCCACTTCCCATTTATCTGCCCTTCTTCAACCAGGAGCTGGCAATTCATACTGCTTCTAAATGCTGTACCATACCCTTGCCCAGCCCTGTGAACAAGGGGATGCATGGGGATCTTAGATTTCTCCTGTACATGGGTTAATCCCATCTATCCCCCTTCTCTCAAGCCTTTAGGATATATGATCTTCTCAAGGTTTTGCCATACGGTGTGCAGGGTATCCCTTTCCACCTTGCCTTCCCTCTGCCACCAGTCTCCTTAGCTAGGCAGAACCAGGCTGCTTGCCCATTGCATGTATAAGACTTCCGTCAGCTGTTGTCAAGATCTGAAAAACGACCCACTTTGTGCTATGTGTGTTTATGGTTTTGTCTTTATCATTGCACGTCCAGTGTGCCTAATGCTGAATCTCATTACTGGCAGTATCCAGGGTAAGGTGTTTCAGAGTAAGTTGTAAGCAGTCGTCACTGAGCAATTACAGATTCTTCTACCTTTCTGAAGAAGAAATTTTCACGACTTTGCCACTTGCATTTGTTACATGCTTTGAAAAGTGACCTGTTCTTTAGGCTATGTTCTTTTTTAAGCAGAAATCCCCGTTGTCTTTATAAATGAAATTTTGTTTTTGTTATTTGTATTACAGCAGAATAGCAGGGTCTGTGGCCGGATGAATTGGGGTCTCTTTGTTTTAAGTTGATTTGTATATGAATAGAGCAGGAGACGTGCTGTTCCAGAGATGTTCTCATTTTCAAATGGGGGGAAACGTTAAGTCCAAGAACAAATCTAAATCAACTGAATAGATGAGATCTACTAAACATCTCATCTTTCATAATGCTAGGGGTAATACCCAGTTAGGCTGTTGTTATTATTGTTTTTAATATTAATGCTTCTGTTTTCCTTTTGCAGTTGAAGTTCATTCTGTGATGAAATTTGGCTCTGACTCAGAAATGATGATTCTCAATGAAAATATTTCCCATAGTAGATTATAAAAATCCCAAATCACATTCATAGTTTGCTTGATTGTTAGCCTACTTAGAGTGGGTGAACTGAAATATTTCTGGGTTACATGTGTCTGCCTTAATATTTTTAGAAATTGCATAAGTACTGTGATCTAGAGAATGAGAGAATGCATTTGGAGCTGCTTAGGTACCATAAAAAGATGGCTTATTAGATCTTTGTATGGAAGAACTGTTTTGGATCAGGGTTTGAAGTAGCTTGGCAAGCTTCTTTGGTCTGCGTTGGGTTCCGTACTGCAGTAGGGAATGGATTGTGTGTACTTGTGGCAGTGTGCCCGCAGAGAAGCACTGCTGCAGTGTTGTGCCAGGTAGATATTAAGCTTTCTCTTACTACGGGGTTATCGATGGGCATTTCCTTGCTCTTCCTATTGCAAATTGCTTGAAAAAACATTTTTGTAGGGTAGTTACTAATGATGTGCTGTCATGAGAGGAAGATATATCAAGTGGGCTTCTCCAGGGATCTATCTTTGGCCCAGTATTATTATCCAAAAATTCTATTAACCACATTGATGATGAAAATAAAGAATAAAGCTATAAAAAATCACAGGTGTCACCATTCTAGAATAAATGTAGACCAACTAGCTTTGAAAGAGTTAGCCTACGGCACAAAGCTATTTTGCAAAATCAGGATTTTTTTTCTTAATTAGTATATAAAATTTTCAGAAAAGAGAAAGTATAACAATGAGAGAGAATATATGATGTTCTGACTCCAATAAGAACTGCTGCTGCAAAGAGTGAACAAGTGATTAGGCTTGTTCTTTTAAAGGTCATTTATGACAGAAAGATGAAGCAAGGTCTGCCTGGTCTAGAAGAATGTAGACAAGCAGGAGAACTTACAGTCTTCAAGCATTTGGAAAGTTGTTTAAAAAATATTGGTGACCATCTCTGTTGGAGATGACACAAGAGAGTAGAAGTATAGCTTAAAGAAGAAATATCCTATCTAGAAATATCCTATCTATATATAGTAATTACTTGTGGGAATTTTAAAATTCTTGCTACTAAAAAATTTTAGAATAATGCAAAGAAAGAGGATGATTTTGTACAGTTAATCATGACATCTTTGATGAAATTGGAATAGAAGATTTTCTTAATAACCTCTTCAAACTTGTCTGATTAGTGTGTGCGCGTTAGCAATTGGGTGTTCATGTTGCCTTTAGCCACATATGTAACTAAAAATATGTCCTTCTGTCCTTCCCCAACAGTCTCCAAACGTCCACAACTACCCAGATATGGAAGCTGTACCCTTGTTACTAAACAACATGAAGGCAGATCCCCCGGAGGATTCATTATCTACAGATCATTTCCAAACACAGACTGAACCAGTGGACTTATCGATAAACAAAGCCAGGTCGTCCCCTACAGCAGCTTCATCTTCACCAGTTTCCATGACAGCATCAGCCTCCTCCCCTTCTTCTACTTCTACTTCTTCTTCTTCTAGTCGACCAGCTTCATCACCCACAGTAATAACGTCGGTATCCTCAGCAGCATCTGTACCATCAGTATTAAGTCCAGGTCCTCTTGTGGCCTCTGCATCTGGTGTCGGAGGCCAGCAATTTTTGCACATTATCCATCCAGTTCCACCTTCAAGCCCCATGAACTTGCAGTCCAATAAAATGAGTCACGTGCACCGTATACCTGTTGTGGTACAGTCGGTACCTGTTGTCTATACAGCTGTGAGATCACCTGGGAATATGAACAACACTATAGTAGTGCCACTGTTGGAGGATGGGAGAAGCCATGTCAAAGGTAAGGTGGAATTGGGTTTGTGTGTCTGTGGCATCTGTAAAATCATTCTTGTATGAAGAAAACTGAACAGCCTTATAAAACTGTTAGTTTGCAAGCTTGCTGTGTCATTTACCAAAGTGACATAAAACTTTAGCTACTCACGGAGGACCTTTAGAAGTCTTATCCTCAGTGCTCTTTAAAATAAATTCCAAAAAAATAGTTGAGGTCAGCAGTGATGTTAGGTGCTTAGACAGCTCATGTCAAGCTTTGTCCTGTGAGAAATAGCTCTTTCCTAGGAACTGAAGAAATAGGACAACGGAATAATGACAGTGTATAGAATATCATAGAAGGACATGAAAAACTCACCAGGTGATACAGAGCTCAAAAAACTAAAGCGGGCAGGAGAGTCAGAGAGATTGTTTCCATCAAAGAGAAAGCACTTGTACTCTAGGAACGTGAGAAGGGAAGGCCTTTGGAATAAAGAGCAGTAGCACATACGGAGAGGTAGGTTTTATTAGGCTCGAGGAGTGGCATATTTTGAATGAAGTTGCCTCTTCCAGATTAAACAGGAGGAGGGAAGGAAACCACACAGAGTGCTGGGAATGAATTTTGCAGACACAGGATATAAGAGGCTCGTGGAGGTGTGAAGGGAGGAGGAATGCGCATGCCAGAAGGACAGATATGGTCTTAGAGAGGAGTCCAAAGAACACAAAAAAGGGAGCTGGAGAGCAAGAAAAAATGAGAAAGTGACAGTTACCAGTGCAGCAAAAAATTGTTAGAGATGATGACATAATGGATAGAGGAAGAAAAGAGAAAACAGATGTGCCCAGATGCCTTGAAAAGCACAGCCTTGTAAAGAAGACATTAGTGACAGAAATGGGAACATGAGGTAGGGAATGAGGGATACTCATTTCAGGGTTCATTGTGTATGGGCGTATAAAATATGGCTAATTCTCCCCTGAAATGAGGTATTGCTTGAAGCGGAAAGGGAGGATACTGACAGATAACCTTACTTTAGGGCTTATGAAGTTATGGGACATTTAGTAACACATAATGTCTCTTGGATACCTAATTGCATAATGAACAGATACCCACAACTGAAAGACGTTTTTTTTATAACTCTCATGTCTGTCTATTAGTGTATATACAACAGTGATTGGTCATTCTGATGTTTAGTACTGTTCTGTTGTCCATAAGTCTGTGGTTCTCCTCCCATTCCTTCAGTACTCAAGTACGAGGTGTGTCCTTTTTACAGGCTTAAATCATAGGAACCAAACTCAAAGCAGATCTGTGTTTCATTTTAAGCCTCACAATGACGGTTTAAGAAGTTTTAGTACACTTCATACAATTATGCAGTTTTAGGACCTTGTGGCATTTTGTCAAGAAGTGATAAATGAAAGCAGAATGTTTCACCATGTTGTCTGAAATTAAAAAAAAAAAAAAAATTAGTTTTAGCATGTATTTTGGTTTTGGAACTTTGAGCAGCACCTGACCTTGAGCTCATCCGGAATTTCTGCCATGTGTTTTCTTTTCTGAGGTGCTGCTTGGCTCTGGTAGTAGTCTCCTCCGTGTGAAGGACCTCTTGATCTTGTAAAAGTTGGAAATTCACTACCCTGGCTTCATCAACGAAATTCCAGAATTTAATGTGCTGTAGGGATTTCAGCCCACGAGCTCCAGGCCTCCTGAGCTGCCTTGACAATCTCTCTTTTGTACTATTATTGGCAGAGATCATTAACCAGTCCTGCAGCACCTATTAAAGCTAAAGGAGAAGAAGGGATTAAGGTTTCTTTTTATTTTTTTTCTCATCAGTTGTACCCATTTTGCTTTCACTAATTATTTTGATAGAAATGTTCAGGTGAATTTGAATAAATACAGTAGAAGAATAATGGGCAGCAATCCACTCTAGCTAGTCATCTTTTGTCATCTTTTGCTGGAGTGTATTTTTCTCATTTTTAATGTAAAACAATATAAATATAATAGTGATGTTGCATGAAATAACTGATTAAACAAATTCCATAAATGCACAGACTAACTTCTCTTAGTTAGCTTTAAAGAAGTAAATGGATGCTGATGCTAACAAGACATCTTTGACAAACTGAATTGACTACTAATCCTGTATACCAATGGAAGGAGAAATGCGGTTTCAGAAACATCTGAAGTCACTACTTCTGACATTTATATGAATGTTAATCATTTTCTGAAACAAAAAACATGCATACTGAAACAAAGTCATCTGCTGATGTTGTCTGTTTGATAGCATCAGCAACATTGGTCCCATAATTTATGTATTCTTGTTGCTTAGGGTCTAAATCATGATACAAGTGTGTGTTTGAGTAGCACTTACTGTTAGATTTTACATGAGGTTGTATTGATGTTCTTTTCATTGGAATAAAACTTAGGCATTTTCCTGAGCAGATATACTTTCAGTGGTAAAACTATCCAAAATTAAGTGTGGCCTAGTTCAGAGCAGGGAAAAATGCAAGAGATGGGAAATACGGAGAAACACTTTCCATTCATATTCCCTCCCAGATCCCAGTTTTCCTTGTGCTGAATTGTCCTGTTCCTCCCACGTTACACTAGAACTTTTTCATTTTTAACCTCCCAAACTTCCTTTATTAGCTTAACCCTGCCTCCAGATATTTTACTCAGGTGGCTTACTGCTTCCCCTAGTGCTTTATGGGAACCATGAAGTCCACCTCTCTCCAAGAAAACTATCCTTCCAACAACTGCCTTGTAGACAGTTCAAGTAAAATCTGTTCTTCTTCATGTTCTGTTTGAGTATTCTCATTATTTCAGTGAAAGGAATCTCTGTTTCTTTGTATCCTCTATCTTCTCTCTTTTCACCACTTCTTTTTTTTCTACTTTACTTATTATTATCCTTCCTTATTATTCTTTGAGCATTAGACTTAGCAGCTCTGCTTCATCTCTTCCTCCTTATCTGTTAATATTTCTGTCCCATACTGTCATCTTCTCTGCTGCCGTGCTTTCTTATCCATGGCATCGCTGATCCGTGCACTCTCAGTCACACTTTCCTCCAGTACAGTCTCAGGTCTACTTTTCTGCCTCCATGTGTGCTGCTCATTTCTGTTCTGTCTTGCCTCCTCTATCCTATTTTTCACTTGCAAGATTCCCTGTTAAAATCCAACCTTTTCTGCAGCACTGAAAACTAGATCGATTTGTGAATAAATAGCTCTCACATACCTGAGATGCTAGCAGCACAGATTCATAAAATCACAGAAAGGCTTGTATTGGAAGGGACCTTAAAGATAATTGTCATGGTTTTTGGTTTTCAGTATTCCACATCATAACATCATGTAGTGCACTGGGAGTTAAAGTGTTAATACTCTACTTCCAGGTACCTATCCCTGTACGTCACGGAGGTCTTGGGATCTCCCCCCCCCCCGGGGCGGTCTCTTCCTTCAGCTGTGGCGGTTGTGTCTGGGTCTTCCAGGTTTGCTCTGAAAACTCTCTCTCTCCTATTTTATTTGATTTATTAGTCTCAATTTCAATTAGATTGTATTATATCATAGTTAGTAAAATAAGTTTACCTCCCTATATCGGTGCCACTGCTGTTTATTTTCCTTTCCCTTTCCCTTCCCATTTTTGGGGAGGGGGCCCTTGGGCCTACTGTCCCTGTCACGGGCATAGACTGGTCTGGATAACCCCGTGACAATAATCTAGTTCCATACCCCTGCCGTGGGTGGAGTCACCTTCTTCTAGACAGGCTGCTCAAGGGCCCATTTAACCTGGCCTTGAACACTTCCAGGGATGGAGCATCTACAGACTTTCTGGACTACCTTTCCCAGTGTCTAGCCACCTTTAGAGTAAAGAATTTCTTACTTCTCTGTCTAATCAAAGTCTACCCTCTTTTAGTTTAAAGCTATTACCCCTTGTCCTAACACTACAAGCTCTGGTAAAGAGTCTCTCCTCATCTTTCCTGTAGCCCCCTTTTAAGTACTGGAAGTCCTCAGTGAGGTCTCCCCAGAGCCTCCAGGCTGAACAACCCAAGTTTCCTCAGTCTTTCTTCGTAGGAGAGGTTGTCCAGCGCTCTGAGCAGCTTCATGGCCTCACCTGGACCCACTCCAACAGCTGCACGTCTTTTTTGTCCAGGGAGCCCCAGGCCTTGATGCAGTACTCCAGATGGGGCTTCATGAGGGCATAGTAGAGGGGGACAGTCACCTTCCTTGCCCTGGTGGCCACGCCTCTTCTGATGCAGCCCAGAATACAGTTGTCCTTCTGGGCTGAAAGTGCACAATGCTTGTTCATGTTGAGTTTTTCATCCACCAGTAGCCCAAAGGCCACCTCTGCAGGGCTACTCTCAATTCATTTGTCGCTCAGCATATACACATTTGGGATTGCCCTGACCCAGGTGCAGGACCTTTCACTTGGCCTTGTTGAACTTTATGAGGTTCATGTGGGCCCAGTTTTCAAGGTTGTCAAGGTCTCTCTGCTTGTCATCCCATCCCTATAAAGTGTCATCTGTACTGCTCAGCTTACTGTCATCTGAAGGCTTGTTGAGCATGCACTCAATCCCACTGTCCATGTCACCAGTGAAGATACTTAACAGCAAGGGTCCCCTGAGGGACACCTCTTGTCACTGTTCTTTGCCTGGATATAGAGGCATTGACTGCTGCTCTTTGGAAATGGACATCTATCCAATTCCTTATCCACCATCAAATCCATCCATCCATCAAATCTATGTCTCTCCAGTTTAGAGGAAAGGATGTTGTGTGGGAACATATCAAAGTCCAGGTGGATATGTCAGTTGTTCATTCCTTGTCCATAATCACTTCCCTGTCTTCCATATGCCATAACACGTTTTCTAGGAGGATCTACTCCATTAGGTGACCAGACACAGAAGTGAGCATCCCATCAGGTCCTGTGTCACATACTACGTTTCTGGAGGAGCAACAGGAACCCTGGCTTTGCTACAGAAGCACCCTTTTGTCAGACTGATTTTTGTTTCAGGATAAAAACCTCTCGGTTCACCTGATTTAAACCAAAATCAGAATCAGTATTTTGGGAATTTATTAAAAATATACAGTAAGAAGGTAATCAGGGACTATACATTCAGGATGTATGTTGGTAATGTAACAACAGCCATGTGTGAAGTCTCAGTAAGTACCTACACATTTCTAACACCTTTATGTGATCCCAAAACACTCTAATCACGCGCGCATGCAGATAGACACATACCCTCCTACCATCTTTGAGACTTCCCTCCTGCCATTCCAACTGCGGTGAAGGTCCCTGCATGCTACCCCTGCACTGCCAGCTCACCCACAACCCATTCCTTAGGTTATTCCATATGCACAAAATGAGGTAATATGTTAAGACTGTTGGGGCACAGAGGGGATGGTAGCCTTGCAGAAGTGCCATCCCTTGCCATCCCTGGAGCCATTCAAGGCCAGGCTGGATGTGGCTCTGGGCAGCCTGGTCTAGTGGTTGGCGACCCTGCACATAGCAGGGGGGTTGAAACTAGATGATCATTGTGGTTCTTTTCAACCCCGGCCATTCTATGATTCTATGATCCTATGAAGTTCCTGGGCACCATGAGTCCCTCAGCCCCATATGATGAAGGGATGAAGATTGCTTCCTTAAGTGGTCACTATTATTCTCTGTCATCAAAAATCTTGAAAAAGATTTGAAGATTTTTTTGTGTGTGATGACCACTAGGCATTATTACATATTAAAGTATTCCAGCTTGTTAAAATCCCTGGAGAAACTCTTTTCTCACCTTCTTTTTTTCCCTGTTCAGCAATGGTGTGTGTTGCTAAAATGTGTAATTAGAGGCACAGCAGGTAGCAACACCTATGGATAAGGTTGCCTGAGACATCCCATTAAAGCCTTGTCTTCAGTTGCATGAAGTTTGTATATATGTTATGTTAACCATTTACGCTAACATCTTTCATGCCACATTCTTGCCTCAGGCCGTTCGTTTTTTTCCTTCTTTTTATTTCTTTGATTTCAAGAAAACTAGTCTGTTCTTCCTGAGACTGAGAGCAGGGAAAAAACATAGCATTTTCTATGTTGAAAAATTTATTCCTTTTTTTTTTTTTTTTTCGGTGCAAAACTCTAGAACTTCTGTGGTACTGAGCCATAAGCCTCAAGTTTGGTTTGGACTGTTGACCATTCTTTGGTATTCATAAGCATTTGCAGAAAGCCAGCCAGATTCAGAGCTCTGAAAATAAAATAAAAAAAAATCAGAGTCCCCTTAAGGGTAATGCAAGAAAAAAAAATGCTTGAGGAAAAGCAAGGAGAAACTTTACTAGGAAGCTGGGTAAAACACAGGGTGAAAGGGAACAAGGGAGAAAAGGAGAGGTGGTGAGATGGATATGGATATGTGAATGTGTTCAAGAGGAAAAATAGGATAGGATAGGAGAGACAGAGGAAGGAGACAAAATCATAAGAAGGGTAGCAAAGAGATCCAGGCAGAATTTGTAGTGTGAAAGGGAACAAGGAGAGGCTCAGATAGAGAGGAGCAACATGGCCTGGTGGAGTAGCAACACATTCCCCTGCAAACTCTGGTCCTGTTATCCTGAGTCTTTCCACGGCTTTCCTTTCAGATGATATCCATGAGTACTACCAGCAAATCACATCCCTCTAGTGGCAGATTTTGTGAAAGATAATATCCCTAAAACTTGTTCCCGATAGTTCAGAAGAGTTACTCCATTCATTGAAGGGCATTTCGGAAGCTCCTCCTGGTGATGGTGCACCAAGAACCTGCACAACTTTGGTGTTTCTGCTTTTTCAGATTCAGATGTTCTTTCACTCTTATGAGTTGCAGGAAGATAGAACCAATTACAAAATCCAGCCATTCAAAACATGGTACCCTTAAATTTTCCACTAACTTCAACTTCTCATGTGCATAAGCATCCGTAATTACATTGGCATGACCTGTTTTTATGTTATTACATTTGCATATAGACCTGCAGGAATACCTGGATTGCATCTCTTCACAGCTTACACATACCATATTCCTAACTTATAAGTAGGAAATGCAGTGCCTACTGCTACAGATTTTGCTGTGGCTTAAAACTGGAGTTTGTTGTCCACTACCCATTTTTTAAAATACAGTCTATTTATATAAATATACATGCTATATTTCCACCTACTGTAAAGTCTATTCCACAAAATTAAATGCAATTTGTAGTACAAAGTTAGGAATTTGAGAACCATTCCGTATGTTTAAAGATCAGATTATATCATAGAATCATAGAATCATAGAATGGCCTGGGTTGAAAAGGACCACAATGATCATCTAGTTTCAACCCCCCTGCTATGTGCAGGGTCGCCAACCATTAGACCAGGCTGCCCAGAGCCACATCCAGCCTGGCCTTGAATGCCTCCAGGGATGGGGCATCCACAACCTTCTTGGGCAACCTGTTCCAGTGCGTCACCACCCTCTGCGTGAAAAACTTCCTCCTAATATCTAACCTAAACCTCCCCTGCCTCAGTTTAAAACCATTCCCCCTTGTCCTATTGCTTTCCAGCCTCGTCAACAGCCGTTTCCCCTCCTGTTTATATGCTCCCTATATGATCTGCTTGTATCATTTTTGCTGTGAAAGAGACTCCTGATTAAAACCAGTAACATTGCCTTTTTTTGTTTCATGGGAAATGATGATTCTTTCTGCATTTCAGTGGATTTTGGATTTGAGTTGCATCAGGATGGATCTAGTTGAGCTGTAATTTTTTGTTGTTGGACGGAAAAATATTTTGGTCTGTACGTATTCCAACCTGTCTGCCCCCGCCTTCCTACCCCCCAAAATGTTTTCAGCTTGGATCTCTCCTTCTGTTCCTGCAGTTTGTCTGGAAGAAATATTAGTTGTTCTTGGAAAGGAGAAGCCAGTTGGCAGAGGCTAGGCTGGGAGGGAAACAGGCTTGGCTTCGGGGTGGAGTCCGTGTCACTAGAGATGGTGTGTATATTTAAGAACAGTAATTCTCACCAGAACGGAGAGTTAAAATACAGGTTGCAAGATATACTTTGCTGTTTAAATTGAGAAGGAAGCTTTAGACAAAGTAGCTTGAGTGACGGTCTTCTACAGAAGGTCAGATCTATTGACTCACTAGCTTCATGTATAGATGTTTTCAACACAGAAGCACACTCTTCTAACATTTATCAGCAATGAATTTAGCCTCACGTGTTTCTTGTTAGCAGCAGGTTTAGGGAAGGGAGCGAGGTAGGTATGTATTCCAGCTTTGTTTGTGAAGCCAAGCATACGGAGGATTAGGAAGGCCATTTCAACATGTCCTGAGTCCCTACACCTATTAGAAGCTGTTAATTCTTTGCCTTCAGCACCAGGAATGCCTCTGGTCCTCCAGTTTTGTTCTCTCACCGGCATTGAGCTTTGATGTAATTGCTTTTATCCCACAAATTTGGATCCAGCTGAAACATGCATAAAACTTCTCATTTATTTTATCCCTGCCTTGGGTTTTATTGTGACTTGGACCAACCTACTGGAAACTTTCTCATGTCTAAAATATCTTTAGACTGTTGAAATGCATTAGTTGCAATCTGCTACTATTTTTGTAGAGGCTTTGTGGTATTTTAGTTAATCTTCCCTGTTAACTTTTAGTGATACAGTATTTGCGTATTTTATGCTGTGATTTAATTCTCAGTAGTTTCAGTAGTTTGGTGTTTGTGTAGATAAGAATCACGACATTCAGATAGCTTGGAATGAGAAAAATCCTTTGTTTAAATAAAATGGTGTTGTACGTTTCTGTGTACAACCCAATGACAGAGATTCTTAAATATGTGCATGTATTCCATTCATGTAATCACTCTCACCTTTACGTTTCTACATACAACCATTCTTTCACAGGTTTATGGCAAATTATGTGATTGGTGAAATGATTTTAAATATTGCCTTTGATGGGATCATAGCAATTAATATTCTATGGTAGATTAGTTACACTGTGTTCAGTGCCAATTCCCATTCTCTGTGAACCATAGCTATGCTGGGTGCAGTTAACTGTTTTAGCCATATAGTCCCATAAAATCTCAATAAAATCTGAAAACTGTGGAGTATGGGTAATCTTGCTATAAATCGTAATAAAAATTACCCCTGTAGACTCTATATTCTGACCATTAAGTTCATGGATACTGCTGCTTTATACATAAAATTTTATGAAATAAATCGACCAGTTCTACAGCCCCTACCAGACACCGAGCTGTTTTGACTGAAAATCTGATAGGTGTGCTCAGAGCATTTCTCAGCGCATAAAGTGCTTATAATGAACTTTAAATAGGAAGAAAAATGCTCTGTATGTGCTCCATATAGTACGTACCAGATTACGAGGAGAAAATTGTAAATGCCTTCATTCCCACTGTGAGTGCATTTGCTAGGTCTCTAGAGCCAGGATTTGGTTTCCTATGGCACCTGTCTGAAAGACACTAAGTAAACCTGAGTATAACACCTAATCTCAGAAGACTTTGTTTCAAATCTTATGTACATCTACATCTGAAAGTGTTGTTTCACTCAAAACAAAATGCAGCCTCTGTGATGTTCTCCTTCAATGTTTTTCTGTGGGAGGACTTGGCATTGGGCTCCTGCTCTGTGGAAGCCTGCCAGGAGGGAGGATTTGCAGAAATGGTTGGGACTCTCTGGCTGCAGAGTTGCACAGGCAATTATTTCAGGTACTGAACTGTGCCACATGCCAAATGCAGAGAGCAGAGTTATGTTTGAGACACTACAGTATTCATAACCCTTGGCAGATGAGCAGTTTTAATGACGATTACTGTGCCCCCCTGTGAATTACTCATTCTCCACATTTGTCTGTTGAGGCCCTGTGGCCAAAAATGGTTTTCTTCAGTGTTGCTGCTGGTGACCAAGACATCATTTTGGCATCAGTGGTCGAAACAGGCAGAGAGGGAGCAGTGCTCTTGCCATTGTCCCATCTTTAGGAACTTAGTGAGATGCCCCAGAAAGTTTTGCTCTTTTCTCAGGATATTAAGACACAACTTGTTGAAGGCTCCTTTCCTCTTCCCAGCAAGGAGTGGAGCTGTAATTGTATTACCTGTATTTTCCAATGCATCCTTCTGTGAGTTTGGCAGCAAACGTCACCTTCTTAGAATCACAGAATCATAGAATGGTTTGGGTTGGGAGGGACCTTTAAGGTCATCTATTTCCAACCCCCCTGCTATAGGCAGGGACTCCTCCCTCTGGACCAGGTTGCTCAAAGTCCCATCCAGCCTGGCCTTGAATGCTTCCAGGGAGGGGGCATTCACAACCTCACTGGACAACGTGTTCCAGTGTCTCACCACCATCACAGTAAAGAACTTCTTCCTAATATCTAGTCTAAATCTACCCTCTTCCTGTTTAAAACCATTTCCCCTCATCCTGTTGCTACCTGCCCTTATAAAAAGTCCCTCCCCAGCTTTTCTGTAGGCCCCCTTCAGGTACTGGAAGGCCGCTATGAGGTCGCCCCGCAACCTTTTCTTCTCCAGACTGAAAAGCCCCAGCTCTCTCAGCCTGTCCACGTAGGGGAGGTGCTCCAGCCCTCTGATCATCATTGTGGCCCTCCTCTGGACCTGCTCCAACAACTCCATGTTCTTATGTTGGGTGCCCCAGATCTGGATGCAGTACTCCAGGTGGGGTTTCACAAGAGCAGAGTAGAGGGGCAGAATCACCTCCCTTTCCCTGCTGATCACGCTTCTCTTGATACAACCCAGGATATGGTTGGCCTTCTGGGCTGCAGGCACACATTGCCGGCACATGTTGAGTCATTCATCAACTGACACTCCCAAGTCCTTCTCCTCAGAGCTGCTCTCAAGCCATTCTCTGCCCAGCCTGTATCTGTGCTTGGGATTTCCCCAGCCCAAGTGCAGGACCTTGTACTTGTCCTTGTTGAGTTCATGAGGTTGGCATGTACCCACCTCTCAAATCTGTCCAGGTTCCTCTGGATTCTATCCCTTCCCTTTAGCATGTCGACTGTACCACTCTGCTTTGTGTCATCGGCAAACTTGCTAAGGGTGCGCTCAATCCCACTGTCCGCATCTCCTGCAAAGATGTTAAATAACACTGGTCCCAGCACCAATCACTAAGGAACACCACTCATCACCGGTTTCCACTTGGACATTGAGCTGTTGACCACATCTCTCTGAGCGCAACCATCCAGCCAATTCCTTATCCAGAGAGTGGTCCTTCCACCAAATCCCTTTTTCTCTAGTTTGGCGACCAGGATGTCCTGTGGGACATTGTCAAATGCATTGTACAAGTCTAGGTAGATGACGTCAATGCATTGTACAAGTCTAGGTAGATGACGTCAGTTGTTCTTCCTTTATCCACTGCTGCTGTAACTCCATCAAGGCCACCAAGTTTGTCAGGCATGACTTACCCTTGGTGAAGCCATATTGGTTACCACCAATCACCTTGTCTTTATTTTCCATGTGCCTTAGTAGGTCCTTCAGGAGGACCTTCTCCATGATCTTGCCAGGCACAGAGGTGAGACTGATTGGCCTGTAGTTCCCTGGATCTTCTTTTTTTCCCTTCTTGAAAGTGGGGGTTATGTTTCCCCTTTTCCATTCAGTGGGAACTTTACCAGACTGCCGTGACCTTTCAAATATGATGGATAGTGGCTTGGCAACTTTATCTGCCAGTTCTCTCAGAACCCATGGATGGATCTCGTTGGGCTCCATGGACTTGTGCACCTTCAGGTTCTTTAGATGGTCTTGAACCTGATCTTTGCTTACAGCAGGCACATCTTCCTTCTCCAAGTTCTTAACTTTTGCTTTCTGCAGCTTGGGTGGTATGGCTAGATCCCTTGCCAGTGAAGACTGAGGCAAAGAAGTCATTGAACACCTCAGCTTTCTCTCTGTCCCTCATGACCAGGTCTCCAGTTTCCTTCTGGAGAGGGCCCACATCTTCCCTGACCTTCCTTTTATCACTGATATATCTGTACAATTTCTTCTTATTCCCCTTCAGTCCCTGGCTAGATTTAACACTATCTGAGTTTCAGCTTTCCTAACCTGATCCCTGACTGCTTGGACAACTTCTTTGTAGTCCTCCCAAGTATCCTCTTCCTGCTTCCACTCCCTATAGACTTTCTTTTTGGACTTAAGAAAGTCCAGGAGCTCCTTGTTGATCCATGGATGCCTCCCGGCGCTCTTGCCTGCCTTCCTTTTTTTCTTGGGATGCACTGCTTCTGGGCTTGGAGGAGATGGTCCTTGAATACTGACCAGTTTTCTTTGGCCCCTCTTTCCTCCAGGGTTTTCTCCCATGTCACCCTGTCAAGCATTTTCCTGAAGAGTTTGAAGTCTGCTCTCCTGAAGTCCAGACTGGCAACCTTGCTGTGCACCCTCTTTGATGCCCTAAGAATCTTGAACTCCACCATTTCGTGGTCACTGCAGCAGCCAAGGCTGCCCTTGAGCTTCACATTACTCACCAGCCGCTCCTTGTTGGTGAGGACAAGGTCCAGCATAGCCCCTTTTCTCGTGGGCTCCTGTACCATATGGAACAGGAAGTTATCATCAACACATTCCAGGAACCTCCTCAGTTTCTGATGCCCTGCTGTGTTGTCCCTCCAACAGATATCAGGGTGGTTGAAGTCCCCCATGAGGACAGTGTTTTGTGAATGTGAAGCTGCTCCTATCTGTTTATAGAGGGCCTCATCCACTCTGTCTTCCCGATCAGGCAGCCTGTAGCAGACTCTCACTACGACGTCTCTTTCCCCTGCATTCCCTTTAACCCTAACCCATAAGCTCTCTTTCAGATCCTCATCTGTCCCCAGGTGGAGCTCCATGGACTCCAGCTGGTCACAGTTGTAGAGGGCAACACCCCCCCTCCTCCTTCCCTTCCTGTCTTTCCTAAAGAGTTTATACCTGTCTGTTCCTACATTCCAGTTGTGAATTCCTTCTTACCTCACTCCTTCCCTCTCTGTGACTATACAGACACGCACGTGTTTCAATCATACTAATGAGGTTCTTGTAAATATAAATTTTGGGGCATTGAGTAGTGCATTTTTCATTCTTAATGGAAGTTAGTGCAGAGTGGCTGTCACTTAAAACTAGTTACAATCTCTTAGCTACTCTATGCCATCATGCACTGGAAGCAAATGGAGAGGAAAAGTTCTAAGAAAATAGAAAACATGACTCTTGCAGGCATATTTGAGGTACCTCAGGGCTACTAATTTCTGCAGAATTTAATTTCTGCAGATCTCATGGTGTAATGTCAGGTCACTTGGGAACCGCATCATGAGCAATCACTTTGATCAGAATGTTGGATACTAGGTGTTCTTCAGAGAAAGCACAGTTGGAAGTTCAGTGTGTGAAGCAAAAACAAGCTAGGTCTGAATTTGGAAATCCATTCACAAAGCAGAAACAGATTTTTAATTATTTTAAGAGGACAAATAAGCATGATGCAGTTTATATTTTGCTGTAGTGTATCACCAGGCCTACATGTACATATGTTTACAAAGCTATTAGCAGAGAAGTTAACTTAATTCAGAAAACTGAGGTATTAAAATAAAGTGAGCCAGAGGCTTCAGTGTTTCTGGATGCTGACATTTGCTCTATTTTCACATCAGCAAGCATCATCTAATAATGTGTCATTTCACTGGTAGTTAATACTACATGGCTTAGCCATAGAGAGGGAGAACTCCTGATGGTTACTTAGTTTTCTCTTGCTCTTAAATACTTCATTCATTCATAACCCAAGGGGCTCAGATTTGCTTTTAAATCAAAGATGGTGTGTAGATGTGAAATTGTGTAGTAGGTCTTAGCAAGCCTACTGATGGGATGAATCCTTTCATTTGCAGGAGATTTCATTTGAGGAAGTCAAATAGAGTTGTGGTCACTGAAATCTGTCAGCAGTTGCAGAAGTATGTTTGTGTATGTCCTGTTTCACCCCTGAGAAGGGACAGATTCAGAGTGCCTACTACGGGCATCCAGCCCCAGGATTTTTGATGGTGCGTGGCCTTCCCAACCATGTCAGAGCACTTGGGCTGTGTGTCTCTAAATAATTTCTGGGAAGAAGTCAGGTGATGGGGATGTGTTAGGGTGGAATAAACTTCTTTATTCTCTCTTGAGGGAGCTCAGATCTGTTCATTGCCCCCAAAAGCTGGGGTAGCTGATGGGAAACAAAACATACCCAAGAGTGGCTGGAGTGATTCAAATCAAAATTTCACATGAAGCGTGTTTGTCAATTTGTGATGAGAGCACAAAGTTTTTCTCAGAGGAAACAGGGATGCTGTTTAGCCAGCAGCCTGTTAGCCTGAGTATGTTTGCAAGAAGTGGTGTGCTGGGCTCTTGTCAGCCTGGAGAGACTGAAATCCAAAGTCACCTCTTCCCAGGAAGCGCCCCAATGCAAACAGCACAAATTTAGAGAATGGGGAAGGAGAAAAATATGCCAATTATATGTCTCTGTGGTTACATTATTACCTTGGGAAGGTGAAGGCTGTGTCCTCTGCCATGGATTCAAGGGTTTTGTCCATCTTTGAGCTGGCAGCCTCATTCATTCACAGAGATTTTGTGCCAGAAAGCACAAAATACATCAGAACCCATTAAAAACTCGTACAAATTTAAGAAGTCTGTCCCAGCATTTTAGGAGAGGTAATTTTGTACCTAAAACCAGGATCGAGCATTGACTATACCCTCAGTAAGTTTGCAGATGACACCAAGTTGGGAGGTAGTGTCGATCTGCCTGAGGGTAGGGAGGCCCTTCAGAGGGCTGGATAGGCTGG
This sequence comes from Pavo muticus, assembly GCA_016647715.1. Classification (NCBI taxonomy): domain Eukaryota; kingdom Metazoa; phylum Chordata; class Aves; order Galliformes; family Phasianidae; genus Pavo; species Pavo muticus. Next base: position 1,957,592 of record JACDJE010000257.1, on the reverse strand, counting down.
ATCACTGGGCTGAGATGAATGGGATGAGATTCAACAAGGCCAAGTGCTAAGTCCTGCACTTTGGCTACATGCAGCGCTATAGGCTTGGGGCTGAGTGGCTGGATGACTGTGAAGAGGAAAGGGACCTGGGGGTGTTGGTCGATGCTCGGCTGAACATGAGCCGACAGTGTGCTCAGGTAGCCAAGAGGGCCAATGGCATCCTGGCCTGCATTAGAAATAGTGTGGCCAGCAGGAGTAGGGAGGTAATCATCCCCCTGTACTCAGCACTGGTGAGGCCGCACCTCGAGTACTGTGTTCAGTTTTGGGCCCCTCACTACAAGAAAGACATCGAGGCCCTGGAACGTATCCAGAGAAGGGCAACGAAGCTGTGGGAGGTCTGGAGCACAGGACTTATGAGGAGCGGCTGAGGGAGCAGGGATTGTTTAGTCTGGAGAAGAGGAGGCTCAGAGGAGACCTCATTGCACTCTACAACTTCCTGAAGGGAGGTTGTGCTGAGGAAGGAGTTTGGCCTCTTCTCCCAGGCAACAAACAGGACCCCAGGAAATGGCCACAAGTTGTACCAGAGGAGGTTTAGATTAGACATAAGGAAAAACTTTTTCTCTGAGAGAGTGGTCAGGCACTGGAATGGCCTGCCCAGGGAGGTGGTGGAGTCGCCGTCCCTGGCAGTGTTCAAGAGGTTTCTGGATGAGGAGCTACATGATACGGTTTAGTAGCATAGTGGTAAGTAAAGGTGACAGGAGGATGGTTGGACTAGGTGATCTTGTAGGTCCTTTCCAAACTTGTGATTCTATGATTCTATGATTCTATTGTCTGGCCCCAAAAACCAACATAAATTTTACTGCTGGAAACTGTGTTTGACAGAATTAGAAATGAAGTTATATCTGATCCAGATCAGACTTTCTCCTGCTGGCAGCTGACTGTTGGCAGATACCGTATTAATGATGGTAGACCAAGTTCTGTAGTATTTACAGGCTGGCATACATCTTTTGTCAGATCTGTTTGCACATCCTCCCTTAAAACAAGTTCAGTATGAGTTCATTTGTACTGCTTAGAAGGAAACCCCTTTTTGGTACAGTTTGACAGTGTGGACATCAAGGAGAGGCTGCATATATGTTTGTGTCAGAAGCAATTTCTCTGTATTATCTTTAGTAGAAAATATCTTTGTTTATTGAGGCTAACAGGGAGAGAAAGTGATACGGCTGCTTGCAGCCTTCTATACCTAAAGACATTCCTTAATAGCTGTCCTGGCTTGCCAGTCTTGCCAGTGTGCTGTGCTAAAAGCTTGCTTCTGGAACTCCTGTGCAGTCTTTTAGTGACACCTTTGTCTCATGAAACCTATCTCTAACTTGTTTCTTCTTGCTTGCCTCACCTTAGCCTCATTCACACTTCTCAAAATCGCTGGATACCTGTGCTGGACGAATCTTGCCTTTGAAGTGGAGTATTAAGGGCAAGAAAACCAGCTGATTTTCAGAGCCTAAGCTTTATTGATTAAATAGGTCTGCTTGTACTTGGGAAGATTTGATTCAGTGATGCAGCCAGATTTCTTTAAGACCCATGGTACTAAGTTCAAGAAAAATCTTGGTCCTCAGAGAAAGGCAAGGTTAAAATACACTGGCATGTCTTGTGGACTCTCTTGCTTGCCAATTATTTTCCATTACTCACTCGTCCTCCACCTTTTTCATCTAATTTTGTTAAATTATCTCTTGCCTACATCTCTTCCTTCTTCCCAGTTTGATGTTCCTTAGGCCAATAATTGCTCTTAATTCAACATTTATGAACTGCTGCTAGTATTTATAAACCTTGGTACCAGCCATTCAACAGTTGTTCTTAGATGTCCAAGAGAAAGTGAAAGCTGTTGACATAAGTAGGAATTGTGAACTATGTATGTATAAAAATCTGTACTGCGGTTCATGCACTGTAGTGAGTGGTGAGGAGGAGAGATCTGTTAGCCTTTCAGCACGTCGGATTTTCACATGACTCTTTTGAGGGAGGAAAACAGGCTGCTTCTCTTTACAAGAGCTGCGGCCATGCTGTGGAGAAAACAGGGCAGTTTACCCCACATGTCTTAGGCAAAGCTCAACTTCCTGGATAGTCACCTTGGTTCACCAGCATCATGGCTGTCCAAATATGAAGCAGGAGAAGGAAGGAAGCTGAACCTATTTTGCTTTTTGTTCCACTGGTCCTCTATGGAGAGTCTTTGGGGCAAGGAGTATCTGTAGGGCTTTCAACACTTGCTCTTCCCCAGTGCTATCAAAGTATCTAATGGACATAAATTGAATAATAGAATCATAGAATGGCTTAGGCTGGAAGGGGCCATCACGTTCCAACTCCCCTGCCACAGGCAAGGTTGCCAGCTGCTAGATCATGTATTAGATCAGATTGCCCAGGGCCCCATCCAACCTGGCCTTAAACACCTCTAGGGATGAGGCATTCACAACCTCAGGCTGAACAAGTCCAGTTCCTTCAGCCTGTCTTCACAGGAGAGGTGGTCCAGCCCTTGGATCGTCTTTGTGGCCCTCCCCTGGACCCTCTCCACAAGCTCCACATCTTTCCTGTGTTGTGGCCCCAGACTTGTATGCAGTACTCCAGATGGGGCCTCATGAGGGCAGAATAGAGAGGGACAGTCACCTCCCTCAGCCTACTGGTCACTCCTCCTCTGATGGAGCCCAGGATACCATTGGCCTTCCAGGAGAAGGTGGGCAAACAATTAGAGGGCTGTGGGGAGACTGAGCAGGAGATGAGGTCACAAATGGAAAGTGGGACAAAAAAAAATGTGTACGTATATGGCTGACAGTGAAAAATAAGGGAATAATCCCTGCATCATTCTCTAATAATGTCCATCTTTAATTAGGTTCACTGTGAAAATATAACAGAAACATCCTTGAATTTGCCAAGTGATACATTTCCATTCCTAGCATTTCACTCTGACCATACTGATCTGTCACAGCAGCTTGTGATGTTCTCAGATGTTGGCTGCTGGTGAAGGAAATAGTGTCCATGGTGCTGTATTATCCTTAGCTGCAAAAGCACAGTCCTGCGGGCAGCTTCATGGGTACATGAGGAGTATATGGAGTACTGTGTATCTCATTGAGCACACACAAACGGAAGGTATTAATTTAGTATAGTTGAATTTTCACCTTAACACATTCCTCAGGTTATTTAGAAACAACAGCAAATGGTATAGAAATCTCAATAATTTATTATCTTAAGAGCGGGCAATCTATAATAATAATGAAACAGCGTGTCTTATAAGGAACAGAAGTATGTAAGATACTTATTGTATACATTTGTATCAGCGCAGTAGTGTATTCATAGTGAAGTGTTCAGAATTGGTGTATAATAACTATATTGTGGACTAAATTGCTAAATAACTTCTGTGATTTTAGGTTAAGCCTAGGTGTAAACATCAAGAAAGTTTCTAAGCTAGCTCCTTAAAGCTTCTTCTTGCAGTGCAAGTTGGGTTAAGCCACAGTAAATGCAAAGTAACAAAGACATTTTTTTATTTTAATTTTATTTCACAAATGCATCACCTATAAAACATTTAAATACTGGGTGTATATAAATGTATAACTTCCTGCAATGAGATTCACTTTAAGGAAAACCGGAAAAGTAATGGAATAAGTAAAAATCATCTTAAAGTTGCATTTATCAAGGTAGCCTTGTTATAGAGTAAGTAAGCTCAGAAGTAGCACCTTCTTTCCAAATAGTCTTCTGGGGCCAAATCAGCTGATTAGAGCGTTCTGTCACTCTTAAATCAAATACTAAATTATCCCTGATGATCAGAAACACACTGCATATCATCATGAATAAGCTGTAATTTTCAGAAGCGTGGTCAGAATGGTGATTGTTGCACCCAAAATAATTAAATGTTTGAATAATTTTTAAGGTACTGTATGTTTGTCTCAGTGCAGCTCATTTTTCATTGTCAGCAGTCTTTGAGTTGATAAGCAAAAGGTGCTTTCTTGAGTCTACATGCAGAAATAACAAGCAAACAGAATGCAGCCAGTAGAACTGAGGCACTTAAACTGTGCTAATAGAAATAATCCTGTGCATCTGCACAATGGGCTGTGCTTCAGGAGGGGATTGTTACATTGGCTTACTGAACATATTTTAATAACGATTTCTTTGTGAAGTTCTTTAACATAAATAAAAATGCAGCTGAAGGGTAGTTATAATCAGTCACTGTTCTTTCACTCAGAAGTGGTTCGCTGCCAAGATATAAATTAAAATTTAAGACCAACTTTCCCTAGAGTCATCACTCATTTAGGGAGTGCTTTCTTTTCAAGAGCCCAGCTATCCATCAGTGCTACTTTTATGGCCGCACAGCTCTTGGAGTATTATATCCCCCCCATTCTTCTGTGCAACTCAGTCCCTTTTCTGGAGTTGTGTCAACACAGCAACTGAAGAAATGTGGTGAAATGGGAAATTTAACTGTGATTTTCAAAGTTGTTGTGTAGCCACAGACCTACACCTTATGAACTGTTTGTGATCTGTAAAGGAAACCTGCTCTGCAGGGCTCTCCTTAGCCAGAGCTTGACGGAGAATAATTTCTTGAAACACATGTAAGCAAGACCCAGAAAGTATCCTCTCTTTCACAGTGTGTTATAGGAGAGTACAAGCTAGCAAACTGGAACAGTAAGCTCATTAAATAAATTATCTTGGGTTCTTCTGTTTCACCTGGCCAAACAAAATATGTCCATTTATAAACAGATCTCTTGCCTGCCCTTCCTCCCTGCTCCTCTCTTGCAGTATCAGGCATCTCTCTGATTTTGCTCTCTTCTCCACATGCTTTCAGTCTCTCTCTGAGCTTAATAATTCTGCATGGTAATTCACAGGTGACAAGGAGTGCTTGTTTACATCACCTCTGAAGTTTATCTCTGCATCTGTCCCTTGATGCAAGCAACTCCAGTTTTTCTTGTCAGTATCCCAGGTCACACTTGTGCCCCAGGTTTCCTCTCACTCCACCTCTTGGTTTCCTCTCTCAGCCTACTGTTGTCCCTGCTTCCCTCTAGAGGGCAGCAGCCAAGATTGAAGGGAGGACGCATATAGCCTGCGTTTTTGCTCTCTTTTCCTGCCTCTGTTTTCATAAAAGGTACCTCTGGAGGGCTGACTGTCTGCCAGACTCCATCCAGCCACTCTTCCCTGCTTCAACAGAACTTGGAATCATAGAATCTCTTGAATTGGAGGGGACGCTTAGAGGTCATCTAGTCCATCTCCTCTGCAATGAAGAGGGACACTGACAGCTAGATCAGGTTGCTCAGAGCCTGGTCCAGCCTGACCTTGAAAATGCAGTGAGAAAATAAGATGGAAGAGCTCATGGATCGAGATAAAGAAAGGGAGATTGCTTACCAATTACAGTCATGAGCAAACCAGACTTGGGGAAGTCATGTAATTTATTTTCAATTAAATGGGTGAGCCCTCCCCTTCCCCAGGCTTTGCTTCACTCCTTCATTTCCAGCCCCTCCACCTCCTTCCCCACAGCCACACAAGAGGATGGGGAATGAGGCTTATGGTCAGAACACAGCAGTTTGTCTGTGCTGCTCCTTCTTCCTCACACTTTCCTCTGGCTCCAGCATGGCTCTTCTTTGGGCTGCAGTCCTTTAGGATGAGCCTGCTTAATGTGGGCTCTCTATGGCTCTTGCCATAAGAGCTTGCTCCAGCATAGGCCCTGTCTGGGCTTCCCTGTTCAGGAAGTACCCATTCCCTCCAGCATGGGATCCTCCACAGGCTGCAGCATGGGTATCTGCTCCACAGGGGTTCTCCCTACAGGCTATAGGGAAATACTTTCTCCACTGCGGTCTCCTCCATAGTCTGCAGGGGAATCTCCACTCTGATGTATGGAGCACTTCCCCTTCCTTCTTGTCTGGCTCTGATGTTCACAGGGCTGTTACTCGCTTTTTTCTTCACTGCCTGTGCAGTGGTTTTGCCCTTTCACAAATAGCCTTGCCCCAAGGCGCCGCCGTCTTGGCTTCTGAGCTCAGCCATGCGCTGCAGTGAGGCCAGCACGGGACAGCCCTGGCCTTGCCTCACAAATGCAGCTCCTCGCTGCCTGCACCTTGACAGGCACCCACTGCATTACCATACAATATGGATGCTGTAAACTGTGGATGGACAAAATAGTCCTGCAGTGAGTGTTCGGATGTTCTTAAGACTTGAGAGCACAAGACCTTTCCAAAAAGTCTGACTTAAAGAAAGAAGCTCAGTTACCCAGCGTCAGCCCCCTGAAAGTTAGTCGTCTGTGCAAAGTTATTTGTAGACTCTTTGACACGTTACGTAGAGGGAAGGCACCTTCAGAGGCTGACACTGGCATTGAATCGAGTCAGAAACCTGGATGCCTGGCCTATTTTGGATGCCTAGCTGTGAGCTGACTGGAGTGACACAGATCTCCGCCCGGTGTCTCAGAACAGACAGTCAAAAACAAAGGATTACTCTTGAAATTTAGCTGTAGAATTTGCTCTCAGTTGTGATGTACAAAGCACAAAGCAAATGTGCTGCGTTTTCTTCACTTTCTGAAGACAACCAGAGGAACTGAGGGTGAACTGAGTTTTTGACAAACACTGTGTATGTATAATCATCTGTGTTCAGTGGCTCAGGTCCACGGAATGCATTCCTATAGCTTGTATGCGTTCAAACATTTGCATGCCATCGGAAACGTTTGTGTTTATCTGTAGTACTGCTGGATTATTTTGCAAATTTGTCATCTGATTTGTGAAGCTTCAAGCAAAATGTGCCATGCAGACTAAGTGGATGGATGTGTTGTACACCCTAATGTTGTTCTGGGACAAGATTAATTTCAGCGTGCTCATATTAATCCATTATATGTCTCTTTCCAGCACAAATGGACCCCCGAGGCCTATCTCCCAGACAAATTAAAAGTGACAGTGATGATGACGACCTGCCAAATGTGACCTTAGATAGCGTTAATGAAACTGGATCTACAGCGCTCTCCATAGCCAGAGCAGTACAAGAGTAAGTATCACCTTCTCAGAGTGAGACAAGTGTTGCCAAGGTGTGCCCTGGCTGATGGAGGCACCGGTCATCAGCAGCTCTACAGAGGTGTCCCTCAGCTGTGAGCCAGCCTACCTGCTAGCAGCTTTGCTGTTTAGCTTCATTCCCTTTAGGAAGAGATAGCTACCTCTCTCTGCTCTCTCTGATTCTCTTTTCATTTCTTTCCTCCCTAATTACTAGGTAAAGTTTCAGATTAAAATTACTCTCCATTATTTGCTTGCAAAGCTTGTAGTGTATTTATATTTACTCCAAAGGGATACCAGTTTAGACTTCCTTTGGAGAAAAAAAAAAAGCACTTTTTTACTGATTGAAAGCAGCATCAGGAAGTTTCTTCTAGTTGCTGTCAAATAGAAGTCTTCCACATTTCTCATGAAGAATAGAATAATTGGAAGGAAATTAGTGAGGGGCTTTGAACATTTTTTCCACTACTGCTGTTTTTCTTTGTACTTTTACTTTCTGGATGGACAAAATATATTCTCAATTTAATTTCTTTATTGCTTGTTCAAAAAAAAGAAAAAGTTTATCACAAGCATTAGTAATTCTGCAGGCACATAAGCTTGCTCAGTCATTGTAGCAGCTGGAAGGGAACCAACTGTGAGGTAAATAAGTATTAATATCCCCATTTTATAGGTGAGGAAAATGAGGCTATGTGTAAAGGTCACCCTGTAAGTCTGAAGCAGAGCTGGAAATAGAACTAGAGCCTCTAGGCACTGAAGCCTGTGCTAGCCCAACAAAACGTATTACTCCATCCAAGAGGTTCAAACTATGGGCATTCTGGACATTATTAAATAGAAAGGGATATAATAAAGGCCACTAGACATTGCTGTTATATAATTAATTATAAATGCATTTTAAATGTATTAATATCTAGAAGTACTTGCATTCTCTTTTCTTTCTTGGCTATCAATAGCCAAAAACGCTGATGTTGCCAAAGCAGTAATCTATATGCTGAGAGAAAACTATTGTGTTTGAGGGGGAGCTTCTTTTTTTGCACTGTTTAGGCAGTTGGGACATGAATTTTCCTCCTAAGGTGTTCCTCACATCACCCCATTCCCACCATAACTCACCATTCTGCCCAAAGGTGCAGGAAGATGTGGTGTTGCGCAGGAGAGGGATGGCAATAATGATTCTCCAGTGCAGACTTATCAGGTACTGCCTGTAAGAGCATCCAGCCATGCTGCCTATCTGAAACAATCCACTTGTACCAACTCGGGAGGACTTTGATCAGACACCTGCTAACTCATCTTTGGGTCAAGCGCTGTAATCGTGATCCTCAAATCTGTATTCCCCCTGAGCACAGAGGGAGTATGTTATGGCCAAGGCAGTGTGCTGGCTCTCACTGTAATTACCATGCTCCTGTTCTGACAGTGATAGAGGAAGGAAATGGTTCTTCACAAGTGCTGCTGCTGGTTGACTGACAGGCCTCACACATATTTTGAATTTGCTAGTTACAACACCCAACCCTGAAGTGCCAAGTATTTTTTTTTTCTCAGTTTATAGCACACATAATAAGCCAGAAAAATAATATGACCCATCATGATTTTGCTTTAAATAGTTTTGCCTAATTAAAGAAAAGAGAAGAAGGCACGGAGAGCTAGTGAATACTTTTAATATATGAGTGGCAGAAAGGTGCTGTTTTATGTGCTTGATATTGCTGGAACATTTAGAGAATCGGTCAAACCATGAAAAGCTTTTTTAGAATAATGCATTCCACAATTTATGAAGGAAAATGTGTTGAATATTACTTGGCTGGCTCTGGAGCTTAAGAATTAAATTAAGAAATTTAATAATATAACATCAACTCATCCTTGTTCCAGGTTTTATTTGAACAGTAATCTGTTAGTTTATTTCAAAAGCTCCATTAGGAAAATTTAATTTGACTGTGATCTGCAATTTGTCTTATTTTTTACTTCATTCTCAGTCACAGACACTATACATACAGCTGCTGAGCTGAAGAAAAAGATGTTAGCACATTATACTGACTCCATTCAATTCATTTCTTCCTTGGTCTATAATATATTGCCTCATGGGCAGGCTCCATTCTATAATTTTGTCATCTAGCATGTACCTTAATTTTAGATGTCTAGCAAAGCAATCCAATGAAATTAAAAGCCTGCATTCTGTGTCCCACTGTTGCAGAGAGGAAAGTGCCTTTGAAGCCTTCCAAAGGGAGATCCTCTGTGCTCAATTTAGTATCTAAACTTAGCCGACAGGAATTTCCTCTGAAGACATGGACAGGCACCTCCCGTTCCCTGAATAACAAGGCAGCGTAGGTGCATGCAGAGAACGCGTGTTTTAGGTAGATCTAAGCTCAGTGCTGAGATGAGGTAGGTTGCCCTCAGAGTCTAGAAGACTCTCCTATAGCAAGCGATCTTTTTTAAGTAGTGCCTAAGTGCTTTCTTGTGATCAGTTATATGGCTAACAATGACAAATAACTTACTGGTGAGAGTATTCTCTTCATGGAGGATACTGCCTGGCAAATGCAGCATGGCTGCTTCCAAAGGGATGTCAGTATCCTGTTCTCCAGCATTGGATTGCTGTTGTCTTTGTTTAACAAAATGCCAAGCCTAGTTTGTATGTGCTTGTGGCAGGTGCCAGACAGCATTTGACCTTTTTCTGATTGGGTTTCATACATTTTTTAAATTATCTTTCCTAAGGATTATAAATACATGTCTATGTAATATATATTTGCCTGTTGGCCCTTATCCTCCAATTGCCTAATTAGACATCTGCAACACAGATATCTGCATCCAGGCTCATTATCTGGCCTCCCAGCATATGGAGCTGATAGCAGGAGATGTGCCCAGCTGGTAATTCTTTTGACCAATGCTAGTTGTCTAATTTAGGGAGAAAGAGAACCGTGTAATTTAGGGAGGCCACGCACACAGCTGTCTAGGGTGTGTGCACATTGGCCCTGCAGGTCTCCAGTGCCAGGTGAAGGTAAGTCAACCCATGGCTGGACTTGAGGGTCAATGTGTCACCAAGTGGGAGTTGGTGCTGTGTGTACCAACTTCTTCCCTTGGGTCTAAACCTGCTAAGGTGGATGAGTAACACTGAGGATAAACCATGAGCTGGAGAAAACTAGTCAGCATCTGAGGGGGAATTGTATTAATGTAGCCATTTTTAAGCTTGTTGCCTTGGAAATTGCCTACCCTTATGTGGGTAGGTCACATGATAGTTTGGAATGCCTGTATGACAGCTTTGCTTTTCATGTCATGTAAAACTGAAGGCATCCTGTGTTTCTGCTTTGTTTCAGGTCCATTATAGTCTTACTAGGAAAAAAATCTTACCAGAAAAATTCTGACAGTTAGATGCTAAGAGCCACATGTTTGGCATTAGTTCTTATTTACTTAAACAGAAATGTAATTTGGTTGCATATTTGTAAAATAACCAAGTATGACTATTTTTTCTCAGGGAAATTGCCTTCTTGCTGCTAGCTTTGTATTGGCAGAGCTCGCAGACTTCTCATTAGTTGGTTTGGAATGACTTTGTAGTCCTACTTCAGCTCAGCAAACCCAATCAATAATGTAAAGTTATAGACAAACAAAGTCATTATTTCAAGCAAAGCACATGGGTGAAATTTCTTTATGTGTGAGTGCTGCCTTATGGCAGTTCCTGTGCCTTACCATATCTTAGATTAAGAATAATTTATTAATCTTGGATAATTTGCTCTGTCTGGTAATAAATATTGCCTCAATATGTAGATTTCAGTGAGCTTTGCACTGTAAGCAGCATTTCATCCTTTTTCTAGCATGTTTTACAAACTCATTCTGACATGTAGCTCTCTAACAAAGAGCAGATTTGCTTCTATATGCCTGACACCACTGGGTGCTTATTACACAGCAAGAATAGCATCGTATATTCAGGGTCAAATCTCAGACACACTCCAGAAATCTTTATGAAGGCAAGGAAAGAGAAAGTATTAGTCAAGACCTAGAAGACCTGTAAAATGTTGTAAGGTGTCCCTTGGAGGCTGTTCCCTCAGCCTGGCAGCCCGCCCACCCGCGGGTAGCTGTGATGCAGTGGGTCTCAGGAGCCACCCCATGGTGCATAGCAGTGTAAACCTTGAACAGGGCTTTCATCTCCTTCTTGTCCTGCATGCTTTCACCACATAACTCCGGTATCTTATAAAACATGCGGCTCTCTCCCCCCAAAAAACACATGCCAAGTCATCTCCCCTACATGCAGAGACTGAGGGCAGAAGTGGGAGGGCAGAGGGCAAGTTGTAATGTGAACTTATGATAAGTGTATTGGTTATTAAAAAAAAAAAAAATCTAGAAATTCCTTTCTGTCTCTATTGACTTTTTTTCTCGCTATGAGATTCAGGTGGATGGATGAAACCTTTTTTTTTTTTCTTTAGATAATATCAAGGAGAAGATGTACTGTGCATGTAAACTGATGTTGCTTAAGGTAGCTTCTTGTTTCTCTAGAGCGACTGAGAGACAGAAAATTCAGAAAGGAAGTCTTGAATACTGGTAGTTATAGCTGCAGTTACTTCATAGAAATGTGATTTGTCATCTGGATGTGACCGTGGTGACCTTTTGTGTGAACTCTTTTTGTGCTGCGCTGGATACTGCTAAGTGCTTGCTTAAAAATGAGACTGGGGGCTTTGACCCTGCTGCCCCTTCTCTTTGCCCGTGTTATGAAATTGATACGTTAATGCTAACGTGATCATCTTTGTTTTTAAATTCTGTTGGAAGATAGTTTTGGATACTGCAGTAGTGAAAAGCAAAGTCCCCAGCAGGTAGATAGCACAGCTGCAGTACCAGTGCACTCTTCAGATGGCATATAGTTTCACATCTGATTTGTTTCTCCTTATATCTCTTATTTCCACAGTCATGTGGTTGATTTTTATCTCTCACAGGTTTTATAAATGTTGTTCCCATCAACCATTCGTTTTCTACACTGATAATGTCTGTTCTCCTGCTTCAGCTGCAATCATTACTACTGTTGTGCTGTTTGTTATAGGGAACTTTCACCTCAGTTTTTTCCTCTAGTTACAAACGAGATACTTTATCCTGAGTCTCCCAACAAGGTTGTTTTGACAGTAGATGTGTGAACTTTGCTTCTCTCTCTCTCCTCTGGTACATCCACCCTCTGTGAACAAATGCTCAAATTAAAACTGGCACACAGCTGGGAGATGATTTTGCATGTGGAGAACTGAGTAGTGCTGCTGCTCCAGAACTTCTCAGTAAAGCTTTTTTTTTGTTTTTGTTTTTTCCACTAGAGAATGCTAGTTTGTCTAAAGTAAAACTGTGGGAATATATCAGGTTCAGTTTGACTTTTCTCAGGAAGATTTCCCAAGTCTGGGATGCATTTGTCCACTGCAGTAAGTGTTTTCCATCTCAGTAAGACCTTAGAGCAGAAGATTACACAGGAGTGCCAGGTCCCCCAAACTGAGAAAACAGAACTGCCTGTGGATCCCCCATCTCCTCACAGGTTGTTTTGCCATAGGGCTTCCCCTTGGCCCTCAAGTCACTGTACTGAACTGAGTGCACAGATATTGACATAAGTGGGATGCACTGGTGATGTAGAGCCCAATCATCTGTATTATGGTTGATGCCCTCACTTTGTGGTTAGTTCAAGGATGCTTTCTGCTCTAGTTTTACGTTTTGTCAGCAGTCTCACATGTGTATAGTGTGGCAGAAAAAAAAAGGGATTGTGCTTTGATAAAATGGTGAAGGGTTGGGCAAGGGCTGGCAGAGGAATGGTGTGTCTCAGCTGGCCCAGGGAACCTCTGAGCAGTACTGGACTGTGCAGTTTGTACTTAAGATTCATCTGTCCTAAGTTAAGCTACCTAAAAATTATGCTTGAGTGTTTTGGATTTTCTCAGAGTGGAGATGTGCATACTTGTAGGTCCGCTCATCTCATCAGTTGTGATCATCTGCCTTCTGGAGGTGCCTGACTTCACCAGTGGTTATGAGGGAGCCTGGGCAAATGGCTTAGGGAGAACAGTTAACCTTAAGACTGCTGCAGTTATGTGAGGAATCCTGCTCCATGGGACTTTGTAAGGCCATGACAGGAGTCTGTGACTCATGAAGAAACTGAACCAGCACATCTAAACTTTGGGCCTATGCCACTACTACAGAATGGGATCTTTTCTTACATGCAGTTTGTATGACTCACTAAAGAAGTGCTGTTTTCTTCTGCATTGTATTTATTCTGCACTTTACAAATTATCCCTAGATCTATACTAATCTAAAAAGGTTATTTTTTTTCTTTTGC
>JACDJE010000257.1:1619068-1942876 GCA_016647715.1 Pavo muticus | reverse complement strand
CGACAGGAATTTCCTCTGAAGACATGGACAGGCACCTCCCGTTCCCTGAATAACAAGGCAGCGTAGGTGCATGCAGAGAACGCGTGTTTTAGGTAGATCTAAGCTCAGTGCTGAGATGAGGTAGGTTGCCCTCAGAGTCTAGAAGACTCTCCTATAGCAAGCGATCTTTTTTAAGTAGTGCCTAAGTGCTTTCTTGTGATCAGTTATATGGCTAACAATGACAAATAACTTACTGGTGAGAGTATTCTCTTCATGGAGGATACTGCCTGGCAAATGCAGCATGGCTGCTTCCAAAGGGATGTCAGTATCCTGTTCTCCAGCATTGGATTGCTGTTGTCTTTGTTTAACAAAATGCCAAGCCTAGTTTGTATGTGCTTGTGGCAGGTGCCAGACAGCATTTGACCTTTTTCTGATTGGGTTTCATACATTTTTTAAATTATCTTTCCTAAGGATTATAAATACATGTCTATGTAATATATATTTGCCTGTTGGCCCTTATCCTCCAATTGCCTAATTAGACATCTGCAACACAGATATCTGCATCCAGGCTCATTATCTGGCCTCCCAGCATATGGAGCTGATAGCAGGAGATGTGCCCAGCTGGTAATTCTTTTGACCAATGCTAGTTGTCTAATTTAGGGAGAAAGAGAACCGTGTAATTTAGGGAGGCCACGCACACAGCTGTCTAGGGTGTGTGCACATTGGCCCTGCAGGTCTCCAGTGCCAGGTGAAGGTAAGTCAACCCATGGCTGGACTTGAGGGTCAATGTGTCACCAAGTGGGAGTTGGTGCTGTGTGTACCAACGTCTTCCCTTGGGTCTAAACCTGCTAAGGTGGATGAGTAACACTGAGGATAAACCATGAGCTGGAGAAAACTAGTCAGCATCTGAGGGGGAATTGTATTAATGTAGCCATTTTTAAGCTTGTTGCCTTGGAAATTGCCTACCCTTATGTGGGTAGGTCACATGATAGTTTGGAATGCCTGTATGACAGCTTTGCTTTTCATGTCATGTAAAACTGAAGGCATCCTGTGTTTCTGCTTTGTTTCAGGTCCATTATAGTCTTACTAGGAAAAAAATCTTACCAGAAAAATTCTGACAGTTAGATGCTAAGAGCCACATGTTTGGCATTAGTTCTTATTTACTTAAACAGAAATGTAATTTGGTTGCATATTTGTAAAATAACCAAGTATGACTATTTTTTCTCAGGGAAATTGCCTTCTTGCTGCTAGCTTTGTATTGGCAGAGCTCGCAGACTTCTCATTAGTTGGTTTGGAATGACTTTGTAGTCCTACTTCAGCTCAGCAAACCCAATCAATAATGTAAAGTTATAGACAAACAAAGTCATTATTTCAAGCAAAGCACATGGGTGAAATTTCTTTATGTGTGAGTGCTGCCTTATGGCAGTTCCTGTGCCTTACCATATCTTAGATTAAGAATAATTTATTAATCTTGGATAATTTGCTCTGTCTGGTAATAAATATTGCCTCAATATGTAGATTTCAGTGAGCTTTGCACTGTAAGCAGCATTTCATCCTTTTTCTAGCATGTTTTACAAACTCATTCTGACATGTAGCTCTCTAACAAAGAGCAGATTTGCTTCTATATGCCTGACACCACTGGGTGCTTATTACACAGCAAGAATAGCATCGTATATTCAGGGTCAAATCTCAGACACACTCCAGAAATCTTTATGAAGGCAAGGAAAGAGAAAGCATTAGTCAAGACCTAGAAGACCTGTAAAATGTTGTAAGGTGTCCCTTGGAGGCTGTTCCCTCAGCCTGGCAGCCCGCCCACCCGCGGGTAGCTGTGATGCAGTGGGTCTCAGGAGCCACCCCATGGTGCATAGCAGTGTAAACCTTGAACAGGGCTTTCATCTCCTTCTTGTCCTGCATGCTTTCACCACATAACTCCGGTATCTTATAAAACATGCGGCTCTCTCCCCCCAAAAAACACATGCCAAGTCATCTCCCCTACATGCAGAGACTGAGGGCAGAAGTGGGAGGGCAGAGGGCAAGTTGTAATGTGAACTTATGATAAGTGTATTGGTTATTAAAAAAAAAAAAAAATCTAGAAATTCCTTTCTGTCTCTATTGACTTTTTTTCTCGCTATGAGATTCAGGTGGATGGATGAAACCTTTTTTTTTTTTCTTTAGATAATATCAAGGAGAAGATGTACTGTGCATGTAAACTGATGTTGCTTAAGGTAGCTTCTTGTTTCTCTAGAGCGACTGAGAGACAGAAAATTCAGAAAGGAAGTCTTGAATACTGGTAGTTATAGCTGCAGTTACTTCATAGAAATGTGATTTGTCATCTGGATGTGACCGTGGTGACCTTTTGTGTGAACTCTTTTTGTGCTGCGCTGGATACTGCTAAGTGCTTGCTTAAAAATGAGACTGGGGGCTTTGACCCTGCTGCCCCTTCTCTTTGCCTGTGTTATGAAATTGATACGTTAATGCTAACGTGATCATCTTTGTTTTTAAATTCTGTTGGAAGATAGTTTTGGATACTGCAGTAGTGAAAAGCAAAGTCCCCAGCAGGTAGATAGCACAGCTGCAGTACCAGTGCACTCTTCAGATGGCATATAGTTTCACATCTGTTTTGTTTCTCCTTATATCTCTTATTTCCACAGTCATGTGGTTGATTTTTATCTCTCACAGGTTTTATAAATGTTGTTCCCATCAACCATTCGTTTTCTACACTGATAATGTCTGTTCTCCTGCTTCAGCTGCAATCATTACTACTGTTGTGCTGTTTGTTATAGGGAACTTTCACCTCAGTTTTTTCCTCTAGTTACAAACTAGATACTTTATCCTGAGTCTCCCAACAAGGTTGTTTTGACAGTAGATGTGTGAACTTTGCTTCTCTCTCTCTCCTCTGGTACATCCACCCTCTGTGAACAAATGCTCAAATTAAAACTGGCACACAGCTGGGAGTTGATTTTGCATGTGGAGAACTGAGTAGTGCTGCTGCTCCAGAACTTCTCAGTAAAGCTTTTTTTTTGTTTTTGTTTTTTCCACTAGAGAATGCTAGTTTGTCTAAAGTAAAACTGTGGGAATATATCAGGTTCAGTTTGACTTTTCTCAGGAAGATTTCCCAAGTCTGGGATGCATTTGTCCTCTGCAGTAAGTGTTTTCCATCTCAGTAAGACCTTAGAGCAGAAGATTACACAGGAGTGCCAGGTCCCCCAAACTGAGAAAACAGAACTGCCTGTGGATCCCTCATCTCCTCACAGGTTGTTTTGCCATAGGGCTTCCCCTTGGCCCTCAAGTCACTGTACTGAACTGAGTGCACAGATATTGACATAAGTGGGATGCACTGGTGATGTAGAGCCCAATCATCTGTATTATGGTTGATGCCCTCACTTTGTGGTTAGTTCAAGGATGCTTTCTGCTCTAGTTTTACGTTTTGTCAGCAGTCTCACATGTGTATAGTGTGGCAGAAAAAAAAAGGGATTGTGCTTTGATAAAATGGTGAAGGGTTGGGCAAGGGCTGGCAGAGGAATGGTGTGTCTCAGCTGGCCCAGGGAACCTCTGAGCAGTACTGGACTGTGCAGTTTGTACTTAAGATTCATCTGTCCTAAGTTAAGCTACCTAAAAATTATGCTTGAGTGTTTTGGATTTTCTCAGAGTGGAGATGTGCATACTTGTAGGTCCGCTCATCTCATCAGTTGTGATCATCTGCCTTCTGGAGGTGCCTGACTTCTCCAGTGGTTATGAGGGAGCCTGGGCAAATGGCTTAGGGAGAACAGTTAACCTTAAGACTGCTGCAGTTATGTGAGGAATCCTGCTCCATGGGACTTTGTAAGGCCATGACAGGAGTCTGTGACTCATGAAGAAACTGAACCAGCACATCTAAACTTTGGGCCTATGCCACTACTACAGAATGGGATCTTTTCTTACATGCAGTTTGTATGACTCACTAAAGAAGTGCTGTTTTCTTCTGCATTGTATTTATTCTGCACTTTACAAATTATCCCTAGATCTATACTAATCTAAAAAGGTTATTTTTTTTCTTTTGCGTATGCAACATTCTACCCCCTCCCCCCCTATCCCCATTTTATAGGTGAGGAAAATGAGGCTATGTGTAAAGGTCACCCTGTAAGCCTGAAGCAGAGCTGGAAATAGAACTAGAGCCTCTAGGCACTGAAGCCTGTGCTAGCCCAACAAAACGTATTACTCCATCCAAGAGGTTCAAACTATGGGCATTCTGGACATTATTAAATAGAAAGGGATATAATAAAGGCCACTAGACATTGCTGTTATATAATTAATTATAAATGCATTTTAAATGTATTAATATCTAGAAGTACTTGCATTCTCTTTTCTTTCTTGGCTATCAATAGCCAAAAACGCTGATGTTGCCAAAGCAGTAATCTATATGCTGAGAGAAAACTATTGTGTTTGAGGGGGAGCTGCTTTTTTTGCACTGTTTAGGCAGTTGGGACATGAATTTTCCTCCTAAGGTGTTCCTCACATCACCCCATTCCCACCATAACTCACCATTCTGCCCAAAGGTGCAGGAAGATGTGGTGTTGCGCAGGAGAGGGATGGCAATAATGATTCTCCAGTGCAGACTTATCAGGTACTGCCTGTAAGAGCATCCAGCCATGCTGCCTATCTGAAACAATCCACTTGTACCAACTCGGGAGGACTTTGATCAGACACCTGCTAACTCATCTTTGGGTCAAGCGCTGTAATCGTGATCCTCAAATCTGTATTCCCCCTGAGCACAGAGGGAGTATGTTATGGCCAAGGCAGTGTGCTGGCTCTCACTGTAATTACCATGCTCCTGTTCTGACAGTGATAGAGGAAGGAAATGGTTCTTCACAAGTGCTGCTGCTGGTTGACTGACAGGCCTCACACATATTTTGAATTTGCTAGTTACAACACCCAACCCTGAAGTGCCAAGTATTTTTTTTTTCTCAGTTTATAGCACACATAATAAGCCAGAAAAATAATATGACCCATCATGATTTTGCTTTAAATAGTTTTGCCTAATTAAAGAAAAGAGAAGAAGGCACGGAGAGCTAGTGAATACTTTTAATATATGAGTGGCAGAAAGGTGCTGTTTTATGTGCTTGATATTGCTGGAACATTTAGAGAATCGGTCAAACCATGAAAAGCTTTTTTAGAATAATGCATTCCACAATTTATGAAGGAAAATGTGTTGAATATTACTTGGCTGGCTCTGGAGCTTAAGAATTAAATTAAGAAATTTAATAATATAACATCAACTCATCCTTNTTGTGGTCCTTTTCAACCCAGGCCATTCTATGATTCTATGATTAATTTTTGTACAAGAAGTGCCAGTCATTTCAAGGTAGCTTTCAAACTTTTCCATGGTTGGGATTTTACATTGCTAAGCATGTTTACACAAGTGTGCCTTGTAATAAAATGTCTCAAAACAATATAGTACTATTATAATTCATACAGTGTTTTTTATCTTTGGAGAGCTTTGCAAACATAAACTAATTAAATTGTACGGGTCCCCTGTGTGTTCAGATATTTTAATTTATCCTCAGGTTAGTGACTTGCTCAAGGCCACACAGCAAAGCAAAGGGTGAGCCTTCTAGTCTTATGCTGAATTCACTACACCGTATTGCTCCAGAGTGAAGTTCAAGTCATTAGTGGTTAGAGATGTGAAATGCTTTGTATTGATAGAGGCAGGCATTGTGTAATTGCTTCAAGAGCATGACACTGAATATGAATTATAAATAACAATATGTATTACTGCTACGCAGTAAGCAGTTTATGCACCTATTTGGCAGGAGTTTCCCCAGTGATTCATTATTCAGCTTTCTCTGTATTTTCTTTCTAAATCAACACCGAAAGTGGAGGCAGAGCTGTGCGTGTTAAGAAGTTTAGAGCTGCAGCAAATATTCATCAGTGTGGGTTAGATAGCACAATTCTGCCAGAAAAAGCCTCAATAAAACTACTTCAGTGAACTGCTACCTTGACATACTGATAAGAAAGAGAAAGAGCATTGTCCTCTGCTGTCATTTGAGCCAAAATCACTTCTTTTTCATTATCTGGATCAGATAAGTTTTTATCTTTCCTATTCCGTGCTCCTGTTGCTGTGATTTTGTGACAGACAAACATGCAGCACAATTAATTCGTAATAGCAGTGCTGATGTATGGAAAAATGTTTCCTGAGTGCTGAGATCAATACATGCAAAAACATGAAAGACGTGTAGATCCCAGGTATATGAACTGCTTGCAAAAGGGGGCTCTCTTAAGGAGGGAACACTGTTTAGCCAGGCATGATTGAGTAAGTGTGTAAGTACAGGAATCTTAAAGAAGAACAGTGCATTTTTTTTCTGCTGTTTTCCTTCTTCACAATGGGGAATGGTTGTCCCAGCTTTTCCCCTTTATTAGTCCTGTTTCTGTAAGACTGACTCCACCACCACCTCATTCCTCACAGCAAATTCTTTTTAGGCTTCAGGTAAAGAGGAGTGAAAGGAGATTCCAGGATAATGGATATGGAAGAAATTTTTGTGCTGAGCCCTTGTGCCTAAGAAGTGTCATTCTTCATGTGCATGTGGCTGAGGACATTACCATTACTATTTTGGGCACTTCAAGGCAGGGCTAATTGGAGCTTCAGGCCACTAAGCATATGGAGTTACTCTAGCCAAAATGAAAGGAACTGAAGGCTGAAATAAGAGGTGAAGCAAACCCACAGCTGAGACAACATCTGATCCTGAGGTGTGTCAGAAGTAGCAGTAGTCACAAATGGCAGAGTCGAGGCGGGCACCTTCTTTGTTACAGCCATGGCAAACAAAAGATGCATCAAGAATGAAGTGGCAAAACCACTCCTGCTTAGTCTGTATCTAAAATCAAGCAGAGTGGAGTGGGCTGGAACACACTGAAGTCAAATACTACCCTGAAAAATGCTCATCCTGAGGCTTGTCTACAGAATCTGCTGCATGTGGAAACCTCCAGCATTGCAAACAGAGCCTAAAAATGAAATAAACTGGATAGGAGTAGGACCTGCCAGCAGGCACAAAAAGAAATAGTTGCATTTATTCACTTGTTAAAAGTTAGTAGGAGTTTCAATCTTTTCAAAATATCTTTCTCAAGTATTTGCACCAGATTCAATACTTAGCGTAAGATTAGGATGGTGCAACATAAAGCACAATGCTGTCAGGTAGATAGCTTCATGCAGTAAGTTCATAGGAGGAACTAGAATAATGACTGAATATACACAAACCTCAATCAAAAAGGTTTCAAAAGCAGAGGAACGGGATAATGTTTCTTAGTAATTTGTTTGTTAATGATGATTTACTCAGCTGAAGAGGTTGATTCCCTTTGCACTCAGCACTTCCACTTCCTGACTTGGTATCATCACATCATTTCTGAGTTTCTTAGCCACTATTAAGGTATAGTCAAACTAAATGTTTTTCCTCTTGCTTGAGAATGTATCTGAATCTTCATAGCTTGCCCTACCAAGTAGGGAGCACTGCCAAGTACAGTTCTGCAATGGGAACATGCCTGTTAATATACTGCGTAGCATAGAGGTACCACTAGTCCTGCATGCTTGCAGTGTGCATGAAACACTGCATGTACTCAGAACTAGGATGAACCATAACAACACAGGCATTTGAGATGAGATGTGCTTTGTCTGCTTTAGGGGGCTTGGTGAAGGTGTTGCAAGGTTATAAAATAGATGTTTGGCTCCAGCAGTGTTTTAGAGCATCTACGCAAATGCATCAGCACTCTCTTAACATCATCAGTGAAGTATTAAATGCTCTGGTTCTCTGCTAGGTATGTGGCCATGGTCATCTCTACTCTCTGTGGAGCTTTTGACCTGTAGTTGTTCATTAAGGCACAGTTTGGAGAAGAAAGGTCTACATTGCCATCTTCCCATGGTGGAAGATGAGAGACCAAGCATTTTGTTCAGAGCTGACCTATTTCTACCTATTTTAAAAACTCATCCTATTTCTACCAAGAAGGGATCTACTCATTTTAATTACCGTGATGGCCAGTGGCAGTGGTGGTGAGCCACTCACATCTGGCATACAAACGTAGCAGTTAGCACACTAACTTAGGAAGCCAGATACCTAAGTTTGCCAATTAACGAATGCAAAGCTAGGATATGAAGGATATCTAGGAGTGGTTTCACAACATCCTTTTCCTCTTATTTTTCCTCCTACACTGGTATTTTGGATTGGAAGGTGACTATTACAGATCCTGTTTTATGCTGATTCCTTGTTGTCAAGTCTGTTTTAGCCGTTTCCAAAGCAAAGAAAAGCTTCAAGCGCCAGAATCAAGAGTTGGGCGCTTGGCTCAGGGTCTGAGCAGTGGGAGGTGAGTGCTCAGCTGCCCACACAGGATGTTTCCTTGCATAGGCAAGCACTTTAATGCCAGTCTTTGCCCAGCCAAACTCCTCCTCAACTTTCTGACTGGTATATTAAGGTACATTTTACTCTGAAGAAGTGGCTTATAATCTCTGTTTGTCCCGCTCGGATATTGGTAGAGTAAGAGTAGGATAAACAGCTGGGGCAGGAAACTCATTCGCCATCTCAGACTGAGTTGTGCTCACTTGTGAGCCACAGCCACTTGGCTTTCAGTAACACAAGTGTTTGGTGTCTTTTGGGTTGTTGGGAAGATAGATTTTTCTGGTTGTTCTTACCAGAATTTCCCATTGCCAGAAATTCAACATGCAGTATTTACTTCTCATCCTCATCAGCCGTAATTTTGTCTATCCTGTTGCTTATGTGTTAAAAATGGAGCATTATGAAAAGAACTGTACAAAATTTAATCATGATTTCTGAGTAACGTATTGCTGTCTTTATTAGCTGTGGGAATAAGTATTTTTCCACTAAGACCTGAAGAGAACTGAAAGATTACTGTAAATTGACACAGGAGAGAATGGTCAACATCATAGCTTCCAGTTACCATTTCTCCAGTACATATTCATTTCAGTTGAGGGCTAATGGAGTGGGAGAGATATTGTCAGGTGACTTTGATTGTGTACTGGTGCAGTTGTAAAGTAAAATTTGTACCTGGTGATTTGATGGGACACGTACCTCAGATATGCTTCTGAAGAATGCAGAAACTCTACATAGAGGGTGGAAAAAGTGTGGAAAAAAATGTTGTGCTGTGATAGAGCTGATTTTGCTATGAAGATTCTTTGCATCATTTTCTCATTTCAGTAGCAGATTTCTGTCATTATCAGAAATGAATCATTTAAGAAATGGCAAAATGAAACAGTAATGAAGACAGATATTTACTGTACACTTCAAAACATGGAAGCATGAGAGGTTTGAAAGATCCAGTGCAAAATCTTGGGGAAAAATAGATTCTTTCTAAACATTGAGGTGCCAAGCTAGGCCACAGGAAAGGGTAGCTGGATAAATCAAGAGAAGTCACTTTGGAAGTTTCCTTTTCACTTTCAACGACTACTATGCCAACCTGGCCATTTTAAGTGATTGCTGTAAAGGATCCAAAATATTTGCAGTGCACATGCATTCAACTGCTAGTGTGCTAGAACATTTTTTATAGTTCAGGTTATTATTCTGATATTTTTGCTGGCTTCTTGGGTGTTGGCCTCATGGTACATTTGAGATCTAAACTACAGAGGGAAGGACTGAAGGGGGTTATTCATGGACTTGGCTTTATGCAGGTCTCTTTTTTTTTTCCTAATATTACAGAACTATTTCAGAAAGCCAGCTGTCTGATGCTTCTTGTTTGAGCACATACAATAGATCAGCATTTGTCAGAAAAAAGGACTGCTTGTGTCCAAATCACAGCGTAAGAGCTTATATAGCTATTATGTTGTGTATTTGTATTGTTCAGTATTCCAGATAGTATTCTAGCACATTATCTGTTTTCCTTGGAGTCTCAGTTTTAAGTAAAAAGCGTTTATGGCTAGCTCTTTTCTATGATACCTTGGGAATAATGAAGCAGCAGATTTTTGGGAGAGGACGTTTGTTCCAGCCTCTATTCCCTCTTTGTACAATATCTGCCTGCTCTAAATTCTCATTAGTGTTTTCTTCTTGGTCACTGATTGTTTTTTAATGAGAAAATGTGTTTCATCGTGATCTGGAATGACGACCAAGTGACACCTGGGCCCTTAAGCCTTGACTCTGCTCCCATGCAAATTAATGGCAGAGCTCTTAATGACTTGCTTAGGTATGAGCTGGGACCTCTATCGAGCAATTTTAGTTTAAGGAGGAGTTTTAAGTGGGAAAATCCTGAGTCCCTTCCATGGTGAGGCTCTTTGCTTACTTTGCAGTAAGTGTTCCCCAAGTTTGTCTAAGTCCCCTGCAATTGTTTGGGGTAACTTAAAATTCCTAATTGTCTGTGTTCAATTTCCAGAGAGAGCATGTGGGGCTGTGCCAGGTCAGCTGCTAACCCTTTTCGTTTTTTCAACTCCAGGTATGAAGCATTTTATTGTGTATTATATAATGTTCTGTTTTATTGACAAAAGTCTAGTAGCAGTACTTTTCAGCTATATTTCCCTCTTTATGTCATGGCTGGGGAATATGTGGGGCTGGGCAAGATCCAAAGTTGATCTTTGGTTTTGGTTTTTATTCTTTGGGTCTGGGAGGATGGTGCTGTGCATTGTGGGAAACTGCAATCTTTTTTTCCCCTAATCTTAGTAAATAAAAAAAATTGGAATAGCAGAAAAGAATCCTGCCTGAGGTTTGATAATGCAGTTGAAAATGTCCAAAATAGCTTACTGAAATAGAGTAATACCTTGCTTTATAGATGGTCAGTGTGGACCTAGATAACTTACGTTCTAATGGATCATTGTCAGTTACCACAAAATAGTAGACAAGGAAAGCTGTAAAATGCAGGAGGAGGTATTTGCAAACAACCCCTTGTTTTTTTTGTTTGTTTGTTTGTTGATGATGCCAAAATTCTAAAACTTTGCTATGTGATATGTCCAGTAGATACCTGGTGTAGAGTGCCGAGTTTACAGCCAAATCTAGTGGGAGGTTCCAGCAAGCCTGTAAAACTTTTCAACACTACAAGGTGCCTCATGTTCACCTCACCTGCACAAATATGGCATATATGGTTGAGCAAGGGTGTGAATGCTGATAGGGTTACTGTTCTTGTTGGTTTCATTGCTCTGGCTTTATTGGGTTTTAAAATGGTGTGCGATGAAATGTCCACTCTTAGTGTGCTTGCTTGTTTGCTTGTCGTCTTCCCTTCCTTTGTTTTATGGGCCTCTGAAATGATTTCTTTGGAGTTGCATTTATTGTGTGACAAGTGTAAACCATCAACTCACTGCTTTATTTACTCTTAATATAAATCCATGGACCATCTATCCTTGGACTGCCAAAGGAGAAACAACTTTGTTCATTCACTGTAGGCAAATAAGCTGCAGCAGAAAAGTAATTCTTCACATTTACAAGTAGATCTAATCTTCATAAGAAAATTAAGAAGATGGCATGTTTAAGAGCAATTACGCTTTCAAATTGCTAATGAGTAGTCAAATACAGAAATTGTTCCTCAAATCTACTCATATCACCAATTTGCAGTTAATTGCATTACAAGTAGCATATTTATATTAAAAAATTGCAAGATCTTATTACTCAAACATTTTCAAAGTAGCAGCAGCAACAGCTTTGTTAAGGCCAGTGCAGTGTTTTAAGCTTTTCTGTTAGTTTCTATTTTACAGGAAGTTTTACCATTTTTCTTTGTCCAAGTCTGTTGTGTTGTCAATAATTTGCTCAAACAGTTGGTTGTGAATTTACACATACCATAACAGAGAACATGAGATCCTACTAGTAAGAACCCCGACCAGCATGCTTAGTTATAAGTAGATGGAGACGGCGTGAAGCATCTCATATACCATCTCTGCCACTGCAGATTTGTTGGATTGACTGGCATGAGATGAGTCTGAAATGCAGTATTTTGGTGAGGCAAATAACTGTTAATAAAGCCATAAACTTGGGAGAGAGATACAGAGACTTCTCTGTCTTTTTTTAAATAATGGAGCAAATTGTTCAAGAAGATCACATCTGTCAAACCTCATTTACACCATGTGGACTATCTGCAGAGTGATATGGGAGAAGTGAGGCCAATGAGATGAATATTTAAGTCAGCGTATCACTTGAAATTATGAAATCCTATGGCTCACTTAAAATTTCTTGCATTGCTGGGAGTATTTCTCACAGCTGGTCTTGCTTCTTGGAGTATGGAGCTATTACCTTTTAGGAATAGTAATTACTTGTCAGAAATGAGCTCTGTTACAACTAAAGACAGCTATCTGAGGGTATGTGTTTCATTTGAGTGAAATTTTATGCATCCCTAGCTCTGTTCTTTTTTCATTTCTTCCTATTCAATTACATTTTCCCACCAAATTTCAAAAAAGCTATTTTTTCCACAAAATGACGTAGTGATGGTATTTTAGTTATGAAAGTACTAACATATTTGCAAATATTTTATTTTCTTCGTGGCAACAGGAGAGTGGGGTGCATCATCAAATCCTGAAAGAACATTTTTTTAGGTTGATTTCCACTCTTTATTGTGCTCACCAAATCTGTTTTACTCAGAACTGATCCCTTCCACATTCAGCATCTGCTGACCTCCATGGATGGCTGCAGGCTGAAGCTGTTGTTCCAGTTCAGAGATACCAACTGCTCTTTTCCTGTAATATGCTGAGCATTTTGTCCATACTTCCTCTCCTGATCCAGAAGTCACCTGATCCACCATTTCACCTTCACAAAGTGATTTTATATGTGAATGTCAGCTGTTGGCATACACAACGTGCCTCTTCACCCTTGGCGTCTTGCAGACAGTTCTGATTTTGGTCCTTGCAATTCACCCTGTTCTACTTTTTTAGCACCTCATTCCACAGATCTGGCCAGATGGGAGATGTTTGGCAGCTGGAGGACCCAGATGCCAAATTCTAGAATATAGCTTTCTTGCATTGGCACATGGATTTGTTGCTGGCTTCTTGGCTTGCACCTCAGCTAGCTTCTTGGCTAGCTATCTAGCTGGCAGCTGCAGCACTGCCTCTGGGGCTATGTTAGGGTCAAGCTGCTATGGAGTTGGATGACTTTCCTGATCTGAATCACCCTGCCTTAGTTTCACCTTAGTTTGCTTTGAGTCTCCACTATTAAAAGACAAACGTTCGTGCTGTTGTGTTTTATTCCTGCCATTTGTGAGACTAATTCAAAGTAGATCTCATTTGTCACTAGTTTAAAAAGAAAGTAAGCATGGCAAAGTACACTGTTTCACTTGTTGGGATTCCCATTAGGTCAGTAGGAGTTTAAGATCCAGTTCGGTATTTGCAATTCATCTCCCAGACCAAATATTAACTGAAGAGCACAGGGTTTAAAAAAATAAATGTTTGTGTCTAAACTTTGATTGCTTTCAGCCATGAGTGAATCTTGCCTCTGTTGAACAGAAAAAAAACAGCGTATTTGGGAGACAATCTGGATCATTTTTAAGGAAAAAGAATAAAGAATAATGCTGACAATAAGTAGAATATAGCTGACAGAAGAAAATGCTTGCTGTTCTCTTTGCCTGATTTGGAATGTCCTCATTACATACTTCAGTTTTACCTTAGTTGTTTTTGTTGTTGTTGTTGTTGTTTGTTTTTAAATGAGGTAATGAAAAATTAATGCATCTAGGATAGCCAAAGCATTTGAAGTAATTTCCTAATATATCCCTATATCTTTTCCTCCATGCAGCTCAGTGCATAAACATTGCTTTCAGTGGGAAAAACTTTAAAATCAGGAGGTCACTGAGATTCCATATACAAGCAGTAAAGTATGGATTAAGTCAGACTTACTATGAAATTTTCATTCCTTCTCCTTCCCTCAGCTGTACTGAGAGCATGTTGAGCCGCACTGGAGGCAGCCTTACCTCTGTTTCACACTGATGAAACTTGTTAACCTTATAGCAAAAAGCACTTGTGCCTAGCTGAGATACAAGCTTTCTCTTCATTGTTTATAATTTTTGGAGAGTGATCTGACCTCAGAAGCGAAGCACCAGAATTCCTCATTATAGTCATTGCAGACTCACACCTCAGGAGTGACCAAAGAAAGGGCAGATCCTCTCCATCTGATTTAGTTGTATACTTCTCTTTCGTGGCTGTCTACAGAACTTAAATGCTTCCACAGAAGTACAGCCCTGTTACATTGGGTAAGTTGTTAGGGACTGCACAGGGGACTGGCAGGAACTAAGAGCATCTTAAAGAAGATCCTTACAAGCTTTTTCTGGATGATAACAGAGCAGAGATTATTCTTTTGAGAAAGAAGCTGGTAGCAGCAACAGCAGTATGTCCAACCTTTGCTGAACTTCCTTAACAGCTTGTCAAGTGAGGCCTGAATTTTACATTCTAGGAGGAAGTTTTTCACTCAGAGGGTGGTGACGCACTGGAACAGGTTGCCCAAGGAGGTTGTGGATGCCCCATCCCTGGAGGCATTCAAGGCCAGGCTGGATGTGGCTCTGGGCAGCCTGGTCTAGTGGTTGGCAACCCTGCAGATAGCAGGGGGGTTGAAACTAGATGATCTTTGAGGTCCTTTTCAACCCAGGCCATTCCATGATTCTCAGCACAAGCATGAGAGATATATTTTAATCATTAGGATCTTAGGCGCAGGTCTTATCTCATCTCCTTTCTTACTGAATATTCTTACTGTATAGACAGGAGCGCCAGATGAGATGGAGAGTGGGTAAGCAGAGCCTGAACCTAGCTGAATGTAGACAGGACTGCAGCTATAGGCATAGTTCCTTGAAGCAACATTAGAACAGAAATAGCCCTGGATAGTGAAACAGAGCTCTCACCATTTCCTACTTGGAGCTGAATGGACAGATTTCTGTTATGGAGCCAGGATTCCTCTTTCCTGCCCAATTGTAGCTTTGTGATTTTTGCATTCCTGGCTGTAGAGTAACCTCTCTTTCATGCACACTTGTGCAGAAGATCCAGAGTCCTTACAGCCAGGTTGTTTCCAGGATGGGGAGATGCTTAGTGAACACTTCTGTGCAAGAAGGACCGGCAACTGAAGTCCCTCCTTCCCTGGCTGAATTACCTGAACACGTGGATACAGGGCAAGGAGTTTGCCCCTGCCATCAAAACTGCCTGCATTTGGGGGTTCTTCACAAGATGGAGGCGAAGTTCAGAATGTTGCCTTTACTGTAGATGGAAAAGAAGAGGCACCTCCCAGAACGAGTATAAGTGAACATGTTTTATAGTTTGGATGAGCGCTCAAAGAAGCTCCAGTGTAACAGAGAAGGACTCTGCAAGTTCAGGGATGCACTGGGTACGAATGTTTCTGGGACAGCGGGTAGGAATGCGATCATGGATCTAGGAAGGGTTTTGGGACACCTTCTTCACATATTTCTCTTTTAAAACTATTTTCTTCTTTCAATTGAGCAGTTTCAGTGCTTCTTAATGTAGTAGAATGAAAGGCATTGTTCCTTTATCTGGAGGACTCCTTTATCCTTATTTACCTGTTTCTGTCCTTTGTCTATCAGAGAATGGAACTGGCTGTCCAAAATTTTCTCAGCCACAATTTCTGCCCTGTTAAAGAGATTCTTGTCACTTTGCATATCTAAATCACTTTGGAAATAATACATAAGGTAGAGCAAATCTCTTAAAAAAAAAAAAAACACAGCAACAAAAAAAAACAATGACACGGGATAATAACCCTGTATGCATTCTTGTCAAGTGAAAAAACAATGTATGCTAATCATTAAAAAAGGAAAATAAACAGCTGCAAAGATGGTTTTCCCTGCCTTGCACTTCTAGTACAGTCTGTAATCCAACAATTCTTAAAATAACTTTTTAAAACATTCATGATGCCAAGAGGTTGCTGTAAAACTTTGTAAAACAAGTAGAAGTATTTCTCTTAAGGCCAAAGTGACCGCATGGGATAAAAAAGATGACAGAGCAAAAACAAAATTCCATGTTCTGTTTATCAACAACTTTTTCTTTTTTTTGCCTAATGGCAGATGCTCAGAGAGAGAATCTGTTTACTTCTCTGAAAGGCTTGCATAGGGTTTGCTGAATCCCAAGGCAAAAAGAAGGCACGGCTTCCAACCTGCAAGCTATTCGTTGTGTGATGAGCCAAAGCCATTTGTGGATTTGTTTGTTGCATTTTGACGTGATTAAATGTTGTAAGTCTATTGATTTAATGCTGGGGATTAATGATGCTGAATGAAAGAGCATCAAAGAATAAAACGTGTTTACATGCCTGATTAAAATACCTTAAAAAAGAACCAGAGAACCTTTTATTGGATAGGAATGAGATAGGAGCAGCGCAGGACCATTCATGCATCCAGCATTGAAAGGAAGCTGTATTAACTTCTTTAGGCATAAAGAGAAGAATTAAGATGTGATAAGGATTGACTGTACCTTTCTGAGTGCTTGTGTTTGACTTGTTATTTTGGAACAGGGGATTAAAAAATTTTCATTATTTCGATTGCTGCAGATCTCTTTTATCAAGTCAATCCAAGCATGATGTTTAGCTGTGATTAATGAGAGAATCTTTTAACTTGAGGACTTGTTGGTGATGGCATGTTAATAAAGGAAGAGACCCAAAGATATTCACTGCAACTATGGACATGAGATACAGTAAGGACGAGAACAGGATTTGCTACTTTGAACGTGTGTAATACCTCTAGATCTCTTTGCCTTAGCATATTAACTCAAAAACCATCTCATGGTTATCTTGAAATATTCGTGGTGCTAATTAGTTTTCATCTGCTCTCTGCAAATGTGCTTAATGGCTTCTAGATTCATGGCTCATATCTGGACTTGCAGCTAGGTGTGACATTTTGTTTACCAAAATAATGGTAGATGAAGATGGAAAAGACCTTTGTGCTCATTAAATCCACCCTGCGGAAAGCACAGTATTGACTCTCCCAGCAGTATTAAACTGTTAGTTTCCATGATGCTAGCCGGAAGGCCAAGGAGAAAATGCATTTCTGCTTATCATCTGTGAAGAAGGATGCTTTAACAATCAAGTTAGCACGTGAAATACTTGATGCTCTGAGCTAGAGAAAAGTTCAAACATGCAGACTAATACAGCTGAGTAAATATCTGGCAGGGCCAGTTCGTTCACACATTGTTTTTTCTCTGCTGATGCTCTGGTCTGGATTAGCATACGTGAGATGAATTCAGCACTATGATACAAACTGCCATCTGTCCTAGAAGGGGTTGAATGATTATTCAGGGTTCGGGGCAGCGGAGGGGGGTTTTGACAATGTGAGATTTATTTTCTTCTTCATTTCCACTGCTTACTGTGGGACTTGAAATCCATAGTTACAGAACAAAGTGTCTGAGCAGTAACTGAGCTTGTGCAAACCCAAGAGAAGAGTAATGACTGTTCCTTGGAGCTTCCTGCCTCTGTGCAGGTGCAGGAATCAGAAGCTCCTGAATAATTCATAATGTGCAAATGAGCTCCGGCTTGCTCTCACTACTTAAATTTTTCTTCTGCTTACCTACCTAGTTGCTAGAAGGAACAGAAATAGAGGGAGCTGGTGGAACTGGGGAGGGAAAAAGTGCTGCAGTTTAAGGGCCAAAGTTGCAGAAACAGCTCAGTGCTGGGTGTGTTTGAAGGGTTGGTGCTTGTTGGGGGCCTGGAATCTGCACTATTCGTTATTCATGAAAGGTTTCCTTAGGAAGCAGTGAACTCTAAGAATCCATTCCGTCGCTTTTGGAGAGGAAGAGTTTCATTTAAAGAATAAAGTTTTTCGTACTTTTATTGTAACTGTTGCTAAGAATTATTGTTGGGAGAAAAAATAATCTCTTAGAAGCCTGTTTAAAGCCTGTTACGCTGTTTGATAGAGTATGCATTTCTTATGTCAAAATGTGTCTGAACTTAGAGGTCTGGAGAAATTTCACTCAAAATTTCTGGCTTCAGTATGGTTTCTGCTCGGAGCAAATGTGGATTCCAAGGACTTGTATTAAGCTAGCTGTATCTGAGTTTACAGTGTGTAATCAGTAATCAATTTTTGTCAATCAAGAGGCAAAAATTTGGAATTGTTTTGAGTTAGCTTCTTTTTGGTTTCTTAGCTGTTTTTGTGTTTGGGAGTATGGAATGGGATGCGAGTGGCGCTTACTCCTGCTGTGTGATGTTGCAGCTCGTGCAAACACTATCAATTACAAGGTATTGCTGAGCACTGTTTTTATGGGAGAGGAGAAGCCCAGACACAAAGCTGTCAGCGATCTGTGACCCATCTGTGTGTCACTACACAGAACAGAGAGACAGGTTGTTTTTGCTGCCTATCTGCACGCCCATTTGAAATCTCTCCTTTAGGAGGTGGAAGGATGCGGCCTCCCCAGCAGGAGCAGCAGCAGAGTAGGTGGTTCTCCACACGGACAGGTGCCTGTGTGGAGGGAGAACTGCTCTTCACATTTTGCTATGCTGAATGTGGAAAGAGAAAGCAGAAAGACCCAGAAGGAAAAAAAAAAAGAAAAAGAAAAAAAAAGAGGAAAAAAAAAGGTGCTTTTTTAGCTGCTTTTTTGTGTTGTGTTGTTTTTTCTTTTTTTTCTCCACACATATTCCTCCTCCTTCCATCCCCCCACCCTCTCCCAGCTCCCACCCGCAGCAGCCAGGTCACGTTGCCATCATCTGTTTTTGTATTTCCCTCATTTGAGTAGCAGGAATACGAGCTGGCTCTCATTTCTCGCTGATTCTGTCATTTCCGTTAGGCCCCAGCTTGGGCGGGCGCCAGGGCCAACAGGTGATCCTGGGAGCTGCAGAAGCAGCAGGAAGGAGCCCGCGCGGAGGAGGCTGCTCGCTGGAGGGGCTGTCTGGCCCCGCTCCATCTTGCTGTATAATTAACACCCCCTCTCTCGCCCCCCCATACCCAGCAGAAAATCTGTGCAGAGCAGCTCAGCTGCTGCAGCTGTTATAAGGAAAATGTTAATAAAGAGCGCTGGAAGAATAGCGGGTCTGCAAGGGCAGAGGTGAGCTAAGCCTTGAGGAGAGGCTGCGGCTGGACCTTCCCTGCTGGGGAGTGCAGTGCTCACAGGCTTTCGTATTTGCGTAGAGCCAGTTTGGAGTGAGCTGCTAATTATATTGAGCTTTTTTTTTCCTAAAAGCAGCAGCTAGTGACATCACATGGAAATTATTTGGGCAGGGAAGGAGGCTGTAGTCAGGAGGGGCCATCCGCAGGCAGAGAGCTATGGGCAGCAGTAGTGCAGGCTCTGCCATCTCTGGGCTGGGGCCTCAAGGAGCCCTTTCTGGTACATGGAAAAAAAAACTTTCAGGAATCCTCAAGTCTCAAAGATTTTTAATTGTTTATTTATTGGAGGAAACTCCCAAAAGATTTTTTTAAAGAATAATAACAAAGTTGTATTTGAGAGATGACGGTAACGTAACAAAACCCACTGTAAAACATTATCTCTGAGGCTTAGGTTAACCCCTTGGCCTATCCCATCATGTGAGATAATGTCCCTGGAAAGTCAAAACTGCGTGTTTTGTAATTTGTAGTGCAGGCTGATGTCTTAAGGTAGATGCTTGGTAGCCTTTATCTTCTGCAAAATAGATGATATCTCATATTCTTTCTGCTCTGTAAACATAGAAGCTAAATTGCCTCTCCCACCTGTGGAGTCAGTGTTAGTGGTTGGAAGGCTGAAGGCTGTGTGTAGATGACGTATCATTTTTTGTCTGCACATTTGCAAGGAGCTATGCTCTTTCAGTGCACCACAGCACATCTCATCAACAGGGGAATGCTGCTGGGAGAAACAAGCTGGGAAGCCTTCATCACTCTGCCAACGAGGGAGAGGCATTGCAGCAGCTCTGCACAGCAGCAAGTCTTCGCAGTGCCCTACTCTTCTGGCAGTACAGAAACCAGAAACACAGCCAGTATTGAGAGCAAGCTCAGGAGTGAAACATCAACATATTTAGTAATGCTTCCAGGAGCTAGTCGTCTGCAGGCCGTTCAACTAAGCCAGGAATCTAGGATTTCATTCTATGAGGAGGGTGCATTGCTCTGCCCTTTGTCAGGCATCTGAAATGAGAAGGATTTCATTCTGTGAGGAGGGTGCATTGCTCTGCCCTTTGTCAGGCATCTGAAATGAGAAGGGCCCTAGCAGGGACGCGTTGTGTCCCAGCGGTAGTTTGTGAGTGTGGAAACCTGAAGGTGATCCAAGACTGTGAGTGCAGTGGTTTGTTCATGAATATACAACTTACTTCCCCCAGGCATGTTTCCCCCCTGCTAAGATGAGCACTGATGGATACTAGCATCTTAATTTTTTTTGCCCCTCTCTCTGCTTCTTTTCTCAGTGCTCATTCACTGCCTTTTGTGCCTTTCCGAAATCTCAGGTGTTTGAGTCTGATAGCAGGAACTGAGCTGTTTCCATCAGAACATACTGAATTTTTCTGTTCTCTGTATCTGGTGAGATGTCCTATTCTTTGTGTTTGCAGTCAGTTGTGGACAAACCTGAATAGTCCCTGCAGCAGGCTCTGCCATCCCTCTTGCATCCCTTTTGGGTTAAGAGGCTAGTTCGAATACTTTCTTTATCAGACGTTCACTCGCTGGCTTGTGACCTCTTCATACACCCCTGGGTATGGAGTAGAAACTGATACAGCTGGGGCAGGCAGGGTCACTAGCTCAGTGACTGCATTTTATCAGGATGCAGCAGTACCGTTTGGGGAGACTGCAGAGCCTGCATTTGTCTCCATGTAGCCCAGTCCAGACATAGATTCTCAGAGAAGTACTGCGGTCTGGAGAAAAGCATCCTTGGTGGCTCCTGGAAAAATCAAGTTTTCTGATGGATTTAGCAGGCAGCCTGGAGCAGATCCATCCCTTATGCCAGCCTGGTGGAGCACCACCCCTCGCAGTTCTTTCTCCTGCTGCAGCTCATACCTTACTATTAATAATAATCTGGAGGCACCAGCAGCATGCTTTGTTCTGAGTGGTATGCAGCTGCCGAAAGAGCAGGGAGCTGTATGACAGTTGTTTATCTACTGGTAGATGTATTTGGAAATGAGCACTCTTGTTCTTCCTGCTCATTCTTTTCAATGCACCTTCCTCTGTTTTGCCTCCTCCCTGGGCTGTCCTCAGTGCACTCAGCAGACAAAGCATGTTGCAGTTCCTCCAGCAGAGGACAGGGAAGTGCTGTCAGGCCTCAGAAGTGTGGGAGCAGCAGGTTTATGTAGCATCATATTGCTTCAGCTTCATCAGCTACACCAACGGGCTGTTCAGTACCCAAACAGTGAGTCCTAAAAGTTAAATGAAGAATCGGTAAGAAAAATACATCTGTGACAAGATGCTCTTGTGGCTTAGTCTGCGAGTGTGCAGAGTCCTGCTGTGTGATTTGTCAGTGCGTTATGTTGTGTGCAGGGATGTGAGTTGCTCCTGTGTGTTTGGCATGGTGTGACTTGGCACAGAGTCACAGACATTATCATGCTATCACTGTGAAATCGATGAAAGCTTCAAAATATGAGGCTGCTGTTTGCTAAACTGAAAATCCTTCATGGTCAAATTTACATTGGAACTGACAAGACTTTCAAATAGATCTATTCTGGGACTGCAAAAACTAAGCAACATAAGATATGGATATTTTATTATGGATTAGCATGCTTTTGGAAGAAAATGTGGACTAGGAAAGCACACATTCACCAAACATCCGGTCATACGGATTCCTCTGAGCACGAGGAGTAAGAATTGGCACCGTTCATTGAACCTGGTGTATTACAGATCCATTTGGTGTTATTATTGGTGTTATCTGTTTGATCCCTCAGTAACTGGTTTGGTGTTATTCCTGTAACTCATCTGCTTTCTTGTTCTACCACCTCTTCACGTACTTTCACCTCATGCAGTTTCACTGTTTCACCAAGTATTAGCTCACTGCACACGCAGTTTGTCTTTTTAACTACTTTATGAAGTACCAAGTGCTCTTTTGGGTGCCATAAAAGTAATAATAATAATTTGCTAGGTGCACTGTGTCAGGTTTTTCCTGCATTGTTTGTTATACAAATTAAGGGTGACTGCTGAATGCTGGTAACTCAGCTGTAAGATAAACCTCTAACACAGGAAGAGAAAAGGTCTAATTTATTTATGAATGCCCTCAGAAACTCTGTCTGCCTTGCAGTGTACCCACACTTTACTAGGACAGCATATTTCACTCAGCTGCAGCATCACCAAAGGTCAGTAATCATCGGGGTTAAATCGCTTCCAACACAAAGGTAATGCAGTGATCTCATTACACCAGTCATCATTTTCATTCTTAATCCCACATTATTCAGTTTCTCACTGCTTCCTCTACTACAACTGTGGCAGCAGACGGCTGCCACTGGTTCTTGAAAAGCACAAAAAGGCATCGCCAAGGAAATCGATTGACTGCGGTGGCTGTATTAGCCAGAGACCTCGCTTGAACCAGAAGTAACCAGAGGGAGGTGAAGAGTAACTGAATTCTCCAGCAGATCTCTGAATATTAAAGACGTCCACAGTAGTTCACAGAAGGCATTCAGAGTCTGCTCATGTTCAGATCACATTCCCTTGGCTTCCTTGTTTTCACTGTGTGTGCTTGCAGCCGAGACAGCAGACGGGAATTCTCTAGCTTTTGCACTTAACATTAGATATGTAATTGGGTGGAGAATTAATGTAAGCTTAAAATAATTTAGTTTCATAGTCATTATACTCGTTCGCTTTAAATTATTTAGCTTTGTGTCTCCAGTGTCTCCCCAAAGCCCTGCCATTACTGATCTCCTGGCTCTCTTTATTAGCTTGTATTTTCTCCTAAAAGCAAGGCCTCATGTACAGTGTAATTATCCAGCAGCGCTGATTAACTGCATAATTCTCTTTTCTGTAAAACTGCTGTGTAAATTACTTTTCATTTCACAAAAATGACTGGTATGGCCATTTCACACAAGGTTTTTTGTTGGTGGTAGTGTTTGTTTTTTAAATTCTCCTTTCCAGCCCCCTTCTTCATCACTGTGTCATGGTAAGAGATCATTAAGTACTGTTGTGTATAATCTTGGTGCGAGCACTAAGCCATGCAGTAATTTCAGTGGAGAAAATTAAAGTGGTTTCCATGGTATTGTCACTTCTACCACCAGACCTGATGAGTAAAAGTTACTAAGACATTGTACTCTCTTCAAATGGGGATGTTTTTAGGGAAAATGGTCTTAACACCAAGGTGAAGCAAACTCATTCGTTACAGTCAGCTGATGAAATCTCTGCCTCTTCTCAACTTTTCAGATTGCCCATTACTGTTTCAGTCACCTTTGTAGTATGCATGTTCTGTTGATTTTGGCTGTTGTTCCTTTCTCAAGCCGAAACTCACATACCTTGGCAGTGGCTCTTCCAGCATCTTGCACTGAAATC
The DNA here is from genome assembly GCA_016647715.1 of Pavo muticus. Lineage (NCBI taxonomy): Eukaryota > Metazoa > Chordata > Aves > Galliformes > Phasianidae > Pavo > Pavo muticus. Next base: position 1,919,638 of record JACDJE010000257.1, on the reverse strand, counting down.
AAGAAGCCTACCCATCATGCTTCCATGCTCTCAGCAATTTCTTGCTGCTCCCTGCAGTTGCTTCATAGGCAAGATGATACCTGAAAAGATGGCATGTCCTTATGGAACTATAAAGTATTCATACATAAGAAGTGGTACTATGCTCCTCAGTCTGTCAGTTGGATTAGGTCTGAGCAAAAGAGTGGACAAAGTACAGCAAGAAGCCATGCCTTGTTGGACAGATGGATAGTCAAGATGTTGCAAACAAGTTGGGAGGGAGTGTTGATCTGCCAGAGGGGAGAAAGGTACTACAGAGGGACCTGGATAGACTGGATCAATGGGCAAGGGTAAACTGTATGAGCATCAGTAGGGCCAAGTGGCAGGTCCTGCATTTTGGTCACAACAGTCCCAGGCAGCCCTACAGGCTTGGGAAGGAGTAGCTGGAAAGCTGCCTGATGGAAAGGGACCTTGGTGTACTGATGGACAGTCAGCTGAATATGAGCCAGCAGTGTGCCCAGGTGGCCAAGAAGCCCAATGGCGTCCTGGCTCGTATCAGGAATGGTGTGGTGAGCAGGACTAGGGAAGTCATCCTGCCCCCTGTACTCGGCATTGGTGAGGCCTCACCTCGAGTACTGTGTTCAGTTTTGGGCACCTCATTGGACATTGAGGTGCTGGAGCAGGTCCAAAGAAGGGCAACAAGGCTTGTGAGGGGCTTGGAGAATATGCCCTATGAGGAGAGACTGAAGGAACTGGGGCTGTTTAGTCTGGGGAAAAGGAGGCTGAGGGGAGACTTTATTGCTCTCTTCAATAGTATGATTGCAGTGAGAGTGGGGTTGGTCTCTTCTCACTGGTGACAGGTGACAGGATGAAGGGAAATGGCCTCAAGTTGCACCAGGGTAAGTTTAGGTTGGATATCAGGAAACACTTCTTGCAGAAAGGGTCGTTAAGCACTGGAATAGGCTCCCCAGGGAGGTGGTTGAGTCACCATCCCTGGATGTGTTTAAAAACTGTTTGGATGTGGTGCTCAGGGACATGATTTAGCGGAGGGTTGTTAGAGTTAGGGTAGTATGGTTAGGTTGTGGTTGGACTTGATGATCTTGGAGGTCTTTTCCAACCTGAGCAATTCTATGATTCTATGAAACTGAACTTTTTCCTTTCTGAGTGTGATTCCTTGAATTTATCATTTTTAAAGCTGTCCTTTGTTGCACATGACATACGTTAGTAAGTACCTCCAGCAATATGAGATACGGCATGGGGGCACTTACTAAAATTGGCATTTGGTTTCAAAAGTGTATGTTTCATTATTGTGTGTGCAGAAAGAAATGGTCAGTGTTGAGGGTGCTGAGGATGGCACAGGTTGCCCAGTGATGTGGTTGATGCCCCATCCCTGGGGACTTTCAAGGTAAGGCTGGATACTGCCCTGGGCAATCTGATCTAGCTATGTATGTCCCTGTTCATTGCAGAGGAGTTGGACTAGCTGACCTTCAGAGGTCCCTTCCAACTCTAAGGATTCTATGATTCTATGAAAACCTAAAATCCTTCATATCAAGTCAGTCCAAGCAGAGCTGGTAGCCTATCTAGTGTGTAATGAAAGAGCAGAGCAAGGTTGGTATAGTGTGATTCTTTCTCTGGATTACCTACTTCTCCTCCACCCATCCGTCTTCCACTTCACATCTTAAATGAATCAGTATTTTATGCAGCTTCAGATTCTGAGGCTGTTTCTGGGCCTTAATGTTTAATATTTATAGGTGATCCCACCCTTTATGATCCTCCCTCAAACCCATTTATTCTTTTGGCCTCTACAGTATGCAGTGGCATGAGTTCCAAGCATGTGTTGCATGAGAAAAAAAGTTCTTCCCTCTGTTCAGTTTAAGCCATCAGTTCTTAGAAAAAATAGTGAATAGTCACTACCTATTGTTACATTCTTGACTGTGTAGAGCTCTGCGATCTCTCCTCAGTTATCACACAAATTTGGCATGGTTGTGGGCCAGCTGTCAAAGATGTGGCTGAAAGAATTTTCACAGGGGGGAGTTTTCACTCTGCACTCCCCCGTGAGACCAAACTAATCCTAGATCTGACAGCGTTTCAACCTGTTACTAAGAATAGGATAAATTAGAGAAACATGCTTCCCACTACTCGCACAGAGCTGTTCTATCACTTTGTACGTTCAGAGCATCACTACAAATCATTTCTTGTGGCACAAACAGTTGCCAAGCATGAAACTGCTGAAATGAGAGTTGTTTAGCAGCTCTCACCATTTGCTTGTAGTGAATCAGTAACTTGTACAGCCCTTTATTTTTTAAGTATGACAAGTTGATACGTGTTGGTGCTTGAAATAGAGGCATATCCCTATAGAAGTAATTTTTGCAATGCCAAGAAGAACTAGGGTTACTGTACCAAGTGTTCTAATTAGTTCTAAATTTCTATTTCTAGCCCGTGTCTCTGGAATTAATTTGTTGTCTTTGTATATTATTTTATGTCTTCTTTTGTTTAATCCCATACACCTGTGCTTTCACACTACGTACCCTTCTGCTAATGTTCCATGTTGCAGTGAGTTACAGCAGTGAGCAGATGGAGTCGGACAAATGAGTATTTTTTATAATAATAATTTTTAAAAGTTGCTTTACTGTGTCTAAAAATGCAAATATGTATTTTGCAGGTTTTAATTTCAGTTCCTGAATTGCAGACTTTAGCTGTTTGTGTTAAAAATGAACCCGACATTGTTATTTCTCTGGCTCTTCTAGTCTTAGTGACCTTAACAGCTAGTATTTTTGTTGGCACACAGTTTGGCAAATAAGTGCTGACATAGTAAATGAACATTTGAGGGTGGTGACACACTGGAACAGGTTGCCCAAGGAGGTTGTGGATGCCCCATCCCTGAAGGCATTCAAGGCCAGGCTGGATGTGGCTCTGGACAGCCTGGTCTAGTAGTTGTCGACCCTGCCTATGGCAGGGGGGTTGAAACTAGATGATTTTTGAGGTCCTTTTCAAACCAGGCCATTCTGTGATTCTATGGTTCTATGATTTTTTCTTTGATGCTTTTCATAATTGTTTTCCATCAGGCATTTGCAATACTGTTTTTAGGTGTTTAATTATACTCAGCATATTTAGAACACATTTTTCTGCCACATTTGTCCAACTTTGAAGGGAGAGAAGTAACCACTTCAGTACACTCTTCTTTTTCCCCTAAATTCCACAGCACCTATGCTTTTGATAATGTTTTCTCCTGTTAGTTTATTATCTCAACAGAGAGATCGCTGTCTCCAAATGTACATAGGCCATCAGCTGAGTGGTTATCAATACTGAGGACAGATTTTTGTAGGACATGAGAGGATGTTATTGCTGAGTGAACTGTAAAACCCTGTGTTTCCCTCTCTTGTGTTTCAGTAGTACAACTGTACTGCAGAAGGGATTTACATCAGTATATGTAATAAAGAGTTGCTCTGCATAGCAGTCTGCCCCTTGTAGTAGACGGAAAAAGACACAAACATGTTGCTTTGCAGCAAGGATTTGCTTAATTGTAGCAGAGGGAAGGCTAAGTCATAAAGGTCACAGCTTCTGTGAAAAGTTTCTCTATTAATAGTCTTGAAGTATTTTGTTTCTGCCAAGCTAGTGCTTAGAACCAAATTAGTCCCTCATTACAAGCCCAATGCGTTGAAGTGAAGGGTGTACCAGCATGACCTGTGTTGCCTCCAGACACCCTTTGTGGCCCCTCACTCAGACTGCATTTTGATAAATGCATTTTGTGTGGCAAATGTGAGTAGGCAAATGACTAAGCGATTTGTTGAGTTATCAAACAGCTTGTTAAAGAAATTAGTCTTTTTCTTTCCTTTTCCTTCTCTCATAAATACATTTCCCAAGCAACCACCTGGTTTATCAGCTACGTGGAAATAGTTGCCTTGATTTGCCAGTGTCAGCTTTTGTCTTCAGTGCCTTCAGTATAACAGCTGAAGACATTACCATCGATAAATATTCAATGTTTCTCTCAGTATGACTCCTTTTGCTAGTTAAGAAGGGATGTAGAGTTTTTTCTGCCTTTAATGGAGTGAGATGGACATTTCCATCCAGTTTTAAGAAACATATGTGTGAGATACATGAGGTGAATTATCCCAGGGAATGCCAGTTATCCCCTCTATCTCTGTCCATTGGCCATCAAAGGAATCTAGGCAAACTATTTAAGTAGTTTAGAACAGAGTGAAAGGGAATGAGTTTTGAAGAGGACATAACAAATGTAGAGGAAATGTGAAGTAAAAATACCATTCTGGATAAAAACATCCTCCTTGGAAAATTAGTATGTGAGCTCTAATCTTAAATGCCGTGAAGCAAACATCAAATGAAAGCCAGGAACGTGGAATTTGAAGGATCTGGAATCACGTACACCTTTGTGTTCAGTGCGTATATGGGACTGTGACTCAAGATTTCTTACCTGCCATAGATCATTTCTGTTACCTTAGATGTCTTATGCCTTGCCTTGTAAGGATCTCTTATTTTCCATTGTAGATCATACCTCTTGTAAAAAGCAATAATTAAATAAAAAATTCTGTTATGCCATTCCTTTGTCTGAAAAATGGTAGTAACATTGTCCATCAGCCTCATATGGATATTGAGAGAATCAATTCAGAAATCCAAACTCAGTTCAGTTATGTTGATTCTCATAGTAAAGCCAATGAATTACAGATAAACCTGATAAATGTGAAGAGTGAGAGAAAGAAGTTTTACTGCTTTGTTTGCTCTCTTTTTGCTCCCTCTACTAGCACCAAAATGAATTGTTCATGACTATAGTCCTAAGGGTGAGACCACGGGTGATTTCTGATGTTGTCATGAATTGTGTTGGGTCTTTGAAATACAGCCTTTAAAGTGGTCATACTTCACATGTGATTTCTGAGCTTTGGGTTAGACCCAAAACCAAAGATTTTTATCCCAGTGCTTCCCTCTCTCCCTTTCCCTCCCCTCCCCTCCCCTTTCATTTTCTGTCCCTATTTTTCCTTACCAGTAGAACAAAATATCACAATGTGTATGTGGGAATCCCCAAAATGCTGACAGTAAATATGAACTCAGAAGTGTAATAGCTTGGTTTTGAAAACATCTATATGGATAACTGCACAGAGGGGACTGATGCAGCTGCACTGTATCAGCCTGCATTCACCCGAATGAAATTGCTTAGGTGCTTGAGGGTTCACAGAATCAGACTCTAATTGTGACAGATGACAGATGTTAAGGAATTAAGTAAGCACGGACTTCTAGAAATCTGTTTAAGATATTTCTGTTTCCATTTGATTCACATGGGTGACAGAGATGTGATTATGTCCAAGAGCATGTGGAGTTGGAGGAGATAAAGCACTCTACCAAATACCCATTACAAGGAAAGACTTTCAGCATAGAAGAATACCAAGAATGGTGTCTGAGTGGCAAAATTAAATGGCATTACTAGGGGAAGGAAAAATGAGATCAAACGAGGGGTTCTAGCTTAAATGATAGCTTTCCTTATGTGTTAGTTTTTAAAACACTTTAAGTGGCCTTGGCTCATCTGATAAACTCTACCAGCGTAGTGCCAGTATACTGTGCCCAAAGAGAGAGATTTGTAAAATCGTTTGGTACTTTAAAGCTATATTCTTTAGGTAGACTTTTTTCCTGGTTCAAAGTCATTATGAAATGGCACCTTTTTGTTCCGTTTCTCTTCTGTGTTTCTTTATTTTTCTCTGTCCTTTGCGCCCTCCCTTTTTACTTGAGGGGCTGTCATTAGACGAAAAGAAGCACTTTTTTTTCCTAACACTTCTCCAGGTGACTGATAAAGGAAGGAGGAGGGGAAAAAATCTTCCTTTCTTTTCTCCCCCACTTCAGGCCTCAATTATTCTATATGCTTTGAAGAACCGTGTAGCTTAACTGCAGGAACGGCCTGATTTCTTTCGTGAAAATGCCTTGCAGTGCTCTTTCCCAAACTGCTTGGAGCACTGAAGTCTTTATTTTGAGGGAAGAGGAGGAAGTATAGAATTATTTGGAGGGGTTAAGGAACAAAGACCAGGAGACTAAGGAAGGAGAAAACTTAAGAATTAAAGGGGGCTACTGCCATCTAGAGTTGAGACTTCATGTTGATTATGCTTTCAGGAGTACCATTCAATTAATGCATTTGTGGAAACAATTGTAGAGAAAAACCTGTCAGAGCAATAGAATTGCTGTCTTTGCTTTTAATTTCAGTGCAAATAGTTGGAGCTTAAAACATATTTTGAACTTTATTGTGTGCTTTTTAGTGTACAGATAGTTCGGGTATATTAATTCTGATTCAGATTTTCTAATTGCATGTAAAAATTTAGAAATGTCATGGATGGTGCATGATCAGGAGAATGATGACTTACAAATAAGTAAAAGCACACGGGAGTTGCAACAACAAAAACTTGCAACCAAGCTGGATACCGATCACTAAGACTGAAAGCATTTCCTTCGATACTTCAGTCAATAAAATGCAATTTCCATTTATATTTATGATACCTCTAGTATTTGCTGTAATATTAAACACCAACATGTAGGCTTTACTTTCTTTTAAAATCTGTAAGTGTTATCATAGCGTTGTTATATCCCTAATTTTACCTGGTGGTCAAATTGCATGAAGATCCATCTGAAGAAATGTGTGTTTAAAAGCAAACCAACCTGGTTAGAAGCTAGGCCTTGCCTCCATCGAGTGTCGATCTGCCTGGGGGTAGCGAGGCCCTACAGAGGGATCTGGACAGGCTGGATAGCTGGGCTGAAGCCAATGGGATGAGGTTTAATAAGACCAAATGTCGGGTCCTACACTTTGGCCACAGCAACCCCAAGCAACGCTACAGGCTTGGGGCGGAGTGGCTAGAAGACTGTGTAGAGGAAATGGACCTGGGGGTGTTGGTTGACACTCGGCTGAACATGAGCCAGCAGTGTGCCTGGGTGGCCAAGAAGGCCAATGGCATCCTGGCTTGTATCAGAAGTAGTGTGACCAGCAGGAGCAGGGAAGTAATTGTCCCCCTGTACTCAGCTCTGGTGAGGCCGCACCTTGAGTACTGTGTCCAGTTCTGGGCCCCTCACTGCAAGAAAGACATTGAGGCCCTGGAACGTGTTCAAAGAAGGGCAACAAAGTTGGTGAGGGGTCTGGAGCACAGGCCTTATGAGGAGCTGCTGAGGGAGCTGGGATTGTTCAGTCTGGAGAAGAGGAGGCTCAGGGGAGACCTTATTGCTCTCTATAACTACCTGAAGGGAGGTTGTAGTGAGCTGGGGGTCGGCCTCTTCTCTCGTGTAACTGGTGATAGGACTAGAGGGAATGGTTTCAAGCTGTGCCAGGGAAGATTCAGGCTGGATATTAGGAAATACTACTTCTCTGAAAGAGTGGTCAGGCACTGGAATGGGCTGCCCAGGGAGGTGGTGGAGTCACCGACCCTGGAGGTGTTCAAGGAACGTTTGGATGCTGTGATGAGGGATATGGTTTAGCGAGAACCATTGGTGATAGGTGGATGGTTGGACTAGATGATCTTATAGGTCCTTTCCAACCTTAGTGATTCTGTGATTCTGTGATTCCATAGACAAAGAGAGAAAGCAGGTTGCTCAGTTTTCCTGAGTTCGAACCTTGGAGAGACAATAAGCAGCTAATTGAGTAACATGTCCTGTCCTTTCTGACCAACTTAAAATTTGACCTGAATTTTAAACCCTTCTCTACTATTTCTTGGCTATAGTTCTGCAAACACTGAAATCAAATTGAATTTTAAAGAAATACATGCAAAGATGCTAGACTAGATGCTAGATGTTAGACTTGTGGTCTTTGTTAGGAGTCGTTAACTGACAGCCGTCCTCATGTTCGGTTTTGCTTGAGTTAAAAAGTCTGCCCAATTTTTGGTTTTTCTGCAAGGTGATTTCATTCTACTTTGCAAGGGCTTACAGGGTGTTCTGGGAGTATATGCAGTGTTCCAAGGGTCTATGCAGAGGGCCTATTCCCTCAGTTTGTGGTAGCAATGGTAATGGGAGGACGGTTGGACTAGATGATCTTGTAGGTCCTTTCCAAACTTATGATTCTATGTTTCTCTGTGGTGCTGCAGGATTTTGGTCATCTCCTTTGTCTCCTTCGTCAGATGTTCCTACAGGTCCAGCCCCTCAGCCCCACACAGCACTGGGAAGTTAGAATGCACACCAGGTGGTAGCATACTGGATGGGACTGAGAGAAGGGCAGGCAGGTAAAGAAGATACAGTGCAGAGTTGTTTGGAGTAAGGCTTATGAATCACAAGAACTGTTTGTTTGCTTATTGCAGTCTTTTCCCTTCTAATTACAATTAGAAATCAAAATGGATTACCTTAATCTGGACAACATGGAGGTTTATTGCACCTTACAGCGGGGCAGCAGCAGACACTTTCTGTCAAGTGTGGTGCCCTCACTTGCCTTGTCCCCATTGCTGCTCCCTCTGGTTGCCCAGTTTCACAGCCCCAGGAGAAGAGCTGGCAGTGAGAGAATCTCCTCCCTCAGTGAGGAGATTCTCTTGTGCAGAAGGCCGCTCTCCTCAGTCCCAGCACAGCAGCATTTTATCTATGAATGTCCCATTCTTAACATAGTTTGCAGAGTGGTAGAACGGCCTCATTCCCTGCGGTGGGTCACACCATCTCACTGCAGGGGTGCTGGATGTGGCAAGGGAAGGAGGACAGCCCTGAGCTGGAGCAGAGCAGGGCTGTGTTCAGCTCCCATCTGGCACACATGGACATGGGGCTGCCCCTCAAGTTGTGCTACATTGTTTGGTGGTGTGTACTGTTAGGATAGGTACATTCTGCATTGTGATGTCTTTACATTCCTAGTCTCTCAGGGGTCAGTCTTGGGACCGGTGCTCTTCAACATCTTCATCATCGACACAGACGATGGCATCGAGTGCACCCTCAGCAAGTTTGCGGATGACAACAAGCTGAGTGGTGCAGTCGATACATTGTAGGGAAGGGAAGCCATCCAGAGGGACCTGGACAGGCTGGAGAAGTGGGCCAATGTAAGCCTAATGAGGTTCAATAAGGCCAAGGGCAAGGCCGGGGCAATTCCAGGTGTTTATACAGACTGGGGGGAAGATCTGCTTGAGAGCAGCCCTGCGGAGAAGGACTTGGGGGTCCTGGTGGATAAGAAGCTGGACATGAACCAGCAGTGTGCGCTTGCAGCCCGGAAGGCCAACTGTGTGGGGGGAATGGTCTTAAACTGAGACAGGGAAGGTTTAAGTTAGATATTAGGAGGAAGTTTTTCACACAAAGGGTGGTGACGCACTGGAACAGGTTGCCCAAGGAGGTTGTGGATGCCCCATCCCTGGAGGCATTCAAGGCCAGGCTGGATGTGGCTCTGGGCAGCCTGGTCTAGTGGTTGGTGACCCAGCACATAGCAGGGGGGTTAAAACTAGATGATCATTGTGGTCCTTTTCAACCCAGGGCATTCTATGATTCTATGATTCTCTACTTCCAGAGTCTTGAGGCGCCTGCTTGTTAATTAGCAAAAACAGTTTGAGTTAGTTTACATATTTGCATTCTCCATATAAAAGTCAGTGTTTTAATTAGCCTCCCTTTCACTTGTGTCGTTTGCTACTCTTAATTCTCAGCCGTTCCAATTTTTGTCTTTGTCTTTTAGTGAATTAAATATGTAAAAATGCTTTGTGTTCTGGATCTGCCTTTTAGCCACATATATATTGACATTTGTGTCTACACATGCAGCGCTACCTAATTTAAAATCAAAAAGTGCTCTTCCCTTTCTTGGGCTCTGTCTGTGTTTCTCTGACCTCAGAAAAGAAAGGAATCTGATCCTGTTTTCATGGAAGTTCAGTTTAGGATCAAACATTTCACAGCCTTTGATAAATCTGCTCAGCCACTTTTTAAAAAGAAGGCTGTCAAAAAGTGCTTTATAGTTTTCTTTTCCTCAGTTCTTTGAATTTTCCTGTTCTGAGTCTTGAAAATAACTGCACACTCTTTAGTAGTTTTGTCTTTATCAGTTTTTCTCCAGTATGCTTTTGTCTTGTTATTGCAGCTTAGGCAGAAACATTAAGAAGAACTTAAATTCACAAAGTACTTGAACTCTTTTTACATTCATCTCCTTTGAACTTCTTCATCTCTGTGTTTAATTCTTAGGGCTAAAATGAAACCCTGGCACTGTATCTTTCTTTCTACCTTGTTTTGTTTTCCACAGTTCTGAAAGGAGAATGAGACTTAAGACAGCTTACTCATTGTATTGTGCTTTGTAGTTGCTGCAATTAAGAAGATTCACCATAAACTTCCTGAGGATCTGGGGTTTGTGGGTTGGTTTTATGGATTCTTCTGGATTAAAATTCTTTGCTTATTGGTCTAACATGATTACCTCCTCCAATCTCGTTTTTTCTCTCTTCTGTGCTAACAGAGTTTTAAACCAACACAATGGTTCTGTTTATTTTTGTATTTGGGCACAAGCGTCTCAGAATTTATAAGCAGTTTGCTTGTATTTTCTGACAGATTTATAGAACTAATCATTTATTCATTAATAAATGTATTGCATGCTTTAAGTGTAATTTTAAGTGGAAGAAAACACAGAGCGAAAGAACATTCTGCATGGGAGGTTTTGCTTTGTTTTTAGATTCCTGGATGCTTTCTTCATTTTTATGATGGTGGATTTACCCACCCTCACGTACAATGGTTTTTCATGTATGACATCCACACAGTGTAATGTTGTTATGTTATGCCATTGCCATGCTTCTTGGCTGAGAGCAAAATGTTTTTTCAGGGAACTGTGCTGCATTCAGTACATTTACAGATCCGAACAAGACCTGAGAAGAGTAGCAAACTGCTTAGATTGCTGGAGGGGATAGCTAAGAGGACAGAGTAAAAGAGTTAAATACGTACTGCTTGGCTAAATAGTAATCAGGGAAGTAGCATCGTGTCTTAGAAATGCAGAGGCAAGAAGATGGAACAAGAAGGAATCAGTAAAGACTACAGGAATGTATGAGGTAAAAGCGGCAGCAGCAGATGAATTTCATCTACTTCAGTTTAAAAACTTTCTGCCAGCAGTTTTAGTTTGCATCACGACATGTGGTGGGGAAAAAAAAAAATCCTCCTTTCTGATATCTAAGTGAATTAGAGAAATAATTTTAAAAAGATACTCTATGGGTAGAAGCCAGAAGAAGGTATGACAGTGTGCTCTGCAATCTCAGTTTGTTGGGTGATAAGTTTTGGGGATCTCCTAATCCGAATGTAATGAGTTGTCTGCTCCTTTTTTGGATGATTTATACTACCTCCTCCTTTCTCTTGTCAGCACGTCCTATAGCACCTTTGTTACTACTGACAAAGTATGCTTACAGTTGCCTCCAGGAAAGAAGATGAGGTGTCAGGTGGAGTGTATTCAAAATTCTGCTACACTGCAATTTCTCTTCTCTGTGAAGGCCAAAAAAGTGTGAACCATGCTGTGCTCATGCTTCCTTGTACTCCTCTTAATCTGTATTTCTATATCAGTTGTCATGCTGATAATCTGCACAGTGTTATTTGGAGGCCTAAACCTATTCAGAACTGCAAAGGAAGTAGGGAGGGTTGGGTGAAATTACATCTCCATGCAAATCAATAGCAGCTACCTAGCTGATGTGACCCAGAATTAGCCCCTGAGATAGTGATCTGTTAGTAGAGCTATCTTCATTCAAGAAGTTGGCTCTTCTGCATTTTGTAACTTGAGCCATTAGAAATTTTCTTCTTTTAAAAAGTTCAAGAAGTTCTCTTTCTTCAGATACTTACTGATCAGCTCTTCACCGAGATGCCCTGTTAGATGCCCTATTAGCTCGAGCAAAGAAATATTTATATTACCATGTCTCCATTTAAATAGGCACTACTGTCCTTGAAATGTCAAATATAATATGACATGTCAATTATTGTATGTCAAGCACATGATGTATTTTCAGCCCCCATTGATTTAGATGGGTTTTGACGTGAGCTAGACATATTATAATGGGGCTTCTTCAGTTCAGTGAATGTCTTGAAAACAACATTGAATGGCACATAAATCACCGCACCACCTTTCGCAGGGACATTTGCCAGAATACGAGGGGGAGGCTTTGCACTCCTGTTAGGGTTTGGCCAATAATGTCTCTCTTGTTCCAGGTCTGGGAGCTTGCAGTTTTTGGCTGGTTTGCCAACAGAACAGAAACAGTCTGATCGCAAGCTGTTTCACTCAAGGATTTTTTAATCATTGCTTTAGGAAAAGAAAATTTAACATTTTCTAAAAAGTCTTTTATAAATCACGTACCATTTGGCTTGTGTTTTGTCCAGCAATGTGTGTGCAATGCTGTAGTACTGTAAGACTAACCATGATGCAGCGTAACCTGTTACTTACCACGTTCACCCCAAGTATGCATCTAGACTAAGGAACTCTAAACATCACTGCAGACAGTAAGTAGCATCCACTGACTGCTAGCAGAGTCAGACATTAGAGGATATTATGTTTTGAATTTTTTGTACTGTATGCTTTGATATTGTATTAGTTCTATTTAGTGCTAGTATTTTCTGTTCTACCTGAAAATCATAGGTAAGTTGGAGCCCCTTAGATTCAACTGCTACCCAAAATGATGATAAATCTAAGGTGATGAGATGAGGAAGAAGGAAGGAGGAGTGATATATGGTAGTTTCCCCAATATTTTCAAACTGAGAAGTAAAACTCAGAATGAATAAGGGACAGAACTGAGGTTATCCAAGAGATAGGTTGCAGCATTGTGGAGTCCCAAGTTGTCCTCCTGATCATCTTTGCTATTAGAGTGTAACACATTGCTTTAATGAGAAGCTGTGTGATTAATTCAAATATACATTTGAATTACACTGTTGAGTAATACAGATGCTGAAATGATCTGAGTCTTTATAGTAGTGATGCGCTTCGTAGTGATGCGCTTCATAGTGGCTTTTAAATACAGTGGTTTTAGATGGATAGTTAAGCTTCAACACTTCAGGAAAAAAACCCTCACCCACAGCACATGTATCTAAACCACATCTCTCCTCTAAACTCCAGTGACAGAACTGAAAACAGCCTGTCACAAACACAGATTAATAGTCGGCATTTTTTGTTGTTGCTCAATTCTTTGTCACAAAAATGAGATAGTAGAATTTAGCATCCCAGTGTTAAATTCAGAGTAGTGCAGCATGCAGTAGCAGTTTGGCTCATACTCTGTAATTTTACATACCAATTCCCTGCCTGCCCTGCCTTTCTAGAAGATGTCTGTCAGACTTCTAATATGAAGAGCCATGAGTGGTGTGCCAGCCTGACCATGGGCCACTGAAAAGGTTAAAGATGTTCTGAAAATGACTATAATTTGCTGAACACAAAACACATTGAAATCCTGACATCTCAATTTTGTAGGCCAGCGAGCACAGCCTCGTAATGCTGATAACTAACGCGCTGGCAGAAGCTTTGCAGCTTTATTCTGGGCTGCATGTTCCTGTCCGTATGCTCTGTGTACCTACCCTCTGTATGGCAGGAGAGGACTTCCTTTGGCACAGGTACTTCTACGATGTATTTCATTCGTGTTTTTGCTTTTTAAAAAAATCCACGGTGTCAGTATTCCCTCCATTTGTGTAACAGGCTGGGTTTCACTTGAGTAGCTGAATCTGAGACTTCAGTGAGAAGCAGATTTTATGGCTGATGTTACAGCTAATAAAAAGAATTCCAAATGGACATCCATTTATCCAAGCAAAGAAGGAAAATGTGGGCTTGGAAATGGGAATGTCCAGAGAGGACTAAGGAGCATAACTGAAGTGGACAGATTTGCTACAGCAGTATTTCTGGGGGATAAAAAAAGAAAAACGTATGCAAACGCATACAGTTAGGTGTATGTGTCCAGTGTGACACTGGATCAGGTTGCCCAGAAAAGCTGTGGTAGCCTCATCATTGTGAGTATTCAGAGTTGGGTTAGATGGGGCTTTGAGCAGCCTGACCTAGTGGAAGATGTCCCTGCCTATGGCTGCGGGTTTGGGATGGGTGATCACTTCCAAGCCAAACGTATCTATGATTTAGTTCTGTTACCTAGATTCAAACTGATCAGGAATTTTCCCAGTGAGCCACCTCTGAGCAACTCATCTGCTGTGGCCCCCAGTTCAGTTTGTGATAATAGTCCTCCACTCTCTGTCCATCCCACATGAGGTAAAGGAATACAAGAGCAAAGAAATAAAAGCCACAATGGGAAGGGTGAGCATACCTCTCTGTTCGCCCCGAAATGTGTTTTCTGCCTACTGTGTAGGTGTCATGAAGTACTTTGAACAATGGCCCGCACCTCAGGGTTCCAGCCAGTGTCAGCAGGGACCCCATTTCCAGGCTGCAGGGTCAGATCTGTAGCATGTCTCATTCAGGTCATCACTCTTGATAATCGCAGTCATCTTGTCTGACCTTAAGCTGAATACCTGTCTGATTTCTCCACTTGCCCAACACTCTCTATCTCACCATAGTTACAGCAATATCATTCTGTCATGCTGAGAGGGAGTTTTATTTTTCTTTTTCTTCTGTATGTGCCTCTTCCAAAATGAACAACTGTGACTGCAAAATGCTTTGATAATTATCCCTTCTTACTGCAAGCTAAGGCTGCAAATGTTTTAGGAAATTATGGAGATTTTTGATCTTGAAAGTTCTGTTACGTTCCATCCCATTTAACAAAACAAAACAAAACAACATATGTGCAGGGTTGAGTTTTGCTAAATTTTGACAGACTCTGATTTCTCCAGTAAAAGCTTGATTGTATGCACATTGGTTATTCTTAATTACTAAACTGGCAGTACTAGTTGGTGCTTTATCTGATGAGTGATACTGTTTGTAAGAAAGATCTCAACTGGTAAGCAAGCAGAGATTTTAATAGATGAGGGGTGGGAAGATATCCAGAAGTGGTGGTGGGGATTGATTGATTGATTTTAAGAGGATATTCTAACAAAATTCTATTCAGTACTACTTTAAAGTAGTCATTATGTGTTTTTAAAGCTTTTTTTTTTTTTTTTTTAATCAAATGTTAATTCTGTTGAAGTTCACTCACTGTTTCCTCTGCAGAGCAAATTTATCTGTAAAACCTCTTCAGGGAAGCTCTGTGGTCATTCATTTTATTGTGTTTTCTCACTATGTTTTCCACTGGAAACATTTGTAGCTGTATCTTATATGAGTGCAAAAAGTGGTGGTTATTGATAAAGAATTGAAGCTCTTAAGCCAAAGATTCTGTTGCTGAAGATGTAGGAGATTGGTACTTTCAGGGGAGCAACAGAAATTCCAGAGACCAGTGAACTGCATCCTGGGTCAGCACAACTGGTTTTGAGTCTAGATTAATGCATAAGAAACTTGCAGCAAAACAAGAGGCCACTGGATCCTAGACCAGTACTCCTGACCAGGAGTTTAAGATACTTGAAATTCAGAACACACTCTTCTAGACGCTCAGATCTGTTGACCTACCTTTGGGACTTGAAAACTGCACTTGGCAGAGCACTAATGAGCAACATGCATAAATTAGCAAGGTTAACGGAGTGGCCCATTATTACAGTCCCTTGATTTTCAGCATTGTAGAAGATGCGGGAGGGAGGGACGTGCCCACTTCAGAGACAGCAGCAGCCAGACAGATGCGCTTCGCTTCTGTGCGAGTGTCCCGTTGTAACTGTGTGTGCTTCAAAGTGTGAAAATAAATGATGGTGATAGTAGTGTAAAAAATAAATACAGAAATGATAACAAGGCCGTAGAAATATGCTTTAGCACTAAATAGGACAAGTAGTGTCTTGTGGATGAAAGAGGTCTGATACGTGTTTCTAAGGCATCTGCAAGAAATCCGTGCAAGAAATTCAGTTGGTGACTGGATGATGCTTCTGATCATATGGGAAGTGAGTTCCTACCTTCTTCCTTGAGACAGTTACAAATTAAAGGACAAAATGTGGTGTCTGAAAATGGTGACTACTGAATCTCTTGTCAAACAGGGTTCGTTTGACTACAGCAGTATTCAAAGACTACCAGTTCTCTCTCTGTTTCAGCAGCATTTTTTCTAAATATTTATAAGATAATTATATATATTATAAATAATACTTGTGGAATAACACCAAATAAAATTTCATAAACCTGCAAGCATGCAGTTCTGTCTGTTCGCTAGTGCTTAGGGACGGGCTGGGTCAAAAATCTTTCAGTTGCGAGGCTTGTTCAATGCTGCATATTTTTGTCCTTTTCTGAACAAAACATTCAATGCCTGTTGGAAATAGCAGAATAATTCCCCTCAAATAATTGAATACTTGATGTCCCAGGGGGAGACACACACCCTTCAGCCAGTGGGAAAACATTTCTTATCAGGCAAGTGCATTGTGTTACATTTCAGAAAAACTGAAGAGGCAACATCATGTAAATCTTACCCAGTTTAAACCCTTGCATGAGAACTTTCTTATAAACCAGTCGTAGTTGGGAAGGCATCGTGAATATAACCAGCCAAATCTTGCTCAGATTTTACTGCAGCAGAGCTGAAACGCGCATAGAGTGAAATCTTAACCCTTTCTTTTGACAGCGAGATGTCATCAGGATTTTGTTCTTGCCTTTTGATAGAAGACGGTTCCCATCCTAAAGGTTTCTGTAGTTTTTCCCAACCAGGGAGTAGCCACTCTGAGGTCCACGCAGTTGTTTGAGTGGAGGAGCATGAGAACATGCAGCCCATGCAGTCAGCTGCACCCATGGAAACCCAGAGGAGAGGAGCTGCTTGGCTATCAGCCTGATCCGTGCTCCTGAAAAAGGGTTGTGAGGAATTTGTGGTGGAGAATAGAGACTTTGTAATCTGTCTCTGAGTGCAAGTGGAACAATTTCTAAAGTAGCAAAAAGATCTGGAGAAGATATATTTCTTTATATTTCTTAGTACAAAATGTACCATATGGCTTTATGCAGACTGTCTACCAGTGTAATTTTGCTCTCAATCAAACCTTGTGCTTCCCGTAAACTCTTCAGATAGTAAAAGCAGCGCTGCCTTGTAAGAAAGCATTAAAGAAACCAATTCATGGAAACTGAAGTTTCCTCTTCCTGCTGGGAGAGTGTGTGCTTGACTCCACTGAAGACACTGGCAGTTTTGCCAGACTTTCTGTGGGCCTGCATCCAAACCAGATATCTTTTTGAATTTTGAACTGACGTAGTGATAACCAAGGAATTGTTGAAATTTACCTTTTTGGTATATTTGAATGGTTGGTAAGTGTAGCCTAATTAATTACAAGTGGAAAGACTGCCTACTCACAGTTAACTGTGAAGAGAGTCCCAGCTTGGCATCACGGGAGCCCCCCCCTGCCTACCGCACTTCCCCAGCTCCCACTAAGCAGCAGGTTTGAGACTCTGGAAATTGAAGGGGAGGTGAGTGGGGAGGCAAGGGAATCCCTCATCTGCCTAGGAGGGAGCCTAAGGCGAGGCAGTCACCCCCACGCCTTGAGACTGCCTCTGTCAGGAAAGAAAGAAGGGTGGTTGTGGTGGGCTACTCCCTTCTCAGAGGAACGGAGGGCCCCATATGCAGACCAGACCCAAGCCATCGGGAAGTGTGCTGCCTTCCTGGGGCAGTGATGTCAGGGACATAACTAGAAAACTCCCAAAGCTGGTTAGGTCCACTGATTACTTTCCATTACTCATACTTCAGGTCAGGGCAGTGATGAAGTTGCCCAGAGAAACCTACGAACTATGAAAAGAGATTTCAGGGGTTTAGGGCATTTAGTTCAAGGAGCGGGAGCTCAAGTGATGTTTTGTTCTATATCTTCAGGGGCAGTGAGGGACACGAGCGGGCTTGGAAAGCACAAGTAATGAATAATTGATTCAGAGGCTGGTGTTGAAACCAGACAGAAACTTTGGGTTCTTTGATCATGGGGCAGTTTACTCAGCCCCTGGCCTGTTGTCCATAAATGGAACCCACCTATCTCAAAGGGGGCAATGAATCCTAGCGCAGGAGCTAGCAGGGCTTATTGAAAGAGCTTTAAACTAGCTACGATGGGGAAAGGGGACAAAACAGGGCTCACCAGATATGAGACTAGGGGAACGATGCTTGAGCTGGGGGTGAGGCAGATGTCTCATCTGAAGTGCATCTACACCAGCGCACACAGCATGGGCAAGAAGCAGGAGGCGTTGGAAGCGATTGTGTGTCAGGCTAACAGTGACCTAGTTGCTAGTACCAAAATGTGGTGGGACCACTCCCATGACTGGAGTGCTGTGATGGATAGCTACAAGCTCTTCAGAAGGGATAGATGAGGAAGGAGGGGTGGTGGTGTGGCTCTTTATATTAAAGAGTGTTTTGATGTTAAAGAGCTTGGGGTTGGGAATGATAAAGTTGAGTGTCTATGCATAAGGATCAGGGGGAAGGCCTGTAGGGGCGACATCTTGGTGGGGGTCTGTTATAGACCACCTAATCAGGATGAAGAGATGGACGAGGCATTCTATGAGCAGCTTGCAGAAGTTGCACAATCGCCAGCACTCGTTCTCATGGGTGACTTCAACTTCCCTGATATGTGTTGGAAATATAATACAGCGCAGAGGAAGCAGTCCAAGAGGTTTCTAGAGTGCGTGGAAGATAGCTTCCTTATGCAGCTGGTACGAGAGCCTACCGGGGGTGGTGCCCTGCTAGACCTGCTCTTCACTAATAGAGAAGGACTGGTGGGAGATGTGAAGGCTGGGGACTGTCTTGGGCACAGCGACCATGAAATTTTATAATTCTCTATTCTTGGAGATGTCAGAAGGGTAACTAGCAAAACTGTTAAATCTTGAACTTCCAGAGGGTGGACTTTGACCTGTTCAGGACTCATGTAGCACAGGTCCCTTGGGAGTTGCTTCTTAAGGGTAAAGGGGTCCAGGAAACCTGGATGCTCCTCAAGATGGAAATCTTAAAGGCACAAGAACAGGCTGTTCCTGAATGCCGTAAGGTGAGCTGTAGGGGAAGAAGACCAGTGTGGATGAACCGGAAACTACTGCTGAGACTCCGGAAGAAAAAGAGTCTAAGTCCTCTGGAAGAAGGGACAGGCTACTTGGGGAGATTACAAGGAAGTTGCTAAGGTATGCAGGGAGGAAGTTAGGAAGGCAAAAGCCCAACCTGAACTCAGATTGGCCACTGCAGTAAAAGAGAATAAGAAATCCTTTTACAAATATATCAACGGTAAGGGAAGAACCAAGGAGAATTTCCATCCTTTACTTGATGCAGCGGGGAATGTGACCGCTGAGGATAAGGAGAAGGCTGAGGTCCTCAACACCTTCTTTACATCTGCCTTCAATAGTCAGATCAGTTATCCTCAGGGCACTTTATGCCCTGATCTGGAAGTCTGAGATGGTACGCAGAATACACCCCCGGTGATTCAGGTGGAGACAGTTAGAGAGCTCCTCCTCCATCTGGACTGTCACAAGTCCACGGGACCAGACAGGCTGCACCCTCGGGTGCTGAGGCTTAGGGGAGACTTCTTTGCACTTTACAACTTCCTGAAGGGAGGTTGCGATGAGGAGGGGTTTGGCCTCTTCTCCCAGGCAACCCAATCACCCCCAATTGCCGGGCCACTCTCGGCCATCTACCAGCGCTCCTGGTTATCTGGAGAGGACCCAGAGGATTGAAGGCTTGTTGATGTGACTCCCATCTACAAGAAGGGCCGTAAGGAGGATCTGGGGAACTACAGGCCTGTCAGCCTGACCTCGGTACCAGGGAAGGTTATGGAGCAAATCATCTTAGGTGAGATCACACGGCATGTGCGTGGCATCCAGGGTATCAAGCTCAGCCAGCATGGGTTCATGAACGGCAGGTTGTGCTTGACCAACCTCATCTCCTTTTATGACTGGGTGACCAGACTTGTAGATGAGGGAAAGGCTGTTGATGTAGTCTACCTAGACTTCAGCAAAGCCTTTGACTTGGTCTCTCACAGTATTCTCCTGGGGAAACTGGCTGCCCGTGGCCTGGACAGGTATACCCTCCTTTGGGTAAGAAACTGGCTAGAGGGCCTGTCATGGGGTTATCCCTAGATATAAGTCCGTGACAGGGGGGCAGAGGCCCCGGAAAAAAAAAAGGAGAGACAGAAGAGCGAGGAAAAAAGAAAGAAGAGATACTAACAGTTTGCTGTGGGATCCGGCTGGCCTCGGGCCTCACGCTCCGGGAGAGGGGGAAGGGCAGGGAGCTAGTAGATGGGTTTAACAAAAGGAATACACCAGCACCGATCTGAGAAGGAACAGTAACTTACTAAATTTAACCAAATCAAACAAAAAGAGAGAGACAAGAATATCCAAAATGCGAGTCGAACCACAGTAGTGCGAGAGAACCACGTGCTGTTCTCTGCGGCGAGCTGAGAAGGCTGTTCCGGGGCAGCAGTGGAAGGCAGACGCTGGGGTCCGGTCCGGAGCTCCACCCCACTTCCTCTTCGCACCAAGTCCTCCCAGGGAAGCCTCCCCTCCCTTCCCATCAGGATACTCCAAATGCCCATAAGAGGCAGTAAACGGAACCAGAACATTAACTCTTTAACTCCCACTGGTTCACATGATGTTCTGATGTGGAATACTGACCACAAAAATCACCAAACCACAACAGGGCTGTGCCCAGCGGGTAGTAGTTAATGGAGTTAAGTCCAGCTGGCGACCCATTATAAGTGGTGTCCCCCAGGGGTCGGTGCTGGGGCCCATCTTGGTTAATATCTTTCTTGATGACCTAGATAATGTGATTGAGTGTACCCTCAGTAAGATTTCAGATGACACCAAGTTAGGAGGTTGTCGATCTGCCTGAGGGTAGGGAGGCCCTTCAGAGGGATCTGGAAAGCTGAATCGCTGGGCTGAGGTGAATGGGATGCGGCTCAACAAGGCCAAGTGCCGGGTCCTTCACTTTGGCCACAATAACCCCATGCAGCACTATAGGGTTGGGGCTGAGTGGCTGGATGACTGTAAAGACAAAAGGGGCCTGGGGGTGTTGGTTGATGCTCGGCTGAACATGAGCCGACAGTGTGCCCAGGTGGCCAAGAGGGCCAACGGCATCCTGGCCTGCATTAGAAATAGTGTGGCCAGCAGGAGCAGGGAGATAATCATCCCCCTGTACTCAGCACTGGTGAGGCTACACCTTGAGTATTATGTTCAGTTTTGGGCCCCTCACTGCAATAAAGACATTGAGGCCCTGGAACGTGTCCAGAGAAGGGCAACGAAACTGGTAAGGGGTCTGGAGCACAGGTCTTATGAGGAGTGGCTGAGGGAGCAGAGATTGTTCAGTCTGGAGAAGAGGAGGCTCAGAGGAGACCTCATTGCACTCTACAACTTCCTGAAGGGAGGTTGTGATGAGGAGGGGTTTGGCCTCTTCTCCCAGGCAACAAACAGGACCCGAGGAAACGTCCACAAGTTGCGCCAGCGGAGATTTTGATTAGATATAAGGAAAAACTTTTTCTCTGAGAGAGTGGTCAGGCACTGGAATGGCCTGCCCAGGGAGGTGGTGGTGTCACTGTCCCTGGCAGTGTTCAAGAGGCATCTGGATGAGGAGCTACGAGATGATACAGTTTAGTGGCTTGTGCTAGCAATGGTGATGGGATGATGGTTGGACTAGAAGATCTTGTAGGTCCTTTCCAACCTTGTGATTCTATGATTCTATGATTCAGTGAACTCAAAGTACAGTGTGAGAATTCATTGGGTAGAAATTAGTTATATTTCAGTGATGCAGAGAAGAAAAGGAATGGCTACCCTCATGGTGCAACCAATCCATGCAAGGACAGTAAAAAGATACTGTAACTATTTCAGCGTGTAGATGATGGTCATGGATTTCTCTTTCTCAGAAATTCTATGGCAGAGAGATTTCTACAACTTTGAGGGTTGCCTTCTATGCCAGCATGTAGTTGAAGCCACTAGAAATCTTTCAGATTCTAGCAGACATGATGAAACTGTGAATATGTAAGTATCTGCCCATGTAGATATCTTCATGGGGGACACAATCTAGCCTAGAGAAAGGAGGTGGCCGTGATGCCCAGATCCTCGATGTGTTTTTTTTCCCATAGGAGTAAACCACAGATGCAAGGAGAGATAGATAGTGGAGTTTCTTCATGCTGAAGTAATGTGTTTTTACATCCCTCATGGATTTGAGCCTCACTGTACTTATTCTTATTTGCTATGCAAAAGCAAAATAGTGAAAAAGATGTAGCAAAGAGATTGTAATCTAAATGAAGATCTACATAGATATGTGTGACTGTAAATCCAGGTTCAAGTTAGCATTTTGAATATACCTAGCATCTTGTACTTCATAAATATATCAGTATTCCTCATTGTTAATGAAAATGTATGGCGGCGCAGTTTGTATGGCCTCTGGGGTGTAGCAACTATTTTGATTTCTAGAGTATTTTCTCATATTCTTTTATAAAAACTTCCTTTCATTAAGAGAGGGAGCTGTGGAAGGAAAATAAAAATCTCAGACTTTATTGTTTAGATGGGAGTTTTAGAAGAAGAAATTGTACTCACTGAAGTATGACCTTGCATTCAATAATTCTTTTGTCCCCAAATAATTAAATTACTTCATCTCTTTTTCTTATACGGATTAAGTAGGTATGATACTTTATCTCTGAAATAGATGCATTCTTTGCTGCATATATTCTCAGAGACATGAGCATTGTGAAGAGCTGTATGAAATTGTTTTTTGAGATAACATTCTCTTGAGTGTAGCAGTTTATCTTTTCATATTATAGCTGAAGTGTATATGTCAGTGGAGTCAACTGTTTAGTAGTTACCAAAATCTGTTTGATGGCAGAGTGTTACAGATGACCACCCTGAATTACATTATGCAGAGGTATCCAGGGTAATAAAATCTTTAACATATTGATAATGAGCCTTCTGAGCAGTAAGGGAGGAAGAAAAGGTCACTCACGTGAGCTCCAGTCCCAGTGGATGCAGTGTCCTCATTTAATGTCACTGACTGGGTGAGATATTATGTGACAGTTTTGTCAGCTAAGGATATACAAGAGAGTTTTTAATTATTAGTGAGGTGATCAGTCCCACATTTCTTGGTATGAGCATTAAGAGGAGGTGGATACATAGGCAAGTGTCGTCATTGTACAGACATTGGGAATGACTGCTGTGCTACACAGGTACAAGAAATCAGAATCAGAGATACAAGAATAAAGAGAAAAAAATGGTGAGCAAGTTAAAATGTGCAGGGAGTGCTGCAGTATAAAGTGGAGCAGCAGCACTAGTCCTGCAAGCAACCAGAACAAAAGTGAAAGGCGTGAGCATGTACATTGTCATCTGATTTCCACACTGAAAATTTCTGCTTATCTCCAACATGAAAGAAAGGTATGGATCAGAAAGGAACTGGAAAGGCAAAAAGCAGAGCCCTGTGCTGTCAGAGCTGAGTTGGAAGTGCTCAGTTACCCATTTTTCTGCAGTTTAGAAGGAGTTGCAGGAGCTGAAGTTGCCTATGCTTGACTGTGGCTGAATGTAGTTTTGCAGGAATCATTTTATTTCTTTGTAGGAGCTTGCCTAGATTCTGATTTTTACACTGGGATCTGCAGGTAGAACAAGTTGTCATACTAGAGTGAACTTGCTGTTTCCCATACTGGGAGTAAATGTTTAAATAGTGCACACAGTGCCTAAGTACAAGTTATTTAACATGTAAGTCTTGTGCTCTTTTATACAGTAAGTCTCTGGGGTAACACTTTATTAGCTCTTGAACAGTGTAAAATAGATGGGAGGCTCTGGTGGAGGCTTTTTTGGCATGTCGTTTCAGAGTTCATCCTAGGCTTGATTTATAGTATTTCTCTATCTTGCAGGCAGTGTGTTTTGCAGTCCTGGTCCTCCAATCAGATCTGGGGGAGATGCTGGAACATGTCACACGTTTTCTGGCCCAGCTCCCTTTCCTCAATAATCCATCACAAAAGAACAGGGTGAAATGTGTGTGCTTGGGTCTCAGCCTAGCGTGGAGCTGGAATACAGCACTGCTATGGGAGCTGGACAGCACTCCCACAGCATCACCACGGCTCAGGAGGATCAAGCAACCATCTCATTCTCATGTCTCAGTTTAACACAGCTGCTAATGGATCATTCTGGTAAGACATGCTGCAGTTGACACTGGCACTTTTCCCGGTAGACCCCCAGGCTCTTTCCCACCGGCAGAAGTTTGTTCCACTTACAGACTTTCAGTTCCACTGCAGCTGGAGGGATGTAACATCCTGTAGTGCTGCAAGGCAGCTCAACAGTTCAAGTGGCTTCAGCTGATCTCAGTGGAAATAAATGCTATGGATGAAGTTGTGGTCAGAGATATGGGGATGTTTTGTTTTGTGGCCACTCTGGACAGGAGCTTGGAATCATAGAATATCCCGAGTTGAGAGGGAGCTGTAACAATCATCAAGTCCAACTTAGGAGCACAGGAATGGCCATATGGGGCCAGATCATAGGATCTTCTTGCCTGGACTCTGCTGGTTATTCAGATTGTCTCTTATCTATGTTTCACTTACCCAGGTGATTTTCCTATGTAGTATGTGTAACTGTTTGTGTATGCTGCCAAATTTGTCCTTTCTTTCTTGACAAAAAGTGTAATTTCTAGTATAAAATCACCCTTGCTGATAGAAGTAGCTAGCACTGATAAAATGAGTAGTACATATTTCCCTTTAATGATCATCCTAAGTACTGCTTGATATGTTTTAATGTCAAACATTCCTAAGGCAGATGTTTGCCATTCATGAAACATTAATTAGGGTCTGAGAATCAGAGAGGAGAAAAAATACATATGTATTTATGCATGTGCATCTGTTTGCCTGTGAACAGGACACAATAGAAACTTTGTATTAAAAAAAAAAGGCAAGTAAATATTTGAGGGGATTTCTTTAACTGTAGCAGGTATGGTAATATAAACTGTAATGAAAAATAATGCATATTAGATTTCATCATGATCAAATACACAGTATTTGTAAAGTTATTTTCACTGATTCCCTGAGCGATAACATAACATTGTGAGAGCTATCAGAAAATGAAATTACGTGATGTGAAAAGCTGCTAGAAAGGAAAGTAATTGAAACTAGGGGGTGCACTTCAGTTCCCTCTTTCAAACACATACAGACTACCCAGATCTTGCCTGTTAACATCTGAAACTTGAAGGTCTTAAACTGAAAAAAGGGTACTTGGTCTTCATAGAGATTAGCTCCCTGATTGAGCTGCGTGCTGCTGTGTGTGGGTTAACTTGACTCAGAAGCATCCTGAAAGAGTAAAAGCAAATGTGTTGGGATCACTTTTGACTCTGTTTGTCTGTCTGTCAGCTCTGTGAGCCTTGGCGTAGTCTTTTGCAGTGAGCTGCCTGAAATCCAGAGTTATTCACTTCAGAGCTCTGACTTCTATAAATGCTAAAAGGAGCCAGAACTCGCCGTGTTTCTGCAGCCCAGTGCCCTCTGAATTGCAAGCTAATGCTAGAGACCTGAAGATGTTCTTCAACTGCTCATTGCAATACTGTCTGCAGATAAACAATACTGAATTTTCTGCTTTTATTTCATTTGCCTTCACTTTTAGTTACTGTGAATGAAAGGCTGGCCTAGAAGGTATGCGTGTCTCATAAATGAACGATTCACATTGCTACATTTATGGTATAACAGCTGATTTCCACTGAGGAGGGGAATTACACTCCCCTTATCCTTGGCCATCCTCTCCATTGTGTCAGGGCAGGCACTTGGCAGACTCCACTATTTAGAGAACTAAACCAACAAAAGCAAACAAGCTGCTCAGTTCCTTTTTTTCAGAATTGACTTTTCATCATCGTGTGTCCCTATGCTGGCTCACTGCAGGATCAGACAAGCACCTGTGCTGGCACAGAGGAAGCAACTGGAGCAGGACTGTCCTGTTATGTCAGCTTAACCAAATCACATCCTTCAACAGCCTGAAAAACACGAGGACCACAGCTTGCATTATGCCTACTTTGCAGAACGTGCTCTGGCTTGCCAAGCCTGTTATCCAGATTCAGCAGCTGTGAGGTGCCAGCCCCTCTGGTGCTCCTCACAGAAGAGCAGAGGGGGCAGTGTCTATAAATGCCTGTGTTTTGCCCCAAAGTGAAGTCAGCATCTGTTTTTAGCAGCCAGAGACCCACTGGTAAAGTGCTAAAACAGTAGTAAGTCTCGCATCAGCTATAGGACAAACTAGAGGAGAGGATGAAGCAGCCATAACGCTGTGAAGGATGCTTTATGGTACAGTTTGTCCAAGCTCTTGCCCGGGTTGCTGGGATGCTGGCAAGGCCAGGAGCCTCGTGGTTCGGTGGCTCCTGGCAACACTGTGCATTTTCCACATTGAGCAGGCAGTTTCTGTAAAGCACTTGTCACCACGTGGCACTTTATTGTGTCACTGAACACGTCAGGGCCTCAGTAGACATACCACTCTCACTGAGCTGCTCTGCTCTGTGTATTGCTCAGAAAACGCAGGGTTAGTGTAGAAGCACTGTGTGTGCTTTTAGCAGCATTACTGCAGTCTGTATAAGGAGCAAAGGCAAAACACCTAAGGCAGCATTCATAGAAAGGGAAAAAATTTGCATTACCAGGCTTGTTCTAATCCCCATTGAATGCAGAACAGGTAAGACTGGAGATCTCGATGGCCATCTACTGGCGAAACCCGAGTCTTTGTTTTAGCATGCAGACTTTTGCATCAGAGAAAAGCACTGGTATGTACTTGAATTGTAAAAACGCACGTTTTTCACTTCTAGCTGGAAATAACAAGTTTTATAAATCACCTTAAATGCTCCCATCCAAAAAATGTCTGATTTCATTCATTCCACCCTATGAACAGTAATGACTGTAGGTGTTGCAGCTGCTTTTGGAAGCAACCAGCTGTCTCCCAGGATTTATGTTAGTGCAATACTTTTGGTAACAATATAGAAATTACACTGTTTTCGGAAATGATGAGTTGCAAATAAATAAATGTCAAACTGATGAGCCAGAGCCAGAACACAATTTTCTTCTTTGTTATTTTACCTTTCAAACTTGATGTATCAGCAGTAATTGGATATAACCTGCAATTTCCCCTAGATGTTACACATCATGTTGATTCTCTTGCTAAACCCCACCTTGAGCTTTCAAGGCTTCCTGAGATCTTGGATGTCAGCAGGAGAGCTGACAGCTCCTCAGGGCACCCTGGCAGCTCACAGCTGCTGATGCTCTTCCAGGTCTTCATTCTGGGCAATCTGCAAGAGATGCCTGCAGTCAAGAAAGGTTACTGCTAAAGATGTTTTCTTTTTAAAGATGTTTTCAAAAATTTTTACATTACCTTAAGCACATTGTAAACAGAAAAAAAGAAAACAAGAATCATTACAAAAAGCAAATACCTTTGAGTTCCCAATCATTTCCATTCTCAAAGTGCTCGTCCTCTGTGATGCCACTGAATAGTAATTCTGAAGCTCTTTGCTGACCAGCGCCACCTGGCCGAGCTCAGTGGCCTTCAGCAGGCACAAAACATGGTTTTGAGGGTTTTTCAGGGTTGTTTTTTTTTTCTATGTGATCAGTGAAGTTATTTTGTAGAAAATACTCAAGGAAGTGGAGCATTTCAGAGGGTGGTGACGCACTGGAACAGGTTGCCCAAGGAGGTTGTGGATGCCCCATCCCTGGAGGCATTCAAGGCCAGGCTGGATGTGGCTCTGGGCAGCCTGGTCTAGTGGTTGGCGACCCTGCACATAGCAGGGGGTTAAAACTAGATGATCTTTGTGGTCCTTTTCAACCCAGGCCATTCTATGATTCTGTGATTCTATGATTTGCCTTTACTGCTCTGTGACCAACGAGAAGGACTGACCTGAAGGTCACTGTGAGAGTCACGAACCTCAGGAAGCTCATCTAACCATCTTTATGCTCTTCTTAAGGCTTCCTGTGGTATCTGCAGTTGCACAGTCATAGGGCCCATGCAGGGCTCTAGCGGAGCTGGCAGTGTCAGGTAGGACCCGGCCCTTTCTCCACCTGTGAGACCTGGCAAAGGGGCTGGAGTAGATCCCCTTGGGGTATGCGCTCAGCTGTCACCTATGTGCCTTCTGCTGACCAGCGTGTCACTTTGCCTGCAGTGCTGATGGAAGGCATGAGGTTATGTTTGCTGTTCCCCACTGGCGGTAACCTTTCTCCTTGTGTGCTCAGCTCATCAGGGCTGTGGAGCTCACAATGGACAGTGGCAATGCACAGCACTTTCTGTGCGTTATTTGGCTATTCCCCTGTCACCTATAACCAGGTAGCCCTGAAGCTTCGCTTTTTAGAAAGAGGGAGAAAAAGAACTGAGAAATGGCAGCGTGGATTGTGTGGCACCACTGCATTCCACCCCCTCCTATGTAAATCCCCAGGAAAGCGAGAGCAGCGGGCGGTGAAGTCACCCTCTGTACGTGACAAATAGCTTTTTATGAGGTGCTGACTGTGCTCAAGGTTTGTTTTTTTCCTCGGTGCTGGCAGCATTGTAAGCTCTATCCTCCTCCCATTTAAACAAGCTGTATTATCCAGGATCTGAACGCCTGGTTACAAAACAGGCTCTTAAGACAGCTCATAAATCATGCAGCAAAAAAAAAGACGCACAAATATTTATTTTTGAAGATAAATATTTTTTGGTCTTGTGTGCTGCACTGTGTACCTTCAGTGCTACGTTTTAAGATTTGATTTACACGTTTGCTTTTTATTTTAGCTGGTGGGATGTTAAAAAGAGAATCTGGAGTAGTCTGACTGATCTCAG
This sequence comes from Pavo muticus, assembly GCA_016647715.1. Lineage (NCBI taxonomy): Eukaryota > Metazoa > Chordata > Aves > Galliformes > Phasianidae > Pavo > Pavo muticus. The sequence goes on along the minus strand of JACDJE010000257.1, from coordinate 1,891,080 downwards.
TGATTCATCAAACCCAAGACTTTTATTTGCCCTGAGATGCAGATGCTTTAGTACAATTCCTTAGCCATTTCTGCAGCAGCTAAACATATCTGTATTCTTGTCACATAGTTAAAGTGCTGATGTGTTCTCACTCTCTTGGGGACTCCTTTTTGCTAGTTAATGTTGATATTACAGCCCTCTGTCCATTTCATCCTCTACTTCAGAAATCCCCTGTATTCCCATTTACACATACTGTACTTTAGGCAGTAGTAATTAATCTGAAAAATCTCTTTGCCTGAAGGTGAAGTATAACTGTATATCAAGTGCTAAGAGAAAAATAAGGTTGTCAGAGAATTCTTTTTTCAATAGTGCTTTAAGTTGGAGTACTACTGTAAAAACATTTAGAGAAAAAGAAAGTGCAGTTTGGACTGCCACAGTTTGAGACTTAAAGATTTGAAATGCAGTAAATTGGAACATCGGTGAAATGACATGCTACTTGCGTGAGATGCTTAAAATTTTAACCCAATACAATCATCAACAAACTTCAGAAATCCCTAGAAGTGAAGTTTATGCCAGAGCACCTATAGCTGCAACAACAGTGGCTACTGTCACGGGTCAAATATATTGGCACTGACACAGGAGCTTCTAAGTGAATACATCAGTATCGGTATTTCCAATGCCATTCTTAGTAGCTTCCCCGGAGGTTCATGCTTCTTTCTGGGAGCACGTTCCATTTCTTTCCCTATGATTCATTTTCATTTGACAGCCACAAGTTATTTCAGGAGCTGAGAACTTCCATCTTTAGAGTTTAAAAGAGCTGGCTGATGTCAATAAACCTGGGATTGTGGTGGAAGTCCCAGAAAGTTGAGGAAGGCTAAAGTTGTTCACACACTCTAAATAGCTGAGCAAGCTAGTGTAACTGTAGGTAAGCACAGCCGCTGTGCAGTACAACTGTAATGGAGCTGATAAGGAAATCAACGGATAATGATTTACAGGTAGGTAATGTAAGTAATGTAATTAACAGAGATCAATAAGGGTTTGGATTATGTACCAACTCGATAATATTTTATGGCACCAGTTTGTCTAGCTCAAGGCAAGTGTATTGTTGTAGCAGAATTTCTTCAGTAATTTGATTTGATGTGCACTGTATTTATGAACTAAAATAATGTGACTTTTAACACTACATTTTAATTGCTTAAAATGGGGATAACTGATAGGACGTTGGAATAAATGGAGTAAATCTTCTGAGAGCATATGCATTTTTTTGTGGATGGTTCCCTGGCCCTGTGCCACTGCTAACTTCAGTAGTCTGAAAGGAAATAAAATTCAATGGGGCTTTGAGCAACCTGGTCTAGAGGGAGGTGTCCCCACCGATAGCAGGGGGGTTGGAACTAGATGATCTTAAAGGTCCCTTCCAACCCAAACCATTCTTTGCTTCTATGACTTTCGAGTGACTGAGAACTGATAAATAAGGAAATGGAAAAATCACTGCTGCCAGGCGATGAGAATCTCTTGGTGATCTGTATATGAGGACACAACAGATATTTGGCCAAACGTGAGGATTAGTAGCCAAGATCTGGGTACTAGAAACACTTCTTCATAAAAGTTGTCAGAATTTTTACCAATTTAAACATATCAAGGAGAAATTACTGAGTCTTTGTAGAAGATTGTTTAGAAATCAAGTTTCATTGGAACTGGACATGTAAAATAGAAATAAAACTCAGATAAAGTCAGGCTGATTCATTATTGAGGCATTATTTCAAGGTGCTTTCTCTGGCAATAAGCTCTTCTAAATCAAGACTTGAATTATTTAATACTGCAAAATATACTCTAGTTTAAGCATAAATAGTTTCAAAGAGGTGCTGCTGACTATTATGCACATTTAAGATCAGGTTGCCTTTGGCACAGTAATTTACAACTACTCATCTTTTGAGGTCCAAGATATATGCTGTGCTCTTTCTTCATTTTTCCTTTTTCCATCTATTTTGTTTTTTAGTTCAATTTCGCCATTCAGTATTGAGAGCACAAGGCGTCAGAGAAGATCTGAGTCTCCAGACTCCAGGAAACGACGCATCCATCGGTGTGACTTTGAGGGATGCAATAAAGTATACACAAAAAGCTCCCACCTGAAGGCTCACCGGAGGACGCACACAGGTAAGGCTTTGCTGGCACTGTATTGTGTGGTTGTGACAAGCCTTTCTGTCTAATTTAGGACCTATTGAAATTGTCATCCTGCACCAGGAGACAAAAGTTTGGATATAAATAACAGGGATGTCTGCAGGTGCATCTGCTTTGGCATGGTGCAGATCAAAAGCATGCTTTTGAATTGAACTTCCCTATCGTTCACACTTCCCATGTTTTGCTTCTCAGTACAAGCTCTCTCAGCACAAACTGGACTCTGTTTTCAGTTGAAAGTTAACAGAAAAGTAGCTTCCATGGATACATCTAATGTGTTTCAACCAACAATGGATGATCATTGCTTGGGACCAACCAAATCTATTCAAAATAAAAAAAACCTCAAGAAGTGTGGACATAGATCTTCAGCACCAACTTTTTCACTCAGCAGCCATGCTCCTATTGTGCTATTATTTGCTTTTACAGATGAAGCCTTTCAGTGATAGGTGCTGCTAAATACCTTCTGTTCAATTCAATTGTAAATACAAAAACTCAGAATTTCTTTCTGGGTGCTTTCCGAGGCACCTACCCCCTACTGTCAAATGGAAGTCAGTAATTTTATGAGAATAGATTGCACTGGGTCCCTGCAGCACAGATGCAAGAGAGATGTCTACATGAGCTGGGTCCCATTCAGTGATATAATACGTAATCGATACCTGGTTTTCTTATTGACCTTAAGGGCTGCTTGCTACTACTCTGCATGACAGGCATGTGAGAGTAGCTGAAGCACTGATGTGTAATCGTTGCAATTTTATTGTGGATAAACTCAGGAACAGCTCTTTGAGGTCATCTAGAACAATTTAAAAGGTTACCGCTGGAATGGCTAAAAAGGCAGTGAACAGAATGATGCTGATCTTAAATTAAATGTATTGATTAACCTGTTTTTAATGTACTTCAACATTCTTGTAACTCCTTGGAGACAAGATGGTGTTTGTCCAGCATCTAGCGCAATGTTGGTTTTTGTTGAGAACCTGCTGGTGTTTTCTGTGTTGTTGCATACTCTAAATGTTATGAGATACTATTTTGAAAAACAAGTGATGGCTTCTCCATTTCAGATGAAGCCACTTCTTCATCACTCTTTTCAGTACATTTTTTTTATTAGCAGGGCTTTCACTGAGAGGAATACTGAGCAAGACTTTGTCCTGATATTTATCACTTAACTCATTCCTGTAAATAGAAAATCTCTTCTACAGCAGAAATGTTCTGCGTATTTCATTAGATTCCCCTGCAGGCCAATTGTTCTGATTTCTTCGTGTCTTCCCATTAATGTTTATGCATTCTCTCTTAATGTATTATGTTTTGTCTTCATTCTTTTTTCTTCTTTCTTATTCTTTCCCTGTATATTTTGTCTTCTGATGTGTTTTATGTACCCCTATCCTTTGCCTCACACTCTGTCCTTTGCTTTGCTTTTTTTTTTATCCCACTCCAGCTCTACTCCTCTCCCTTCTTTTTCACTCTCTTGTTTTCTAAGCTGTTTCCCTATTCTCTAATGAGTCTGTAATTCATTAATGATCTCCCGGCTGATAACTCTTACATACAACGCACCCCAAATCAACGTTAGGTATTCTGCACTACTGAATGCACTGAGCGCTCAAAACTAGGCACCGAAAGCTAAAATGTAGTTGGTAATTCCAACTTCTGCAGCTATAACTATCCAGTAGCATGAAGGGAGTTTCTGTACCAAAAGTAATCGTAGAATTCATCTATCCAGCTTTGGCTCATCAGCAGTTGGATGTCTAGGCTATGCTATCTGTCTGGAATCTCTGGGTAGTCATAGAAGAGGGATTGGCACCTCTGAGGCACATTATTCCCTCTTCAGGTTGACCCAGGAATTGGCATCTGAAGGTACTTCTCTTTCACTGTTGAATGCAGAGGAAGCTCAGGTACTTGCCTGTTAGCTGGCTGAAATGAGTACCCATCCCAAAAGGCAACTGCTGGAATTATTTTGGATATTGGTTCATTCCTTCAGGGAGAAAAGAAAACATATTAGGAAAAATAACATTAAATCAAAAACCTTCATTAAATGGTTGGTTAGCTGTTAGCTGTTTTATGTTATCATGTCTACATGCTTGCTGCAGTATAAGAAGTGTAGTCTATAGAAAAGGTGAGCACTGAATTTAGCCAGAGATCCATTGAGAAAATCCATATTGTGCTGATAAATTTGTTTTCAGATACTTCTCCGGTCTTGATAAGAAGCTGATGTATTTTGACTTCTCATGTAGCATTGGCCATGAGCATACTCTATGTAGTAATCTCATCTTACATTTTTTATCTTGGCTTGTACTGTTGCTTCAGGCAAAATAAGTTAATTATTCACGTATGACCCACAGTAATTAGTGTGCAGTTTTGGATAGGTATAAATGAATTATGACAGCTATGCACGCAAGGGTGAGCACATTTGAATAGGAAACTTTCTGAAGAAGGATCACAGAAACTCAGCATTGCATAATCTCAACTGTTTTTTTAGGCAGGCTGATTGTGCTAACAATTTTTTAGCTATGCAGGATGTGTTTGAAAACTAATTTTCTTTTTCATTTACTATATGTGCATAGTAAATTCATTCACTTTAATGTTCATTTGGATATAGAAGAAAAAATATGTGATTTTTTTGACGGGACAAACAGTGTTATTGATTGGAAAGTAAATTTCTTTTGAATGTAATTAAAAATGGAAACAAAATGTTATAGCCAGTACCCAGGTATTCAGTTCTCTTGGAGTCTCCCTTCGTTTTCAGGATGCTATCATGTGGCTCCTGAGTACTTCTCAGCTTCTCCAAGCTTAGTGCAGTGTGTGGGCACGGAATCCACTGGGGGGCGGGCTTGAATTGTGCATCAGCTCTGAAACTCGGAAACGTGCAAGTGAAACCTGGAATCGTTGGAGCATTTCATAAATCACAAACACTTGCTATTGAATTTCTCTTTCTAGTGTCAGGTTCTTGGTGTTGTTTTGCCAAATCTTCAGATAAAGCTATCGGGAGGTATCAGGTGTGATGGAGAGCCTTCTGGGTTCGCCGTCAATCTTGCAGCTCAGGTTTGTCAACTCTTTCTGCAAGGAGCAAATGGTGAGAAATTGGCTCATCGAGGTTGTATTGAGTTGGTTTCTTCTTCAGTGATCGTAAAGAAAATTACTAATGTGTGTTTCTCTAAAGGAATAATCTAAAAAATCAGAAAGTTAGCAGCCTTGGGTTGCATTCCTGGTCTGTATATGTCTGTGTTGTGTTCAGCACAGGCACTCCTGTCAGCCCAGGGAATTAATGGTGGAGAGCTAAAACTTCCATTCCCTGCAAGCTCAATACAGCCTGGTTTATTGACTTATAACTCATCTTTAGTTTGCATCTTTTGCTTTGAAGACAGGGAAAAAAACTACAGTATTATTTTATGATACGTAATTGCTATTTCAGGTCCTTTAGGAGGTATTAAAGTTGCCGTTGATGCTTCTAGTAGGGCATTTGAACATTTCAGACTAAAGCAATACTCATTCTTTCCACTGTATTTTTTTTTGTTTGGTTGGTTGGTTTGGTTTGTTTTTTTACCATCAAAATTTACTTCTAAAAATATTTACATTTATCTTAAAGAACTCATATTTTCTTTTCTACCAGACCTAGTTTGTGAAAGATCTACTGACTCTCTTCCTTTCAAACAGAGGTTCTGAAAATCTGCTATGTTTTATATAAATTGAAGAGGCAAATCATACCTTCTGTTGAGAAGCTGGCATGGGTTATAAGAACTAGATTTTAATATCTGATCTGTGATGTTGGTGCAACTGGAAGACATGGGTCTTTGCAGCTGTAAAATTGGCAATAACTGTCAAAGATTTCATTATTTTGGCAAAAAGTATGCAGATATTTTCATGCCATAAATTCAAAGACATATCTCAGCCTTCTCTTTAATTGGCTGGACATTTCTGAAATGGCAGTGAAAAACTGCAGAGTGCTCAAAAATATTTGCAATTTCCCTGCAGTATTTCATGTGACAATTATTTTTTAATTATCTGCATGATGAAACTTAAGTGAGCTGGAGATGGTGAAGGTGGCTGGACAAAGCCATGCAGTTAGGTTAGTGCAAGACAGTAAAGTCTCAGGTGACATAATACATCTCAAGTGAATACGCAGGTCACTTGGCAAGTAACGCCTTCTACTTATTTCCATGGAAACTACAACAGATACGAAGAGCACAATTACATTATTTGATAGAGAAAATTCTCAGCTATAAAACACTGTTTTGCAACATAGTCACCACCATTAACTATGCATTTTTGCCAGTGATGAACAAGAGTCTGCATGATATACTTGTAAAAATCTGCATGGCCATCCAGAACATGGTTTGTCTTTTACGTCACTTGTCCCTACTGCTGAAATGTACTGCCCGCTGTCTCACTGTGCTCACATACACTGTTTGGTCTACACAAAAGCTCAGCGAACCTCAAGGAATCTCAGTGAGTGCATTTTTTTTCTGCACAGAGGAATTCAATGACACACCATTTCTTGAGATGCACTTCCATGTCAGACGCCATTGTGTCAGACTGCCCCTCTGCTGCCATCTGTCGCAAGATGTAAAGGAATATTGGTGGAAAGGTTCAACCTTTGCTGCCATACCACCAACATCTGCCTCTGATGTTGTGAGCCAACATCGTAAAATACGAGGCGTTACTTTCGGAACAGCCCTCATATTGCTATAATAGTTTCAGTCAGCACAGTAGTGTTGGGTAAAGGTTGTATATGGAAAGATGAGAGATCAAGGAAGTGAGCTTTAAGAAAGGGAAGAGGGAGTTTAAGAACAGACACCCAGGACCCTCTAGGCTAATTGCCGTAACATTATAAACAAGGCCTGAAAAAGTGAAAATACCTTTTGGATAGATAACAGTTATCACAAGAAAAACACACAGAGCCGTTTCTATGTGTAGTGATTTCAGTTGTCTTGGTATAAAATACACTAAATAATAGAAAGTGTGAATATAAAAAAATGACAGTTTCTAGTTGCCTGCAGAGATACTGGAGGAAGCCCATCTCCACGCTGATGGTTGTAGGTGACGTCCCAGGGCATGCACTATGTGCACTCCTAAGTTCTTCCACACAACAGGGGCAAGCTGTCCCATTGGCCAACATCTTCTCTTCTGATCCAGAGGCTCCCTGGTCTACAAATCCTAGTCTGTAATATTCTCCCTCAACCTGAATGACAGGCCAATTGGTACCAAAACTAACCTTTGCATATTGTGACCCAGTTTTTCATAGACATTATCTGTCTCCTCATAAATAGAGAGAACATGTAAATTTGAGCCATATTATGTAAATTGAAGAGGGAAATTATCCTGTCTGCTAGGGGGCTTGGTAAGGAACACAGAGATTTGAAATATATAATGGATAGTACATGTGGAGTATATTTAAAGCTCTTCCCTTTCTTCTAAGTGTGTAGAGTACGCTGTGTGGTGTGAATGTGTCACAGCCAAAGCGGTGCCGAGCACAGTGAGTATGACCTGAGAAATCTAACCCACTAACTACATAGTTATTTAAAGAGATTTTGATTTATGTTGGACTTCACATCTAAACTTGCTCACAGCTAAGTCCATTTCTAGCTTCATGTGGCCACCATTTTACCATATGAAAATGTTCAAGGAGTTTAAAATGTGTGAGTCATCCTGAAGAACTGAGTAAAGAAATAGGATGCCTGCTCTAAGGTTATATGGAATGTGATTTTACAACATCTGATACAGAAGAGATTGTTTTCTGTCTTCTCACTTCTGTGGCGTTTTTCTTATAGCCAGCGTTGTAGGAGTAATAGGCAATTTCTTTTTCCTTGAAACACTATTTTCAGTCATTAGTTGCTAATTCCTAGAGGAATGTGGCAGAGTTGCTTCCTGGGGTCAATGGCAGCAAAAGCCTTGGATGTTTCAGTAGGCGAGAAGTGGGAATGGATTCAATCCATGAGTGTAGGGCAGGGTGGGTGTCTTATAGGCACAACTGTGGCTTTGCTCCTACCTCTGAGGGGTGGAGGAAAGCATGGAAGCTTCCTCCCTGTCTGAAGCACCTCCTGTGAGACTCAGACACAGGGCTGACTGCTGCTTTTCATTCGTGAGCCCCATCTGACTGAGTCCAAATCACCTTTATTGGTGCCCCTGCTGCAGAAGTTGGGGCTGCACTCACAGAGTTGTGCTGAATGCAGCCCCCGGGCCAAATAGTTTTTTTCACTGTTCAGGGTTTTGTCCTTGATCAACGCCTATATCATTCCTGAGATATGAGAGCAAATACCTTTGCAGCAGACGTAATGAAACCTACTTGTCAGTGTCAGGGTGTTCTCCCCAGCATTACATGGAGACACTAAGCATCTCAGAAATGTGATTTTGTACCTTACAAAATGACATTTCCTCCCCGAGAAGTTCCATTTTCACTGGATTGAGACACCACCCTAGAGGAGATAGGGCTAGTGAGTACATGGGTGTTTTATTTAGTCTGTGCTTTTTCAAACATTGCATTCCTCTCGCTCACTGTTGCTCCATATATTATTTTAATATGAAAGGGCCCCTGTCGTTAGTCTTTGTTCACTTTTTCCTTTCAGCAATTTCAGAGCAGACTTAAGAAGTCGGAGGCACCAAAAAAGTTATTTTTGCACTGTAGGTTTTAAAACTCCATTCATTACCTGTTGTTTTCTTAAGGTCTTTTTAATGCCTTTTGCTAGCTATATGTTCCAGAGAGATATTTACAGGTTTGTAATCCCTTCTTTAGACAAATACTGGGAGGAAGCAACATTTTTAAAATAATCCTCTTGGATTTGACTTGAACAGTGTAGATTTTTGGCCTCCTTTAAAATTAAAGTCTCTTTGTCACCTGCCTTCCAGAGTCTCTCTTCACAAGCCCAGCTTTTCTTTCTCATGTCCTACATGCTGCGTAGGCTCTTATCCCAGAACTTTTCCTCCTGCATGTAAACCTGACGGGTGAAAAAAGCTGCAGCAGCAGGTTCCTGTGCTGTTCCAAAACTTAGGAATTCAAACAAACAAAGCCAATTTTAAAAGCAATTTTCTTTAACAAAGATAGGAGGTTCTATTTGTATTGGGTGATGCTTTTATTTTTTAAGAAACAATTTTCTTGTAGTGTTTAAAATTTACTGCCAGTTTCAATAAACAGTAGAGCTTTCCAATATGAAAGCCAGTCTATTTCATGGAAGTCTTCATGTCTAGTTCTTTTCTCTTCATGCAGTTTCTATTTAGAAGAAACACAAATTGTTCTGCTGGTTGACTATGTACCGGGGTATAAAGGTAGACTCACCCATGCCACCACATCCTGGTAAGGTGATGTTCGGAAATGTGAACCTCTGTTAGTTGCCTGAATGTACTGAGATAATTGTCTGAATCCAGCTACTTACGGGCAGGTGTCCATACCACAGGGAGCTTGTACATCCAGTTCTCTTCCAAAAGCTGCTCTGTGGAAAGTTAAATGATTTCATTTCTGGCGCATTTTGCAAACTCTGAACTCACCTTACACACAGGGAGTCGTTTCTCTGCATTGTAGGTCTGATGCTGTGCCGATATGGAAGGGTGCCCACGTGGTTATTCCAAGGCACTTTGATGGGAAAGCAAGTCTAATTGTGTCTGTGATTGCTTTCAGTCTCTAGGTTATGAAAAATATTTGCAACCATGCCCCTTGACTTTGTAAATATGGGGTGCATATGTGTTTTGTCTGTGTGTGGCACAAGGGAATAATGATGATTTCATTATGCAGAATAGAATTTTCTCTAAGTGAACCATTTAGTTCTTAATATTCTACCTCCAAAGAACTCTAGTTCATCTGAGGTCTCAGGCATGATTGTGGTCTACCATTTCTATGTAGCCTTGCAGTGGCATGAAGGCGAGAAAGACCTCTCTAATCCCATTCCCTCCAAAGCGCTTTCCCAGATGTTGGACCCAGATGCACCCAGACCTAGAGGAGTAAATACACATCACAGAGCTTCCAGGGACGTTAACTCTAGCAGCCCACTCTTCCACTCCCAGGCGGAGAACAGGATAGCAACTTGCTTCTGAAACATCCATTGCTGGTGATCCCCACATGTCCTTTGTGAAGGGCGTCTGGAGTTGCTCGTGCCCATACTGTCCTTTGCAGGGCAGCCTGTTGATCAGAAACAAAGAGAGTAACTACAAGTAAGTTTCACAAAAGCCTTTGCTTTAATATTTTACTCAAATTTCCTTTTTTGTTTTTTGTTTTTCTTTTTTGCTTTTTCCCGTGCTTAGGAGGAAAAAAAGAAAGCAGAGCCTGAAAGCTAGTGTTTTCAATCTTCATTTTTTGCAAATGAGGAGGCAGAAAATTGGGAAAATTCTACAAAACTCTTTTCCTGTGAAAAGAAAAAGATCTGACGTGTAGGACAAGTGGTTCTTTTCTATACTTCAGTATTTTCTCTACTCAGAATATGAAGTTTTGTGGTATCTTGGTTACATTAAGTCTAATGATCTTCTCCCAGACTCTTTTCCCTCATCTTGTGTATTTTGTCGGTAAATATTTTTCTTTGGCATTGTATTTATTTATTCTACATTTTATGGTGATAAAAATTGGTATCTCTACATTTGGAAAGCTCAATGCTATTCACAATTTGTTTTCTTAGCTACTAAAGTTTTTAGGGGAGGTGGTCTTTACTGCTTTGATTCTGTAAACAGAGTGGTACACCAGGGTCCTGCCCTCTGAATGAGGCAAAGCTCATCCCCTGGAGCCTTTGGTTGTTGGTTTTTTATTATCATTATTATTTCTGTGGGGCTTTTCTTTGTTTGTTTGTTTGTTGTTATTTTGGTTTTAGTTTTCATTCCATGAAACATCAGTATTGCTCTTGCTGAACATGGTGGAGCAAGTCCTGGAGCATCCAGAAGGAGTGGCGGGAGCAGAATCAGAGGCACAGTTCTTGCAGATGGAAAGGGAAGTGTCACTTAATTGTCATCTCCCTTGCAGTTACGGACCACAAATAAAAAACAATGTTTTATTTGAGGAATCCAGGCTAAACCCCAGGCCAGCAGCACACTAGATAAAGAGAGTCAGTGTGCAGGCGTGCTACCACCCTGTGTGCAGTTGGCTGCTGATGTAAGCAGAGACCTGCTGCATTACCTTTCCCAAATTTCTTTGTGAGTGATGTTGCCATAAAAGGAAAAATCTCATCATTACCCAGGGAACTGAAGTTTTGATGGTCCCATATTGTGGCTGGAGAGCAGAAGGAAATTTCCATTCCCTCTTCTGCTCCAAATGGATATACATATATATGTAAACATCTACATATACCTTAGTGTGCATGTATGTGCATACATACATGTGCAAAAGCGCCTTCACATATGGGAAAAAATGATCAGGAGGTGTAATAAATGCTGTTTGACATCTGCTGTCGGGATTTGATCTGACCCCTGAATTCAGGCACACGGGAAAAGGCCTTTTACATTTCCAAAAATGCTATTTTTGCTGTTGTAATAAGCATTGTGTTTATCATTTTATTTCAGATACATCTTTGGTAAGGTACATAACCAATCCTTGTCCCAGAGTGTTAATTCATTTGCTTCTCACATAGTGCTAGGTATGTCCAATCAAAAGACAAAGTCTCTGCAGAACCATAAAGAGAGAAAATGTGGAAGAGAAGCTTCATGTGTTAACTGTTTGTTTCTCTTCTGAGTGTACAGTGACAGAACAGGGCTGAGACTGATGAGGTGAATTTGGAGAGATGGAGTTGTGGGGAATTGAGTTCTTGTGAGTCTGGAAAGGAAGAGTTTTTCTTGTTGGGATTTGTATAGAATAGCAATAAACTGAAGCTGAACCTAAAGGAGTGTTGGAACAGTATGCAAGAGAAGGAAATAGATAATGATCCTGAACTAGTACTGGTCTTGCAGAGGGAGTGAGAAGGAGAGCCAGGGTGGCAAACAGCACCCAAAGTCAACAATGCAGTGAAATGAAAGATACTTGTGTGCTTTGATGTGGAAAAATGACTTGGGTCTGAATTATCAGAAGCAGAGCTTGAACATAATTGCTTTTAAAACTGCCACAAATCAGTTGAAGTTCTGTCTGTTGTTTAAGAGTGCAAATTGTCACCGTGCTTTTGAATTGAATAAGTCATTTTGTTCAGTTTTCATATGAAGTAACCATGTCCCTTTGCTTTGCCTGAGAACAAGGAGTAAAAAACCTGAATTTCAAGACACGTCACAATTAGCACCGTACATCCTGTTCTGCTCGTAGAAATTATTTTCCCAGACTTGCTCAACTGATACGAAACTTTAATCTCTTCCCAGAAAGATCTTTTATTTGCATATTTCAACAATACTGAAACAAAATTCAAATTCACTCTATTCACCGAAAAGATAATTTGGAAACAGAGATCCAAACTCACCTTTTGAAAGACATCATAATAATCAAATTAGGCTTTTGAATCAAGATGATTGAAAATATTTCGAACGTTCAGAGGGGTGGAACTGAGATCTGGTGGTCTTTGTACAGAAAGTAAGTTGTTCCTAGTACACTGCTATTCGCTTTCTGTGCAGTTTTGGGAAGGCTGCTTGTGCTCACTGCGTTGGTTTTCCTACCTGCAGAAGACAAGAGTGTTTGTTACACAGCGCTATTACGAAGCCAGACTTTTATAAAGTATTAATACACTTTTGTAAAAAGATAGCTTCGCAAGGCACTTTGAAGTTGGAAAGTGCTTTATAAGTGCTCAGATGTTTTTTCATTAAAAAATTATACTAATAAAAATGTCACACAGAACATAAGAGTTGTCATTTTTCCCTTTTCCTTGTATCTAAAAGCTAAGCTGCCCTCTTCCTGCCAGGAGTGCCTGAGGATGCTCTTTATAAGATGGTGTTTTTGCTGTAAAAAGATTCTTTTCTGCCTGAAATAACTTATTTTTAGTAGAAATGCAAAATCTAATCATTATTCGTGGTTTTCAGTTTCTGATTTTCCCTCTCGCAGTCTCACAGTATGTGTTTTAGAATGGTTCTGGTGTTTACGTGGGAGCTGAAACCAGTTGACATAAATACTACATGCTATATATTTTGCATAGTACTCCACGTATATTGCATAGTATTTCCATAGCAGAAACCAAACCAGGAATAGCTCTGAGATGTCCTGACCCTGCAGAATTGCAGACCTGTTGACTTCAACTAGGATATGTAACATCATCAGACATAGGCAGAGGCATGGTTGCTGTGTTATTTGTTCTCTTTCAACTTGTTGTGGGCTAACTCTTTAGGACCTCATTCTGTTGTGTTTTGGTTTGGTTTTTTTGTGGGGAATACTTCTCCAAGACTAATGACAACAGAAACTGAATAAGGAAAGTATAAAGATGGGGCTGTAAGTAGCAGAGCTGGGCAGGAGCCATGTGTTAAACCATGCAAGTTTGGCTTAAGCCATTGTAGTTTGTGAGTGGAGTGAGGGACAGCATCTCCCTTACGCTCCTACTCTCCTTGTTTGAAAACACTTCACAAAACTGTAAACAGAGTTTCATTTCAAGTGTTTTGCAAACTTTTTCCTTCTAAAAAAAAATAAATGGAATTTTAACATGTGGCTCCTTCACAAGATAATGAAAGCTTAAATGCAGAAAAATCTGACTAGATGGCTAAGCCTGTAACCCTGAACGTTCCCCTGAGTATATTTTGTTGGTGAATCTTACTTGATGTAAAAATGTTATCATTGCTTCAAAATGATGAATACCATTGCAGAAGGGACCACAGAGAGGAGGAGTAAGAACTCAGATTCATGGTGAGAGTTACATGGAGAAAAAGCAGATAGTTGGGAAGGGTCATGACATCACCTGTAATAACAGAGAAAGAAAGGAGTTTATGTCAGAGAAAAATAGGGTCACTGGTAGATCACTGGGATGTTTTCTGTCCTGGTAGTAGACAGTTACTTCATCATTACTCAATAGCATAATTGCCAAAAGCCTGCTAAACAGATGAATAAATGAAGCTTAAATAATACACAAACGAAAGGGACTACAAGTGCACAATAGAGTATCTGCAATTTCAGTCAGTACATTTTCAGGGAATGCAAGCCCAGCTCTGTTTTATGGAGTTCCTTAGCAGTTTCCATGCTGGCAGCACACCCCATTACTCTTTATGTAGGACTTTTGTTGCACCTTCCTTTGAAGCATCAGCATCAAATACTGTGATTCCAGCTAGTTGGTGGGCAGAAGAAAATTGTTGAAGAGTGTACTACGTGGGAAGTTTTAGTGCAGAGCAGGTTGTGGTTCCTTCATATGTTATATGGTGTGATGTCTTTCTGATATCAACATACGGCATCTTTTCTTTGGAGTATGTGACTGTGACTGAGTGTGACTGAATGGTAAAGTAGAAGTTTGGGGGAGATTTATTTCCTTGGATGAATGATCTTCCAGAAGTTAAGAGTACGTGAATACTGTAGGGAGGGCAGAAAATTTTTGAAGGATTGACTAAACAATGGTCATTATTCAGCATTATTAATTCATTATTTGCCTGAGTTTAGAGAGATTGTGTGAGTAACCATTGTAACTGTGTTCTTACGTGATTAAGTGAGAGGCGTCATGGTAGCGTAGAAAAATTAATATAGTAGTGGTAATTAAACTAATTTGGATTGTGGCATCTGGATTAGAAAAGGCAATGTTTTGGAGGGCTCTTAGAAACAGATATTTTGTTAATAGAAGATTAAAAAATGACTAGTTCCATCCAGAGCATTGAGTCATACGTTTAAAACTTTCTAATTAACTTTTCCCCTCCAGACAATAGAAAACACTCGTTTTCTACAGCAAACAGTCTAGAAGAATCTTCTCATGCTCCTCAGTCTCACTTGATTTGTGTAAATGACTGTCAGGATATACTGTTTACTGTCCATTTATTGCAAAGCTGCAGGGTACCACCAGAATGTGGTTTCTTTATGTTTCAGGATCATTTTTTCAGGTTTCAGTCCAAGTAATAGAGTTTTCAAATGCTGGTGGGGAAGTAGAAGGTAAGCTTCCGTGAAAATGATCACAGCTTCAGGCTTTTATTTTTAAACAGGCTCCTTCTACAAGTCTAAAACCTTACAGATTTAGAAGATTAAACTAGCTAATGGTGTTTTTTTCTTTTTCCAGTTTTCTTTTTGTCCCTAATTACTGCAGGTTCTTAGTTCCTTTCCACGGCTATCTTTCCTGCTGTTTTCCAGAACTTGTCCACTGTTTTGTCTTCTCCTCCATTCCCATGTTTCCACTACTCAGGGCAAGGAGCCTGCCTTTGCTCCTTAGAGCTGAATGAGCATTTGAGTGCCTCGGTGCGTGGCAGTAACTCTGAGGCCCATGCTCTGGCATCTGCTGAGCCATTGAAGGAGCCGAAGAACAAGAGGTACTTCGAACCCAAGAGTGTCTTAGATATTTAAACTGAAGTGCTCGCACAAGGCAGAAGTGCCTGAGTTGAAATGGTTGAGTGTTTGACTTTGACTTGGGATGTTACCAAGCAAAAGCTTCACAGTTAATGTAATATTGCCTATGAATAAGAACTTCTTTTTTCTAGCACGTAACCATCCACAGATAATGTAAGAGTTTAACAGGAAAAGTAACATTATAATTTTTCCCCTAAAAATTAGGTTTGTGTAAAATGTTGTCATTAACCTTTAGGGAAAACTGTATCTGAATTTCAAAGTTTCTTTGACAATGGCTTTTTTAAGGTGCGTATTACTGAATGTCTTTAGAGTAACACTGCGTTGTCTTGTTTTTTTCTTTCTTACACTATACGTCTATATTTAATTGAAAATAATGAAAGGTCTCCTTGGGTTGAACTTGTAAGAGATATTTTCCGTCAGTGGTGTAAATAGCGTGAGAGGAATGCAGTTAGTCCTGTCTCTTGCACATAGCTCTGTAGGGGCTGGGTATGTCAGACTCATTGAGGAGAAGGGCTCAAAGCAACACCTGGGAACTTCAGCTGGATGACCCATGCTCACGTCTTCTTGTTGGCTGGCTTTCATTTCCTATCCACAGTGATATTCTTTTAAAGGACAGACAAACTAGTTCTGGCATTTTTCTGTCATCTTCCATCCCTTCCTGCATCAGGTTTTCCCACTGCTTTTCTACCACAGAAAATGATCTGGGACTTTGTGTTCCAAAGTGGCTATTGCAGGGAAGGATCTTGGGGTCAACAGAGACACAGATTTTCAGATCTCTTTCAGGGAGGATCCAGAGCATAGGAAATACCTTCCTGCTTTGTTCTGGAGGTTTCTGTAGTCAAAGAAACCAATGGGGGCAGGATCACAGTTTCATGAGAAGAATATTTACAGTACAGCTGGAAGCAGCAAGCGCTTCACTTATAAATTGTTCATGCGGTGTGATAAGGATATTTGGGTAGACCTGCCAGGTCACACAGGGAGACCTACATTGCACAGCTTCGCACTAACTGTTTGTGGCAAGGGCCCATATGCAAGACAGTTCCGTGGCAGATTGGGGCACATTTTATAGCACTTTGTCACTGGCAAGAGTGTTTGATTTGCTGTCTGCCATGCAGCTCCTGCCTGTCCCACTCACAGGAAGACAGTGAATGCTTTTCTGTGCTTCTTGCTCTGCTGAGATCCTTAAGTTCAGGTTGGTGACATGACTGCTGACAGAGCGCTCTGACTATGCACTGTGGGCTTTGCAAATCCAGCCAGCACTGGGTATACATGGAGACTAGGGGATTAAAGGGTGAAAACCAGCCCTACAGAAAGAGGTCTGGAAGTTTGGGTTGACAACAAGCTGAATGTGAGCCAGCAGTGTGCCCTGGCAGCCCAAAGGGCCAACCGTACCCTCGGAGTCACCAGGCCCAGCGCTGCCACTGGGCAAGGGGGGGGGCTGTTCTGCTCTGCTCTGTGCTGTGCGGCCTCACCTCCTGCACTGGGGGCAGGGCTGCGTGCCACAGTGTAAGAAGGACGTAAAACTGTTAGAGAGTGTCCAAGGGGGGCAACGAAGATGCTGAAGGGTCTGAAGGAGAAGATGCATGAAAAGCAGCTGAAGCCCCTTGATTCATTCAGCCCAGAGCAGGAGAGGCAGGATGGCAGCCTACAGAATGGTGTGGAGCTGTGTTAGGGGAGGATCAGGGTGGGTGTCAAGGAAAGGTTCTTCACCAGAGGGTGGTCAGGCACTGAACAGGCTCCCCAGGGCAGTGGTCACGGCACTGAGCTGCAGGAGTTCAAAGAGTGTTTGGATAGTGCTCTCAGAATAGGGTTTGGGTTTTAGGTGGTCCTGTGTGGAGCCAAGAATTGGACTTGACTCTTCCAGCTTTTCATATTCTATGATTCTGTCACTTTGGAGCCCAGATCACTGGTTTCTCCTCACAGCAACAGTTTCTTACCCTATTCAACACCAAAACTGCAGTGCAGCCCAGATGGAGCCCAGAAGGTACCACCCCAGTGAGCTCAAGTGCTGCTGACAACCGTACGGGTGGCCAAGGCCTGTACAGCATCTGACTTCCTGACAAAGGCAGCAACGTCCATTTCAGCTGGGCTTCTCAGACCTGTTTGAACTTTGCAGTGATTTTGAAACTTTGGGCTCTCAGCAAAACATTTATTGACTTTCAGAAATGCTTGGAGGGCTGTGCTGTCTACGACAGAGCAAGTGTTGCATCACTGGTTTGTAAAATTGAAATAGCATCTTGCAAGCTGCTTATGATTCATAAACGATAATAAATAACTTAGGAATGATTGTGTCTGACGAAGGAAACAGTTGTTGCGGAGATGCTCTTATGTTGTCCTGCTTGTGGTTAGCTGGTGTAGGAAGGGGAGGTAAGAAATCACTTTTGACACACCAAGGGAACACACATGTGGACCTCACACAGTTTCTCCTCCTCAGTTTTGAAGCATGCTCCACTGTGGGATGAAGGTAACTCCCAAGAGCGTTTAACTTGTAGACACTAATGAGCAGTGATAAAAATCCCAAACAAGAATAGCCTTCAAAGATGACAAAAATGGGATTTTATAACAGTTTCCTTCATCAAAACACAAAGTCTGGATCAGCCATATTAATCTTCTCCTGTGGCATTGTGCAACACAGAAGCTGAGGCAGAACATGATGCTTAACTTCAAATAAAAAGCAGAGGGTGGGATTTTCCAAAAATCTGTTCTTAGCTCAAGTCTGATCTCATTGAAGTAAATTGGATTTTATCAACAACTTTGTGCGAGTCCTGCGGCTGAGTACTTTTAAAAATGATACGCCATTCCTGGTAACATCTTGCACGCAAAATTAATTTTACTGAAAGTGAGTGAGAGCAGTAATCAAAGAGAACACTTTGCTGATTGAATTTTTATGTTTCCTTGGGAAACGATCAGTCATTTTTATCAGCTTGCTAAGAATGGCCTGCAGTGTTGTTTATCCAAATAATTAGAAACCTTCATAAACTTCCTAAAAATAATTGGGAGTCTGTGGCACCCTTTGATAACTTGCTGAAAAATAGGGCAGGCTGTCCGTTTTGGGAGAAGGTGTAGCCTGATGGGATGAGGCTAGCAAACTTGTACAGTAATCATGAGAATAATTACACAGCCCTTTGTCCTTATGCTAATCCCCACATCACTCCTGCAAGGTAGGATCTATACCGGTGCCTTAATCCTGTTGATTTTCTTAGTCATGTGAATGCCATAGGAATGATAAATCTCAAGGCCCTTTCCTTATATTCAGCAGATTCAGTACATAGTAATTGTGTAATTTGGCCTGAAGAAACCCCTAGGCAGTGGGTGTTCATGGGAAGCCTACAGAGGGGGTTGTGAGGATTAAGAGCAATGAGGGAAAAGTCACCACCTGTTTCCCACCCCCCTCTCTCTTTCTTTTGTCTCTCCCAGGAGAAAAACCCTACAAATGTACCTGGGAAGGCTGCACCTGGAAGTTTGCTCGCTCCGACGAACTGACGAGGCATTACCGCAAGCACACAGGAGTGAAGCCATTCAAGTGTGCAGACTGTGACCGCAGCTTTTCCCGCTCAGATCACTTGGCGCTCCACCGCCGCAGGCACATGCTGGTTTGAGAAACGCTACCTATTCCAGCCGAGCTTAAGAGCTGGGTCTCTTAACTACCCGGAGTGAATTCAGCAGGGCTGAATCCTCTTCTACAGTGTTAGCAGGCAGGGCTGTCTATGCTGTCTGTAACAAAAAATAATAACAAAAAAAAGCAGGAAAAGAAGTGCCACTCTTCTCCTCGCCATCTGAAGCTAACCCCATCTGCCCCTCAGCATGGTTACCCCCCAAAAGTGTCATCACAATCGCCTGGGAAATAGCAGTCGAAATGCTACAGGAATGGGCATTATTTTACATGCTGCATCCTTTGAGAAAAAAATGTTTATAGCTTGTATGTTTTTTCAGCTGTTGGACATTTTGTTCCTGAAAAATCACTGCTGATTGGAGGATTAGATGCCACAAACCGATGATGATGATGAGAGCAAGAACGGTAGACCTTTGTTATCCCATCTTTTCCCCTTGTTTTGAATACCACCTGGCCAGTGTCAGCATCACGCCTGAGCTGTGCTACAAACGAGCTGCATGGGAGTAGGCGAGAAGATCCTGCTGGAGAGGTCCCACCATCAGAGCTGAAGGGTTGCTTGAGCTGACTTTCGCAATAACAATGGTGGCATTTTAATGTTGTACCACAAGTTGTCATTATGCCCTAGAAGACACCAGCCATTTAACTCTTTTCTTTCATCCTTTTTTTTCCTTTCTTTTCTTTTGTTCTTGTTGTTGAAGTCTGTAAAATAAAAAAAGGGGCAGCAGCATTTCTGCTGCAAGTACAGCATCAAGTATCTGTATTTTACCATGGACTTATTTAGTACCGTCTTTTGATTTGTATAGAGAAAGCCAATCTAAAAACTACTACCCCATTCTCAAAGCGCAGTTTTCTTTCATGCAGGTATCCTCTTCCCCATGACCAGTGTTTGAATACGAGGAAATAGTCAGATCTTATACTTTCTGGTACCAAGGTTAGTGCTGTAGCCATCCATGAAATGGAATTGAATGTACCAACAATGCAAAATAGAGAAGAAACAGCTGCGTCTCTTTGCAGAGAAAAAGCAATAATGAGTAAAATGGCTCTCTAGACAATAATTTACTCCACACCAACAGAAGGGAGGTATGCAGAAATTGCACGTAAGATAATTTAAGTTAATCTTCCTGATGGTTTCAGTGACCTGCTAGTTACCACAATTAAGTACTTTCATTTCCTTAAACATAATGCTTACTTGTGTCTGGAAAGCAAAACATATAAAGGAAAGAGCTGAGTGTTGAGGAGTCAGTGGATGAACTGTAAGTAGGAAGAAGAAATGGTTCTGCAGTGGTGCTCTGCAAGACATTAGGTTTCTCCCTGGGAGTTAGGGAATAACAAGACATTGCCAGCTGTCTGTTACAATACAAATGCTCCTTTATATGGGTATCAGTGGCTGCCTCTGCTGGGATTTTCAGTCCAAGCCTTTTCAGATTAAATAAAAGGAAATTCTTGATCATTCCCATACAGCCTTATAATTGTGAATCAATTTGTATTAATTAAATTATGTAGGAGAGAGAGAAATTCTTAGTCATCAGTTGTTCGTGAAAACAGAATACTGTTTTTCTGTTTTCCTTCTTCACAAGGATCTGCCTATTCAGCTAAATGAGACAAAGAGAAAGCTTGGCAAGATTTTTTAAGTGTTGAGATTTTTATAGCTTAGAGATAAAAGATGTATACATAAAGGTCTTTTGCAATGCATTTAATTACAAATATTTGGTTCCAGGAATTGCACAGATTAAACTTGTGATGCCACTTGTTCATTTTTAAAGGTTAGATCAGTCTGAATTCAGTTCTGATTCCTGAAGTATTAGTTGTAATGTTGGGAATGGGTTCTGAAGTCATGATAATCTTTAAGAAGAAGAACAGAAAACCCTTACACACACTGAAAGTAATTGCAGTTAATTGAGGATTAATAAGACTGGGATAATACCTCATATCAGCACTTAGAGGCTCCAGAGTTTGATTGTCTTTAAATATATTGTTAATGTTCCCCGATACCGGATAATCTGTCAGTCCCCTAAAAGAAGAACTTCAGTACTGTTACTATTCAATTTCCCCTATGGTGAGCGGTCAACATAGAAACTGCAGACAAATTATTAGCAGCCATAGATTGATGCCCCGTCCCTGGAGACCTTCAAGGCAAGGCTGTATAAGGCCCTGGGCAACCTGACCTAGCTGTGGTGTCCCTGTTCATTGTAGGGGAGTTGGACCAGATGGCCTTCAGAGGACCCTTCCAACTCTAAGGATTCTCTGATTCTATGATAGTGGGAAAAATGTCTCTCCCATTCCCGCTGTCAGCACTGGTCATCAACTTCTGTGAAATTTTGCAGCATTTAAGCATCCAACTCAGAACTGAGCATTAAGCAGCAGTGCCAAGTGTTGATGCAGTTTAAAATGGCTGAAACAGATCAGGGCTTCTTGATAGCCCATAAGCCATTGTGGAGCAACATAACTGGGTTTTTGCCAATAGCATTACTTCTTTTGTTTTCAAAAATGGTAGTCAGTGTTGTGCCTGAGGTGGTTCATGGATTGCATCTGAGGTCTATCTTTTATGTACTTTAAGGTCATTCCTTTTAAATGGATCAGTCAATCTCAGTGTTTTCGGAAAGAAGTCAGGTCAGGTTAAAGTCAATTTATAAAATTATTTTGCTGCCCAAGAATGTTTTACTACTAATTACCTAAATAGCAGCAGAATCTGTGATTTTATTTTTCCTCCATAGAAAATGAAGTTTATTTGACCAGTAAGGACATTCTGTTAGCATTCAAGAGAAACAATATGATGATGATGTTCACAACGGCTGAATGTAACTCAGAGGGACCAATGTCTTCTTCAGGCTTCTGTGTAGTGAATGCGAAGAAAAAATCTCCGAGACCAATTGCTTTAAATTTCAGTATGCGGCTTTGAATTGTCCTGTGCTGACTGCACAGAGGTCCCATAGGAAGCTCATTTCCCAGGGCAGAAATCACTCTTTGTGAACCCCTTGTCTTTCAGCTGGGTACTTTATACATATGAAACTCTGCAGTGGAAAGAGGGTCTGGTTTTATTCAAAGAACCCCAGGTTGATAAAAGGGGAAAGCAGCACTCACATCAAGGGAAATAGTCGCAGAATGTGTCAAGGAGAACAGAATGAAGCCAAAAGATTGAGAGGTGTACCCTAAATGTTCTTACTTAGCAGCAGGAAATGTATGCTCGGCCTTTCCAGCAGACACGTAAGAGTTTTTTATGCTGCTGTTACCTCTCAACAGCTTGCACAACCAGCAGTCATCTACCACTGGGCCTCAAGTAGGCAGTACGATCCTTGGCACATTTCTCATTTGTTCAGAGTCGTCAGGCCTTGGCCCCAAATATTCTGTGAGAGTATTTTTGATTTTGTTTTCCTCTTTGGGAGTATTTTAAGAGAGGTTACTTTGTGGAAGGAGGGTGTTGGGACGTGGAGTGGATGTCCCCCAGGTTCTCAGGGTGCTCTTCCACCTGTGTTTCACCAAGTTCCTGTGCTTGTGCAGAGACCAAAGGGAGCTGCTCCACAGTGGTTTCCTCAAAAATCACAATAACTCACCGCAGTGCCGTGGCATTGCATAACCGTGGTGAAGGCTGACATCACATGTGGCATGCAGAAATACCAGATCTTGTCTTGGCACAGCACAGTAAGTCCATCTTAATTAACCGAGCGGTTGGGAAATACAAATATACAGCGTCCCCGTCCTTTCAGTCAGACAGAGATTTATGCTTTTCAGTGTGAATAAAGGATGGGTAATACCCACTGTGAGCATTATGGCTTACATGAGGAACTCTGCCATGAAGTGTCAGATTTCAGATGTTTTCAAAAGGATTCAATGAATTTGTCAGGAAATCTCAGTAGCCAGCATTACATGAAAACATAGTGAGCAAACAACTTTGATACAGAACTTTTTACATTTTAAATTGCCATTATTTTTTGAGCATCTGTTTTATTCAGCACTGTAAAATTGGCTCATTGCAACGACAGTTTATACTGGGGATGAAGATGCAGTATTCCTTATTCTCTATCGTGCTTACACAATTAATGAAATAGATTTAGACTGACTTGTATATATGATTATTTGCTGGAGTAATGTATAACAAAATTAACAGTGTTAAAAATGACATCAGTGATGTTGATGTTTGGGATAAACTTACAGTGCAGAGCATGGACAAATAGCTGGACAACCTTTCTCCCCTTTAATAATGGAATAGCAGTGATCATAAATCTCGTTTTCCATTAGCCACATTGAAAATGTATTCTAGTTACCATTTATAAATTTATCTTCTGATAATAAATGATGTTTAATGGAAAAAATCTCTTTCTCCTTTATTGAAGGTGGGTACCTCAAATCAGAGTAAGATTCACCATTAATACCCTGCTTATTTTTTAGTTTGAACGTTGGTTTGGAAAGGTCAGTATGAGGAACCACATTTTCTACAGCAGATGTGTCTAAAGTAAATCTGCCCTGCTACATGCTCACCCAAACACCCATGCCTATAAATGCCAGCACTTCCACATCCCTCCTCCCATCAGCAGATGTAAACAAACACGTTTGTAAAAACAAAGCAGAAGATGAAGAGTCGGAAATAAATTGGAAATAAAAGGAAGTGCTACCTTCTTAAGAAACCAGCTGGTATTACTGTATTATGCTTTTGCCTTTGATTTATAACTGGAGAAGCACACAGATTTAAAGACGATTGTTATATTATTTTCACAGTTTCATGATAGCATTACAGCTGCTGTGTAATATGCTTGCAAAGTCATACCTGTTGGTACCTTAAAAATGCTTGATTTCTGATCAACTGCAGCAGAAAAGCAGGTTTTAGTAGAAAAAACAAGTAGCTATAAGGATACTGCATCTTTAGAAATCAAAATGCATTGAAAGTATTTTACTATACTTGTAACAGTTTAAATATTCTGTAATATATGTGATAGTGGAAAAGTATTTTCAAACTCACGGTTTTTCATGGGGTGTAAATAGGTTAAATGAAGTACATTTTTAAAAATCCTTCTGTTTTCATAAAGAAAAAATAGTTAGATAATGCCTTGCAAAGCTTACACAGAAAATGCCGAGAAGTAAATTATTCTGTTTTGGCAGAACACGTTTTCTCTGCAAAATGGAGTAGCCGCTTCTTTGCTGTTTTGCAGATAGCGTGTGATATAATGAAGTCATACTGAGTCCTTCAGCATCAAATAAGTCAACATTCAGAATGCCTTTGACTGAATAAAGGAAAAAAAAAACACTTAATGAAAATGAAAACCATATGAAAAGGGTTTGTTTTGTTTTGTTTTCCTTCTGGCAATTTACAGTGGACTGCAGATACAGTAACAGCAAGCTCTCTATTTTATTTGATTTTATTTGTACTTGTATTTCCCTGACTTCATTGCGTCTCGAAAAAAAGGTTGCAGAGCTGCAATAGGCAGCTGCTCTTTGCTGATTCCAGGGGTGTTCAGTCTTCGAGGTACAGTAGTATGTCAACAATCCAGTGGTAGCGGGACAGTTGTGACATTTAGAATGCTCATATACTCCAGCACGGTAGTCTAAAATCCATTTTAAAAGATGATTCAGAAACTGAAAGTGCCTGTTATTAGAACTGATGGGATGTTCCTATACTTTTACACAGCAATAACTTACGGGATTCTGTCAACAATAAGATGAAAATAAAATTAAACTCTGAGAACAATAATGCAGCACAGAAGCAAACACAAAGTGCCATTTGTATTTTCATGTCGATGTATTTTGTTAGGAGTTTTAGTTAGTTTCTCAAATAACGTCTGTCAGATATGTAAGATGAAAATGGATCCTCGTTTACAAATTTCTCATATCCATATGGATTCCAAGTAGGTGTAAATGGAGATCAGTGTGTTTTGTGACGTTGCTTCCTAATTTACGTCTGATTTGCCCATATGTCCATGGCATTCTGTAGTAAAATAACCACAAAACCAGCAATGGAGCTTCTTTAGGCTATACACCAGAGCAGAATCTCTTGAAAAATCCACTGCATTGAATTGTGGCGTTCAGCTCACTGTATTTCTCTTTTCTATTCTTTTTTGTAATACTAATATTTAATACTGTCTTCAAATTGGAGAGGTCGAAATATATCCCTTTTTAAAATTATTATTTTGGGGAGAGATAAGTGGGGGGAAAAAAGTGGGGACTATCAGTTTAGAGACTATTTGAGTAACAAACAAGAAGCTGATTCTTAGAATGGAGAAAGGATTTATTATTTTTTTTAATATTAAGTGGCCTAAACAATTGCAACAATGGGCTGGTGGATCTCACTAGAAAATGACCAGCTGTGTCTCTTCCACTCTGTTTTTCAATTACTTTTAATCTGGTAGGTTTCTGTCAAAAAGAAAAAAAAGATCTGCTTTTGCTAATGGATTCTTAAAATAGCAGTGTAATGCTATCCCTCATACTTCTGCTTCTAAAAATGAATTTATTGGAGATCAAAATGTAACTGGTTCTCCTAATGCCAAGAAAGATTGCTTTCCATTCTCTAAGCTTGTATCCAGCATTTATCCATGCAGAGCTATGCTCCCATCAGTGGGTTGCTGTTTGAGTGAGAGAACAGGTTTTTATTCACCAAGGCAGGATTGTGTGTGCACAAAGACACTCAGTGCAGAAGAAAGTGGATGTGCAAAGTAAAAGCATGTGAACCTGCATGTGAAAACTATGACACCAATGCATGCAGGTTAATCATGTGATGACCACTAGTTTAGTAACAACTTATACCTGTTAGACATCAGTGGAGATAATCCCATTAGAACATGGATACGCTTATTCTGCCATCCTCAGCTGAATTTCCAAACATTAAGCACATAAAAGATCTCATTTCATGCTGGAGATGTTAGGAGAGCACCAGGGAATGTGTCAGGAGAAAAGAAATGTGAGTTTCTTACACCTGAGCTGCTGTTAGAGAGGAGGTCTCAGCTCACTGCTCTGAAGCAGCGGTGCTCCAAGGAGGCACCCATAGAAACCCACAGTGTTGGGTTGACTCCAGCGCTACTTGTGTTGGTTCTTGCATAGGAAAGGGCACCAAGGCTTCTATGTCATGAAATGACTCAGGTTTTTTTTGTGTCTTTTTGAAAAACGAGTAAGAGGTTTGCTTTTCTTTTATTGAGTTGCCAGTACCTTGTGCTTACTGATTTCAAATGATGAAATTAACTGAACTGCTTTTGAAGCGATTTGTATACTATCCAGTAAACAACCATTTAGTCCTCTGGACTAGCAAAACTGAATGCAAGTTTTAGCTGTTGTGAAAATAAGAACAATACAAGTTATTTGGGATCCTCTTGGCCGTCTGTGTGACTTACAAGTCACACTTCCTTCAGCTCATTTTCAGGGTGCTCTCACTTTTTATAAAAGAGAATGTGAATGGAGGTTCATACTTTGACTTCCTAAACCTGGTTCACGCACCTGGATGCATTTGGAAAACTCACTGTCTGCCAGGAGACACACTCAAGTAGGTGATGGCTTTGATGGATTGTCATAAACATGAACCATGAAATGCAGACATTGGTTTGGATGCTGCCTTCCTCCTTGTTCCCATCTTTCTAGATGTAAAGAGCTTCTTTGGAAAGGCAGTTTGACCCATAATCTTTGCAGGAGAACTAAACTTTTTCAAAATTCAGAGTTGATGTTCTTGTCTCTGGTTTTCTGATTCCAGTGTTTTTCACTGCTAGATTTACATCTTATTTTGTCATTAAAAAAAAGAAAAAAAAAAACTTTATTTTTCCCTATAGTCCTATATATTGCCTCCTTTGCAATATAAGTTCTCCATTTTACACCTACACAGTGTGCTCCCTTGACCCGCTCTCTGTCGCTAAGAAGTTATAATATCCCATTTGCACTTCCAATAGAATATACACAGAGATAGGAATGAATGACTTAAGTTTCACGCACCGCCAGCCTTAAACCCTTCAACCCACACACACAGACACACACATGCATACGCTTCAAATGAAAGAGAGATTTGGACACTGCTATCAACATGTGGGGTCAAAAATACCATTAATTTGGAAAGTTCTTTCAGCTGTGTTTAGGAAGAAACGGCAGAATAATGAAAAATACCATTCTTGGCCAAGTGATTTATGGATGAAGCAAATTCCCCTATGGCGTTAGTTGAATGAAATCCTAAGAATGGAGTTGCATTTGGACCCAAACTCTTCCTTATTAATCGGGTTGCTAAAGTTGTATATTCCGATGAGCGTTCATTTGATCCTCCTGTGTAAAAATACAAAAACATCCCTTAGTTTTTAAAGTGATTAATTTGGGACCGAAGCTTCACAACAATGGAATTAGTGTGTTCGGCACCTCACTCTTTTTTCCTACGATAAGTTGCAAAAGGGAGGGTCATTATCAGTAACCCCATAGAGATAATAGTGTCAATAGAAGTCCTATACTTCAAAGGAATAAAAACAGCAGTGCTAGCAAGCAAACACCGTAGTTTCATAAGTCTTTTCTTTCGCCTTCTTTTCAAAAGATTTTAAATGCAAAAATTTCTTCAAAAATAATAAAAGTAATTATCTGAAGATCTAATTTCCCGATAGTTTCCTCTGCATTTATATAGTATGTAGTGTTTAGGCAACACCTATGTTATAAGTTTATTAATATTATGTAAGTGTTGTTCTTGTATTTATGTATAGTGTATGTATTGTAAATATACTCAGAGCTTTTTTTCCTCTTCCTGTAAAATGGTGATTTTTTGCCCTATAATAATGTAAAGGGAATCCCCTAATGAAATTCTGTCAGAGGATGATTATTCCAGTCTATTCTCAAAGATTTAAATGAACAAGTGTTATCGTTTTTAATGGTGTCTCAGACATATTTTGTTGGTGCATTGCTTTTCTGTATTCAACTTTCCTATGAATTGAGCTGTGAATTGAAATAGAGTTTAAACCTTTAAATGTATGCATTTGTATAATTATCTGAATGGAGGCATGAAGGTTAAATAAAGCATTTTGTATGGAACAAACCCCCTAATTATTACTGTGAATGACTCAAGCCTTCTGGAATACCCAGTTATTAACTTTTTAAATTAAACCTTTGTTAAAAAAAAAAAAATCTTTTCTATAAACATATAGTAATTTTTTAAATGGAATGTTTTCTTTAGAAATGGATTTTACTTGCTTTTCTGATTTTTTAAAAGCCATCGTATAGAGTGCACATTCTTTCTCCTTTCTCAGTGTTTGTGCATCTGTGGCAAGGCTGGAACAAATAAAATAGCACTCAGCAGTATAAACAAAAATGTCCTGGGATGATATAAAAATATTTTGCATTGCTATATAATCTGACTTCGTTACGTATTTTAAAATGGAATTCTGTGTCTGCCTGTTTTCTTTTTTCCCTCTTCATCCCCCATTCATAGGGATGCAGTTAATTTATAACGTTCTTAAGATGCCCACGCTGCTGAGAGGGGATTCGTTCATTGTGTGCATGTCAAGTGAAGGAACAGCTGTTGGAGGAGGGCTTTGATGAGCTGGAGCGTTCAGTTTTGTACTTAGATGAAGTTGGTGGTATTTGTGATTGCTTTTAGGGACATTTTGAGACCCATGGGCTTCTCCCTCATGTCTGTTCCACAAAGAAGTTTCCTTTTTGTTTGAGCCAGTATTTAGGACAACCGTGGAGATCAAGGCAGAGGCTGTGAGCTGCAGTTCTCCCTTAATGGTGAAACTTCTCCTTAAATCTCCTTAAATGGGGTTTTCCTTGCAACACCAGTTATTTGCTTTTAACCAATATGATAATTTATCTAATAAAAGCCTCAGTGTTACATGGCTATAGGCAGAAAAACAAGTAAACAAAGATATTTGGAGACCTCTGAGCCTTAACAAGAGATGTGTCTAAACCAAAACCCTGCTAGAACAGATCTTGGATGTCTGAATATGAACATCAGCTCGTCCTGCTAGTCCTTCCAAGATACTTCTGCTGTCCACACAATGCATTGTTTGTTCTTCCTCAGTGTCCTCACTGTGCTTAATATCATTTTTTTCCCCACAGTGCCGTAAGTGTAAAGCACATCACTGCCTGTTTAGTCTGACATCTCCAATGAACGCCCACACCGTCCACTGCCCTGACCCGTGGTCTGTTCCTGAAAAGTTATTTCTTCCACTTGCACAAGCAACAACTCAATTGTCAGCTAATCCCTCCTCCCCTCTTTTTTTGTTACTGAACGGTCCATTTGGAGTGAAAAGTCAATGTGTATTTTTTGTGCACCGTATGCAGCATACTCAGCTCTCTGTGTGCGTGATGAGGAGTGGCTGCTGGTAACCACCTTCAGCTTTGCACACTGAGCTGCTGCATCAGATAAGTAGGGATCTCTCGCTACGTGTGGAAACGATCACAACAGCAGCATCCTTGAATCTTGGGAACCCGCCCGCCACCTAAATGGAGCTCTGACAATGCAGACTTTCACCTACGCATTTATGATGCCATTCCTCCTCGCCAACCAGCAATAGGGAAGCACACCAATATAGGAGGTTTGGCTGAAAAACCCATTTGCTGTACTCCAGCCTGCTGCACTGTGACCCAGAGGCATTAGGTTTTCGCTGCAAGTTGAAAGGGTGAGGCTATGGGAGCCAAATTTTGGTGGTCAGTGGGAATTTTGCCTTTTCCAAAGAAGACCCACCCTTGTGGGGCAGGCTGCTCTAGGACAAAAACAATCTCTTCAGTGCAATGGTTGTGGGGCATGCTGTGGAATCATGTCCCTTATCAACCTTCCCATCCTTGTAAACTGGACAGAGTTGCAACCTATCTACACGCAAAGACCTAAAGGTGATCAACAAAGCTGGGGCGACACAGTAGTTGGGTAAGAAACAACAGAACTGCAGAACTGCAGAATGGCTGAGGATGGAAAGGACCTCTGGGCCCACCTGGCCCAACCCAGCTCCAGCAGAGCCACCTTGATTGGGGTGCCCATGTCTGTGTGCAGGCAGAAAATCACCAAGGAGGAGAACCCACAGCCTCTCAGGGCAGCGTGTGCCAGTGCTCAGCCCCCTGCACAGTGCAGAAGTGCTTCCTGATGTTCAGAGCAGTACTAACCACATCTCTACCTGCCTGCTTCAGCCATTAGGCAGAACTTTTTCCCTCACTGAGGTTTCGACCCAGTCTGTAACTGGCCACATTTTTTTTTCACTCAGGGGTATTTTCTCTGAGAGGCCCTGAATAGCAGCAGTAGCCACTACCCTTCCTGTTGGAGCATACTAACGAAGGCATTTACTGCCTCACGTATTTGTCTTAGCAAAAATATATAGCCCATAATAACTGGGGCTGCCACTTACAGAGGAATGAATAACCAGATTTAGCCGGTAAGCTCAAATATGTCAATATATTTTATCCCTCGTGTTTTTGTTTATATCTTTGCACAACCTCTCTCACAGATGCACTGTGCCCTTTCCTGGTTATCTTTCGCATTCACTGGGGATATTGATCTATAAAATCTCCTTGTAAAATATCTCCAATGATTTTTTTTTTCTGGGGTGACTTCTCTACGCATGTATTTCTGGGGCCGTACAGAATATTAACAGACAGAAACTAACAATAAAGTGCAGAAACGACTGCAAAAGCAAACACTGAAACCAAGACACTCGCAAAGCTCTATAAATCTCCGCCAAGCTCAGGTTGCTGTTTAATCTTTATATACAGGTACGTCTCAAGGTTATCTGCTCCTGTGGGGTTCACTGGAGGCTTTTGTGATTTGTCATCCACTCAGCTCCTTATCAGCCGAAGGTATTTCCCCTTGTAACATTTATTATGGGCTCCCCTCTGTGTTTCTTACTCATGCCGTGTCGTCAAGGAACACTGATACGCAGTCTGGAAGGAGTTACTAAATTTCCCCCTCCTGTGACCAATGGGATCATAAATGTGACACACACAGTGTAAGATAGGCAGCACCACAAATGGGGAACTCTGACACCGCTCCCTGCTCTGAATACAGAGTGAGAGCAAGGGGATTAGCTCTAGCAGCTCCATAACCCTTTCCACCAATGCTGGCGTGGTCACTCTTCCGTGCCATATGATTTCATTTTAACAGAGATGATGCCTTTGCTGATAGATACAACTATGCATTGCCATGTCCAAGGAACCAGCAAGTTTGGGAGAAAAGTGCTCCAAAACTGCTCCATTGCCACGGTGAGATGGAGACAGTACAGAAAGGACCTTGAGGTGCTGGAGCAGGTCCAAAGAAGGGCAATGAGGCTTGTGAAGGGCTTGGAGAATATGCCCTACAAGGAAAGACTGAAAGAACTGGGGCTGTTTAGTTTGGGGAAAAGGAGGCTGAGGGGAGACCTTATTGCTCTCTTCCAATATCTGAAAAGTGCTTACAGTCAGAGCGGGGTTGGTCTCTTCTCGCTGGTGACAGGGTGAGGGGAACATGGTGTCAAGTTGCACCACGGTAAGTTTAGGTTGGATATCAGGAAACACTTCTTTACAGAAAGGGTTGTTAAGCACTGGAATAGGCTCCCCAGGGAAGTGGTTGAGTTATCATTCCTGGATGTGTTTAAAAACTGTTTGAATGTGGTGCACAGGGACATGATTTAGTGGAGGGTTGTTAGTTAGGGTAGTATGGTTAGGTTGTGGTTGGACTCAATGATCTTTAAGGTCTTTTCCAACCTGAGCAATTCTATGATTCTGCGTGGCCAAGGCAAGAACAGCAGCGGATGTCCTGGGATACAGCTTCTGCCTCCAAAGTCTGGTGGAAGTATGTCAGAGCCACTGAACGGGAGGTCCGGCTGCTGCAGTACACTATTGGCCACTGCTCCACAGCTTTATCCAGCACACAGAGCTCCTGTAATTCCCATTTGTTCTTAAGTACAGGCAGTGTCCACACTGACGTCAGAGATCTGGCTGATAGCACATACAGACATACAAGTATAAATATTCGTACATAGGTTCACACATACATGCACAAGCATACAGTCATGCCCAAGCACGTAGGCGCTGCGTGCTTTAGTCACCTCAATGAGCACATATCTCTAAGCACAAGGAGAATTAATGACAGTATCTTTGGAGTTAGCTGATCATGCTGATGTCAAACCCACAGAGGCATTTTGGAGATCTTTTAAGATATTAGATCCAAAAGGCCAAGAAAAGGGCATGAATGCCCAGCCTCTTCTTATGCCTAACACCACAGCTGAGCTCATTTTTCAAGAGGTGCCCTGAAGGAACTCTCCAGACCCAACCTGTTGCCATTTTCCATGCAGTAACCATGAACCCAGCCTGAGCCTAGACTACAAAGTCCATCTGATGGGACTGCCTGGCTACCTGAGGAGGGTCCCCAGGCCACCAGGACAGCCTAGTGTTATCCTTACTGTGCTGCCACCACCACACATGCTATGAGCAGAGGTGGATGAGGGAGACACAGCCCTGGGGGTCAGCAGAGGAACAAAACAGAGGTTTCTCCCACCAGAAAGGGGTAAGGAGCTTCAGCTTTCATGGTAACAGCAAGCCTGTAATTATGCAATGTGAAATTGATCTCCACACGTGCAAACACGGCTGTTTGAGTCAGATGGTGAAGTATGCAAACTGTTTATGAGGTGTGTTCCCCCCAAAATTGGGGAAAAGTCAGCATTTCTTCAAGGCTTTTTGGTTCTGTATATTTATTTATTTACAACAGATCATTTGTACCAGCTGGGGCTTTTCAGCTTAACTGAGAGTAAACTCTGAGCTTTCTCAGATGCTACAGGCATGCCAAGAAGGGAATGCTGTAGAGGTTTTAGAGCAAATAAAACAGAGAAAGAAAAGCAGTTCGTCGTGACAGGCGGAGGGAGGAGAACACAGGGCCCAGGCTGTTCTCCTTCCTTGGAGCTGCTTTGTTTCCCGTTTTGTTTGACATCTATAATCAAAGCCTCAGCACCCTTGCTTCAGTTATAATAACTTTGCTTTGGTTATTACATGAGGCTTTGCAGATGAACACACAACACGAGTTTTTAGCCTCCGGCACTGACCACTCCCAGACGAGATGCTTGTTCCTGTACCACAGTACGTGTGCTTCTGCAAGTTTCGTTTATCACAAAGCAGCAGTACAGACACAAGAAAAGTACAGCGGGAGCCAGGGGCTCAAGACGAGGTTTGGCACACAGTACATCAACAGCAGAAAAGGCTTATTCCTCAGGCTTTCATCACTAAAAGCAGCTGGGAAGATGAATGTAACTCAGTCTTGGTTACTGCAAATTAAAATAAATGAGTAACTTGCCAAGTGTGGGACAGAAGTGCTACATTCATGGGTTTCTTTTTGTGGGAAAAACTAATGTGATCCTTTGGGACCATCAACATTAGTTTGATTCACTTTGATAGCCATGTACCTGTAAAATTTATGGAGGCTTTGGGGCTCAAAATATTTCTTATTCCATTTCTGATTTAGGCTGCTGCTCATGGATTGAAAGACTGCACCTTCAGCACAGCAGGGCTGGGGTGCCACCCCTGTTCCCAAAGGCATGACATGAAGGCTGACTCATATTCATATGCTTGGTGCTAGCCCCCATTAGAGCAGATTGAAGCAGGATTGCCCTCATCCAGGATCCAGAAGAGCCCCACTTGCTATGCAATACTGTCATAGTCAAAGAGGTAATGATTATTTTCTGTGTTTTCCTGTTCTCAGGGAGTCTGGGACAGAGGTGGGGCTATGCTGTGGGCCATTGGGGTCCTGGATTTCCAGCTGCAGGAGAAGGAACGCTATGTGTGCTCTGAGGTGTGGCACCAGGATATGAGGGGTGTCTGAAGATGCAGAGCCTGTGGTGATAGCACAGGTGGATGATGGAAGAGCCAAGCTCCATGTTCTACCATGTTCTCCATGTTCTACCAGGAGTGCTCCTCTGCATCAGCTAGGAGGGCTCTCCCAGAGCCAGGATCATGTTTTCCTGGAAAGAGAGCCCACTGGGGAAGCGTGGAGCAGACAAGAGAGGGAGCTAACCCTTCTTCCTGACTTCTGCAATCAGACTTACCGCACAATTGCATAATCACAGCATGGCTGAAGTTGGAAGAGACCTTTGGGTCCACGTAGCCCAGCCCCTGCTCCAGCAGGGCCACCCAGAGCAGGGTGCCAGACCCATGTCCAGGCAGAAGATCTTGAAGATCTCCAAGGAGGAGACTTCACAGCTCCTCTGGGCAACTTGTGCCTGTGCTCCGCCACTTGCACAGAAAAGGAATGTTTCAGGGAGTCCCTTGTCAGTGGTGACTGAAGGCTTACCCTTGCCCCAGATCTACTTTGGAGTTTGATTTTATTTATTTTTCCTCAACATCCTCAACTGGATTTAGAGTTGTTTGTCTGACTTCATGCCAAAGCCAAAGGCCATCAAATGTATCTTATTTCTCCAGTGTAACCTATGCCATGTGTCTTAGTGGTACACATACCATGCTGATTCCAGGGCATCTGCATGAGGCACTGACACCTTAGTTCACAAATGACCTGAATGGGAAGTACTTAATCATTGTCATGTAATACATTTAGTTGTGACAATAATAATATACTACTTGGTGCTTTTACACTTAGGAGGAGCACAGGATGCAGAACTCAGGGTTTCTCAGCATCATTTTGCAAACAGCTGCATTACTCACAACCACAAACAGCACAACCGGATAATGCAAGTCACCAGTTCCTGCCTGGGGAAGCAAGGCTCCCACTGCTTGCTAGCCAAGCTGACAAGTGCTCTGGCCTTTGTGCAGGCACAATGTGACAGATTCAGGTGGGTCTATTTGGGGGTATCACCCTTAGCTCCTGCCTGGCACAGGGTGGGACAGGAGAATAAGCATCTGGAGGAGAAGAAAGAGGTAACAGCAGAATGGAGAAGTGGTAAAGCATCTGTAGCATGAACCAAGAACTAAGATAGGTGGGAGACAGGATGACAGGAAAAGGGCTGAAGGGATATAAAGCAGTATCAATAACCCTGAAGCTGGGATGAGAGTGAAGTATGATTAGATAGCAATCCTATGAGTCAGGGTTAGAGGAAAGAGGATCATGGCAGTGCTGAGATGCAAATATAATTAGGTTGTGAACCTCTGAATCAGATGATGCCAAACGTAGGCGTTTGTGCTTCTTCACACCTTCATTTGTATGTGCTACATAAAGGTTTACAGGAATGCCTTTACAAGCTTTGTAGGAATTATTGACTCTGGTGTATTTCTCCTCTTCTGAAATGTGGTTTTCTGGCCCCATGATTCAAATTAAACAAATGCAGAGAAACAAATCTAAAAAATTGCGTAATTTTATCTGAAGCGTCAATTGTAGCAAGTTTATATCTAGCTTTGTTACAAAAAAAAGCAAGCATTTTTCATCCCATGTGGATATCTAGGTCTTCCCATTCTTTTGTAGTGTAAAAGCAGTATTTCTAATCTTGGCAGGCAAGATCATGAGTCACAGGCTTGAAGATTCAAGTCAATGTGAAGGAAATACTGGTAGTGATACTCATTCCTGTTTATGACAGGTGTTTTAAGTTTCTCTAGAATTTGGGAGTTTGGCTAGCTCTTGAAAAGCCTGTATGAAATGACTTAAAGGTCAACAAAGAATGGTGTGGTTTTTTTTTTCTTTGGTTGATTGGATTTGTTCTAATTTGGTTATTCGTTTGTTATTTTTTATTGAGGGAGGAGTGCCAGTCTGGTTTTAAGTTAGACCATACATCTCAGACAGTTCAAGTCAACTTTAAGGAAACCTATTGTACATCTGACTAAAAATGCCAAGCTTTTGTTGTTTTCACTGCCAGCAGAAATGGGGGAAGTTGACACTTGTGTATTCACTAAGAAGCTGTGAAAATTCATAGGGTCCAAAGAATTGATGCAGACTCATTTGGGATCTGAAAACGTTCACGGGTTTATTAAGTATGCATTGAAATGTCCTGGGTGGATAAGCAGAGCTCATTCCACAAATGTATTTTTCAAAAGAAACTCTTTTGTGGTGAAAACCTGTTGACCAATATTCCTCTTAATGTGAACAAGTAGCTTATACAGTGCAAGACTTGCAAAAAGAATGGGATTAGATTCAACCTAGTTCTATGACCTCTTCCTTTCATAGGCATTCTCTCTACACAAGGGGCAAAGATGCCACAGATTGAACCTGCAAGACTGATGGGTATCTGCATCACGGTTTATTCTGTATTCCCATGAAGAGGTACAGTTTCATATTTCAGATATACAGCAATAGAATTTGTGACAAAAATAAAAGCAGTGGCCCCAGTGCTTGGTTGTAGCATGAGCTTTTACTCTGGTGGACATGTATGCTTAACCACAACACCAGTGACTTGTCAGCAGTTTATGGACTGGAAAACAGAGTGATTAAGTTCTTTTGGCATTGCTTTTCTCACAACAAAAAAGAAAGTCCGAAGAAAAGGAGTTACAAAAATGTGTTTTACACTGGAGGCCCATTAGCTCTTTCGGTTGGAGAAACTGCTTTGCAGCCTCCACCTGCGGTATTGTGTGTGAGAGATTTGTTTTATGCTCTGTTAATCACAACAAACAGACCTCCCGAGTAGCAATGTGCATTCTTATATAAAAGATAATTTGGGGGCTGAGAAGACTAGAAACTTGAATTTGGTCATAGTTATTGGAAGGTCACCTAGGAATTCTGGAGCAGTTTGTTTATCCTGATTCCAGCCTGCTATGTCCAAGAAAATACACTTAATTCAATCCAGGTGACTCTCCATTAAATATAATCTTGTCCTAATTGGTGCCACCTTGACCTCTACTTGTGAAGTCTATTCTGTGGTCTACAAGTCTAGCTTTCAGTGCTGAAACACACGTTTTTCCATCTGATTCTCCATTATTTCATTATGACAGCACACTTCATAGCAGGCACTCCACGTGTGCGTGAAATGTAAAGATTTAGTAATGAGACGTTGTCTAAGCAAGATGGCAGTGGCTTCCTTGGACTGCTGGCCACAATGGGCATGTTATTCACATCCAGCTTCATTGTTGCAACTTTTGAGAAGTCTAAGATCAAGAGATCAGTGATTCATATGCACTGCTCTCTGGTGCTTCCTGGCTGCTTCTATAACTCATGGAGAGCAATGATAGTGTTAATCAGCCTGGCTGGCACACCAAGTGGATCTGGTATGACCACTCCCCTCCATTCAAACACCCAACTCGGGCAGCCAGGGGTATCAGGAACCAAACTGTACACTGCTCGCTCTCCCATAGAGAGTTATCAGTGTCTGATTTATGTGGCCATGGAGCAGGCTGCACGCACCAATGAGTTCCAGTTTATGTCTCCGCTGCAGTGCTTCCCTCCTTGAGGTGACCCTTTTGCCCTGGCAGCCCTATAGCAGACTTGAGATTGCTCAAGCAGAGCTATTTCCAGAAGATCTTAACCTCTGTTAATTTGTTCACATTTGCACTGCTCTAATGAGGGGAGTAACAGAAAGGTTGAGGTGCTTTTACAAAGCTGTGGACTGAAGAGCATTAAGAACCACAGCTCAAAGCAATGTATCAGATGCCCTCCACCTGGCATCAGGGCTTTTAATCTGATGTGGCATTTCAAGCTGATGAAAAGATTGTGCTGAATTTCCATTTCTGACAGCAGCAGAGAAACAGAAGGTCCGTTATTTCACCAAAAGCCACAGTTTCCATTCTGGGAAGGAACAGAGGAGTTAAGTAGCCTGTATTACAGGCAATAGCCAAAAGAGAGCTTGTCATCTTTGATCAGTTGCCATTGGTAGGAGATTTTCTGTGAAATGTGGTACAAAAAATGGACTCAACTGCTGACATATATTAATACCCTAATGATATTAAATCTTGGCTCCAAGGCTGGCTGCTGCTTCAGAGCATTTGAAAACCTGAAGTTCTTAAATTATGTACCAAACCCTTACCACCAATTCATCTGGCAACATTTACAAATGTCGTATCAATACTTTGCCAGCTAAGAACAAAGTGAAAATGCTGACAGGTCCCAGCAAGCCTTAAATAGGTAGAAATTGGATAGAAATCCATGCAGAGTGCTTAAAACAGGTACAATCTGGTTTCAGCTGTAGGTTGGCATGTCAGGTACTTTACACAAGCAGGAGGTTTGAAAGCTTTCAGGTAAATGATATGAAATCCAGTACTATTAACAAAACTACACCATTGGCATAAAGAAGCCAAACACTGCTGATGGAGTACACATATTCATTGTCAAGATAACGGGCAGTGTGTTTTGTATGTGGCGCTTGAATAACATCTACTTTTTGCACGTTAATAGGCAGATATTTTGGCCTTCTTTCAAAGCCACAGCTGCCGGAGTCACGTGACACTGTGAGATTCAGTCTTAAACAGAGGCAAGAGCTTATCATTCTCAGAGCAGTAAAGAAAATTTAAAGTTGGAATTGTCCAAGAAGGGAGAAAGCCAAGAGAAGGGACATATTTTTACAATATTATTATTTTTAAACCAAGTCTAGAGAAGGAACATATTTTTACAATATTATTATTTTTAAGCCAAGTCTAAATATGGAACTCTAACATGAAGATTTTTAGAATCATTTTGATAATGATATCTGACATTTTGGACCAAGCTGATTATTGATATCATAATGTACTCTATTACAGAAAAGATTTTCATATCACTGTCCAGGAGCTGCATGCAGTTTATGAAGCAAAATCTGGAATCTTCAGCTTTGCACTGGTGGTGTGGTATGAGATTCCATATGTACCACCTTAAGGCATCGAGGTGGAATTTTATTAGAGAAAAGAAAGAGCTGGGTGCCAGAAATGGGTGAGGAGAAATTTAGCAGTGAGACCTGTTAAGCTACCTATAAAGAGATTAAGAGATTGTCATGGTTTTACGATTTTTGGTTATCAGTATTCCACATCATAACATCATGTAGTACACTGGGAGTTAAAGAGTTAATACTCCGGATTTTAAGGTCATGGAACATAGGTCTCCTTAGCAATTGTGGTGTGGAAGGCAGCACCGAGGACCCTGTTTTTCAGGGTGTGTTTAAAGGATTTTGTTTAGAGACCAATCAGTGTTTTATGGATGTGTGCTCTGACGTGACTTGAATTTCTTGATACCCAGAAACTCACTTCTGCCAAGCATCACTACATTCCATAACTGCTGCTGTTGGTTTAGGAGGAATCAGTCACCATTTCACATGGGAGTGCTCAGATTAGCCCCCAAAACCCACACGGACCTGCTGACCTCACTTGGATGCAGCTACAGTATGGCAGCAGTACTAAACTAGGGCCTGGGGCCAGAGGAGGCCGTGTATGTGTCCCTCTTGGAGAAAGGGTAGGAAGCTAATACAGGCAACTGGGTCTGGTTTGTTCCTTCTGTTTATGCCATGGTGACCCACTGTCTGCTCTAGGACTGCTTTAGCTAATCTGAAACAATTAACAGACTGTTGCTGAATGCATCAGATACACATGTTTTTTTCAGTTTGTTTTACATTCAACTGACCACACTCTTCAGAGTACATTATCTGCACAGAAGGACATAATTAGGTAGGTAGCTGTATGGTTCCCTGTTTAAGTGATGAATTTTCAAAGGAGTTGAAATTCACCTGGCTGCTATTTCCTTTCAGAGTAGCTTTGGCTTTCATGGTACTATGCCAAGAAAGACGTCTTTATTTGTGCCCTTAACTATGGCGCAAATGACTGGCAACAACACATATTAGGGTCTTCATCAGAGCAAGGATTTATGGTGTCAACACTAACTCCATCTGGGACATTACATCCTTATAATTCATGGATGACTCTTGTACACATGAAAGGGATGGCCATGTGCCAGCTAACAAAGAATAATTTTATTACTTACCTCAGCCACAATGATTTGCTTAAATAATAAAAATATACTGGTGTGACAAGGAAAAATTAACACTGTGATAATCACAAAGGAGAAAAGCTGGGAAGTACTCAGCAGTATATTAAATATCCATCTTTTTGGCAGCACCATTTTCAGTTTCTGATATTTTAAGCTAATTGAAGCTTTAATCAATATTTACATTTCAGTCAGTCAAGAGGAGCACAGCATCATTATTTGAGTTTAATGTAATAACCAAAAGAATGGCAGTACTGTAGGGCAGGAAAAAAGTGTACAGGCAGCAAGTTGCAATCATTCCATACTTTTAATGCAAATTTTACTGAATATTACCAAGAAAAGATATTAAGAGGATCTTTCAGAAGCCTAATTTCATACCAAAAGGAAGGTAAGCAAAATCAACGTTAAAGGAAGAGGTACAAACAGGTCCCCACTGCAGGTTTCCAGATTCTTCACTGCTCATATCAGACTTGCTTTTCCTTTAAGCTTTTCTCAGTGAGAGATGATCCACAAAAACACAAGTAATAAAACTAACCAGAAAATGGGATTTCTTTTCCCGTGAAAATATCATCATCACTGCTGCTATGAGTATTTTTGCAAAAGCAGCTTTTTGTTTCAAAAATGCAATTTATTTACCTGGAAATTATCATTTTCTGTACAGAAAAGTGTCAAGGCACCATGTGGCATCTGTTAATGGAGTGTTTCTATGAGCTGAATGTGGTGGAGAATGTCACTCATGCACCTGTTTCCTTCTTGCCAAACTGTCTCATCACAGACCTTGTGGCTGCTGCGAATGATGGGAGATGATGTATTTCACGTAGCGCACTTGGCCCACAGAGGAGAATTACAGAAATACAGAAGCAGTCATCTTGGGATATACAAACTGAATATTTTGAAGTACCTGCTACTTCACCAAAATCTCCAGCCCCCCAAAAGGCTTTTCTCCCTTTCTCTGCTCTCTGCCCTGAAAACCTTTAAAATGAACAAGCAAACAAACAAACAATCCAAACCACTTATCACTAAAAGTCAATCTCAATGGAACGTTTCCAGTCAATTCAAATGAACATTTTTTTTTGATAAATTGAATGTTCACAAAGAAAACTATGGAGAAGGAACATTAACCAAAGACATTTGCCACATTAACCCATCCCTCATTTACTAAATGGTAGAAGGGACTCTGCAGTCAAACAGCTTTGATTTTCAAAACATCACACTTAGAGGGAAGGGGAAAGGAGGGAGAGAAGGGACGGGGAAGCTTGATGTAAGAAATCATCTACACAAGCTACAAAGGCTGCCAGACAAAATATTAGTCTTCTTTTAAATTATACAGTATGATATGGAAACGCTTGCATTCCTTTTAGTTTCTAAAATGTACTGAAAGAGGAAAATAATGGCAAAGAAACTAAACCTCAAAAGCCAAAGTCAGGGATGGCATTCTCCACTCAAAGGTAATTCCTCTGCTTAAAACAGCTCTCTGGTAGTGCCAAAGGACAGTGAGCTCCAGTGATTTCACCACCACTGTCCTGCAGCCCATGAATCAGAGACATTGTATTGCCGCCAGGAAAAAGGAACCTGTTGAAAGAGATGTGCTCTGTAACCATGGCACTCATCAAGAGTGTTACAAATTTTAACCACATTAGTGAGTAAAGTAAAGCAAAGCAAACTGTCAGCGTAAGCACGTAAAGGGGAAAAATCCAGAGAGAGGCAAACTACTGCCGTGATGATATTTCCATGATTATGTGAGACTGGAGAACAGTGCGCACCTTGTTGTATGACTTATGAAAGCAGTTATAATTTGTGCTCCTTACCTTCTGGAAGATGTTTACTGGCATAGATCATGTTTTTAATGGTAAGAGAAGCTATCTATACTTACTGCATTAAGGGTAATGTGTAGCCAGTCCAGACGCTTTTAGTTTCTTATCCAAAACTTGTGAATTGCATTTTCTCCTGCAACTTCTATTAGCCAGCCAGAAATATTAGTACAATTACTCTACAACATGTCATGTGTTATCTGAAATACCTGAGTCACTTTGTACTCTGCATACTTCCAGTTCTTTTAGTGCTCAGGCTGAATGTTATCATGTTAAGATGTTGCTACAGGGATTTATTACTATAAATATTTTTCTTATGACTCTTTCCCAGTTCTTGTTTGACAGTGATAAAAACCAAACTGACATGTGTCCATTGTGTGGTAATGCACTTAATCCATGCTTTGTCTCTTGAGTTTTATAATCTATAGACTGTGTTGCATAAAGGAATGGCTTTTACAGTACTTCAGTCTTTATAAAGCAAACATTCATGGATTAAGTGTGCATTTCTCTACTGATACATATTGGCACACCTCATTCTAATTTCCATTGCATAGGCCAAGATAGAATTCTGCTTGGTAAGAACATGTAGGTGTATTGGTACAGGTGAAGTATGGTATATCTGTGCTGCATCCCAAGGGTTACCTGAGGCCATCCTAGAGCCAAATCCACTATTGATGGGCTGGAAGGCCGTCAAACAAATGTTTGAGCAAGTGGAGACTCTCCTTCAGAGAATTTTAGTGCTTTATGAGTTCAGTTATGTCCAGCAGGTTAGTATGCTATAAATATATCATCAGGAGGTCAGGGTGGAGGGAGGTCAGGCCAAGCATACCTGGACAGACTTCTAGCAGGTTGCATATAAGGAGTCCAGGTGGGCAGGAGATGGGATTGTAGCTACAGATGCATCAACAGCATCCCTTGGCCAAAGAATGCTGAGCACACACCTATGACTAAAAAAAATAAAAAGCATGGCACTTTTATTTAAATTTGCAGGCTAGCACTGAGCATGACTTATTACTCATTTGACCTACTGTGTGAAAATGCATGTGCTTATGAATAACTCTCCCCAGAAATCTGGCTTGTGTCAATCAACTCATTGTTAAGACTGTCTTGGATCCAAAACTGTCATGAGCCTGTTATTTGGATTTGGTTCAGATGTGGTCAGAAATGTAAGTGGATGATTACTGCAGTTGGAAGTACAATTTCTGAAGGACCATCCATCAACATGGCTAAATCCAACTGAGTCATCTTATTTGTGTGCACGTTTTGAATCCAATCTACTCCCTTTCCCATGTTTCAAAGATAATGCATTCAAGCCTAAAGCACTCTTCTGTTATGAGATTTGCAAGAAGCCTCACAATTTATGTAGTGCATAAAATACAGTTGCGGTCTATAACAGGTCAGTTGAAGCAACAAACAAAAAAGGCAGCAACTTCCTCATAACCCACTGTGAATAAAGAGGGTGGAGTCCATGTAAAAGGTAGAGGTGCTTTGGAGAGCTTTTCAGCAATCTATTCAGGAGTCATCCAGAGGCAAGATCAAACCTGTTGATATACAGGCCAAACGGTTCAGAGCCATGACACATGCTGCACCGAGAGATTATTGCAGCAGAACAGCTATGATCTCATGATCACTGAGCAGATGGGCTGCTTTGTCTCCATGTAGATCTCTTCCTAGTCCTGTAAGGACTAGAAGGGCTGCACACTCTGTTTAGGGCCATGAGTCAAGGGAACTGCAAGTCTGTTGAGTAAAACAGGGTGATGAGAAAGTCTGAAATTTGATATCCAAATGGACTTACAAGGTGATGATCACCACATGAGCCAGAGACCAGCTTATCAAGATTGTCTATTCTCTGCTACCAACACTCTTTCAGCGAGCCTTGGAGACGGATAGAAGGAAATCTGGGTGTGGTGTTGTGGAGGACAGGCAATTGCTACCTTAGCTCTTCTTTCTCTTTGAGACACATCTAAACCTGAGCTTTCCCATGTTCAGCGAGGGACTGAAGGCCCACCTCTTTGCTTAGGCCTGCAGCCAACTTCCCTCTCTGATAAAAATAACTAATGGTGAATGTGGAGTTCTTGGCAGTTGTGCAGCAAACTGGCAGAAGTTTCTACTTGTTCTTCTTTCAAAGCTGAAGTACTTCAGCCATTCACAAGGCGTTTGTTTCTCAAATCAGGGAATGGCTTTTTTTTTACTTGAAAATTTCTGAGTACCTCAGATATTTGGAATAAACAAAAACAAAAGAAGACCAAAAAAAAAAAAAAAACCAAATAAAAAAAGCATAAGGACACTCTTGATGTTGAGGAATACTGCTGATACTCTGGACTGCTTTTACCACAGTAGTGTCTGCCTGTTGCCTGCTGCTATGCCTCTTTCAGTCCAGCCATATCCCACAGCAAGTCTAGGCAGCTCTGAGGGTTTCCCCAGAGAACCCAAAGAGCTTCTGTAACACTGTGGAGCAGAGTTTGCATGTCTTCATTCTCAAATACAAATTAGTTGTGTAATTTGCTTACAATAACTTGATTAACAGTGGAAATGGTGACATACTTGTCTCCTCAGGACTAGCACGGAATGGCAAGAATTGTTACAGGGAGAGGAGAGAAAGTAACAACTTTTTAAAATTTCCTTCATCTTAATAAAACAACAAACTCTGGAGAAAGGTTTATATGTATGTTCCCACACCTCCACACATTTGGTTAATGTAGTCAGCACGTTGTAGTCAGCATCTATTTCACT
This sequence comes from Pavo muticus, assembly GCA_016647715.1. Taxonomy (NCBI): domain Eukaryota; kingdom Metazoa; phylum Chordata; class Aves; order Galliformes; family Phasianidae; genus Pavo; species Pavo muticus. The sequence continues at coordinate 1,846,729 of JACDJE010000257.1, read as the reverse complement.
CCTCCTCCCGCAGTCTTTCTCTACAAAATGACCAGAGGAGTATTTGAATTTCTAATACTTCAGTATCCAATTTCATTCACAAAAGTATCACTTCTTTCACACGAGGAGGCCACTTTAAAGACAGTTATGCAGTCTGTTTGCACGGGGCCTACTTTTAGTTTCAAGTTTGACAATAAAAGCCTACTTTGAATGAGGAATGGCAGCTCACAATGAGCAGAACTCTTGTTGCTCTTTAGTATTAAAAGGTCCTTCTTTATTGGTAACCCTCTACATAACTGAAAATGAGGTATATCTTTCTTTATAAGGGAGGCTCTGTATTGTTTGAAAGTAATCTCCTTTCCATGTTCAGAAGTTTCCAATATCTGCTTGATTATAACATTCTATTTAAACAAACTAGCAAGCCTGTCAGAAATGGTACTTATTGCAGAGCAAGAGGCTTTTGACCTTCTGTGTAATTATTCCCAGCTCACCCTTGGAAGTCTGCATTACTCTGATCAGAATTTGTGGCATTGTGTCATGCAAAAAGGAATGGAATTGTACCCATTAGTAAATTTGAACTGGAACGAACAGTAAATGTCAAGACTCTTAATTGCACTTTCTATAATGGGTTCCAAGCTTACTAAGAAACAATCAAAAGTTATTAGTTATGACTAGGTAAACATTTTGAGGATATTTTTTTGCCAGAAGACTCTTCGCTTCTATCTGATGGTCTTTGTACATGATTTAATGTAAAGTTATGAAAGAGTAGATGTGTTTGTGATAAAATTAGTGTGGGGAATTTTATGAGAACATCCAGGCCTGAACACTCACGATTTCAAAGTTTTAACTGTAAATCTTTCTGCATTGCTATGTATTATAATAAAGTTGGTGTTTTTTTTTCCTGTTTTATTCATACTAAAATAGCTGAGATGCCACCTTACTCATAAGTGCCCAACTTTCTCCTGTTAGTTGCTCCCTACTCAATAGTAAGAAGTTGACCGTGGAAGTGATCTTCCTTTTTATATGAAATCAGTGATGGACAATCTGCAGTTTTATTTACTAGAATAACCGTTTTCCTAAAGCTATATAGGAGTCTTATCAAAGATCTGGTCAAGAACAACATAATAAAATTTTCTTCCATAGGATATCTCTTACCCAACCAATATTTGACTGAAAGCTGTGCAGAGGGCAAAGACAGTAGCTGCTTGCAACACCTCCAAAGTCAGTGTTATCTGCCCAACCCAAACACATGGTTATCCAAGACCAAGTACCTGTTCAAAGACGAAGACAAAGTAGTTCTGCAGCTAGACTGGTTAAGATACAATGCTTCTGTACCCAGCAGCACAAAAGGGAACAATATGTTTAGCATCAGATCTAGGTCAGATCTCAGCTCACATAATCACATAGGCATTTAAGTTGTGCTGAGTGGAATCAGCTTTCAGAAGTAGAAAGACCTGAAGTAAGTCCAGATTAAAACTTGAAATCTTATCAGTGAAGTCCTAATTCTGCTACCATCACCTACAATCTCATTTAAATGCTCAGAAAAAGTGTATATTGGCTGCATGTGCATATGGGGTACTTCAGGTGCACTATACTCTGATATATAGCAATGGGCAGCAGAAAACATCAAGACAAAACCAACCAAATAACCAAGCAAAAAAAAAGTCCTGAAGTAAGTCACTTACTGACAAGTAACTAAATGACATAAGAACCACTTAGCACTGTTACAGCCAGATACTAAAGTGGGGGATCAGATAGTGAACACCTGACCTAAAGTTCCTGTGCCTATTGTGCCCCATGTCTCTGGAGACACAGGAAAGCCCAAAAGGAGACACAAGTTTTAGGGATGTAAACAAAATACAGACTGCCTTAATCTATGCTTAAGTGCCTTAATGTACATCATTCTAAAGACCCTTTTATTCACTGCTCTTAAGAACAACTGCCACTTGTTAACTAGGAAATGAATTTATGCTGATAAACCTTTAGAGAATTATGCAGATTTTAGTAGAAGTTGTGTAAAATCATTAAGAGACAGTTGCTTGCAATTGGCTCCTTTTCTCCACAAATAGAAGCATGTGTTAAAGCAGTACTCTTCATTGACACAGGAACTGCTAAATTAAAGATGGTGCTGTTAACAGGGACCGTGTGTGAGAAAGAAGATGCTCTTAAGAATGTAGTAAAATAGAAATGAGAGACATTCCGGGAAGAAATCCAGAAAGCAAGTTATTCACAAGTAGTTTTCAGAAAGATTACCCAAACTAAAATAGCAAAAGCAGTTGACAGTCAAAAACTTTATTTATTTATTTATTTATTTATTTACATTTTACATATATTGATTTCCATACAGTCTTGAATAACAGTGTCATGGCAAACTGGAATGTGAACTCAAGAGGAAATCACAATAAGAAATACTTTATAAGATGCTACCAGTGCTTGTTGTCATGTTGTTTCTTCAAAAAATAATTGAGTTTGTGGGATTATTGATGTGAAGAGGTGAATTTTAAGTAGAGAGGAGGAAGGATGAAAGATAACCACAATAAAGGAGAAGGGATAACTACTTTTGTGCCACTATAAAAGTGAGAAGACAGTGACAAACAGAAATAAAGTGAAATGTTGGCAGTAATTACATATTTCTTATTTCAAAAAGCAACTTTGCCCATTAATTTTTCTGCCACTGCCTATCTAACATACTATCATACTGTTCCACTGTTGTGCAGCATCTCTTTATGAGGAGGTGTTGCATTAGAGTGGGATCCACCTGCCATACTTCAGGTAGCTGGGCTACTTCAGGCACCCAAATGTTGGATACTGAATCTAATACTAACATACCATCAACTCTCCTGGATTTGTGTCTAGTAAGTGACTAAATTCAGGTGCTCTGAGATACTCATACATCCATAGCAGCAGTTGCAGCACACGTAACTATAACAATGTATGTCTCTAAACCAACGTAAAACCTGTTACTAGTGGAAAGCCATTACATTATTTGTGGGCAAACAAGGTATCATGGGCAGCCTGAAACAAAAGCAACAGGACAGTCTGAAAAGCATCATGGCCATACACGGTGTCCCTGACCCTTAGGTTGCTGGATAGGAGTGAAATAGGATTTCCATTGAGAACAGGGTCCCTTTTGTAGGACCTTGAGGTTTCATGAGTACAGACAAGCCAGGAGGGACCTTCTTAGAAGTCTTTTCCAAACTAAATGTTGCTATGATTCTATGACTAGTGGAAATAAGAGTAGTTCTAGCTTTAGCTCAGTGCAATTGTCTGGTGAAACACAGTTTTCAAAGCCATAGCCAGGATGAGTAAATTGCGAAGGACAGATATATTTCCAGCAATGTTGTTAACACAGACCCTACTGCTCTTTGAGTATCTATCTCACCTAATGCTTTGCTGGATCTCACTACTGCCATGTGCATTGGACTCCACTTCAAAATTACCTGTTGTTTTTTGGTTTTGTACTTTCCCAGCAGAAGCTGGGAAAAAAAGCCTATCTTCCAGATCTCCTTCAAAGCATGCTTAAATCCATTTTGAGAAATAGCATGATTATTTCCATGGTAATAGACTCAACCTTCATTGAAATCTTGTCAGTGAGATGGTACCACTTCTGGGCTGGCAGCGCATTTCAGTACACCCTGGAGAGGGATGAAACAATGTCCTGCTTGCTCCTCTACCTCTAGGAGCATGACAAGCAGCAGCCGCTGTGGGGGCGGTAGTTAAGGAAAGGCTTCATGAAGGCTCGAGGGACTTGGAAAAGCAGAAGAGAAGTGAGCTCCAGCAGACTGTGTAGGAAAGTAGGATGGCTGCAGCTCCAAGTGCCAGGATTGTCCTTAGGTACTATGAATGTGGTAAACTGTTTTCAACCACATCTTTACTCAAACATGGTTGATCCCAAAGGGGAGGACAAGTGACCACACACAGATTACGTTGTATTAATTTTAAAAACGTAGGATTTATTCAGACAGAAAATGAAGAGAATGCAACAGAAGCGTGGTGTGAATGCATATATGAAAAATGGACATATGCTGTTTACTGTGTGCCCAACAGTAACACTGACCAACAGTCATCATTGGAGGAAACTCTTGTGCCTGCTCAGAACCCTCATTTGGCTTGGGACGCTGTTTCTTCTGAGCAGAAATGAAGGGTCTAAACACCTCTTTATGAAAGACAGTAGATACCTACTTCTCCAGTAAACTCTTGGTGTGTGAGAGGACTACTGAAAGTGTATTGCCCATGCCTCCTTTTTGGTCAAGAGAGCTGACCACCTCACAGCCAGAAATCTGAGTTTCAGCATTATGGCTAGGCTGCTCAGTAGTTTGTCTGACTTACTGAATCTTCACAGACCTATAAACCTGAGCACTGGGCAGGGAAGGCTACTGTGACTACAGTCATACCTGTAAATGGAGCAGTGGTGGGAAGCATTCATGAACATTGCTGTGCAGCTGCCTCTACTGTCGTATTGTTAAAGTGGCCTCTGGCCTGAGCTAGCATGCTTCCAGACAACACCCAAGCATCATTCAGAAGCCAGCCTGGCCCAGGGACCATTCCCAAAAGGCAACTGGATGCTGCTATCCTATTTCAGAGACTGAGAACTGAAGATTGTAGACATGATGTGTTCCGTGCCAGCTGGCATCAGTGCCAGAAAATGATTTCAGGTTGTTGGTTTGGGTTGTTTTTTTTTTTAATGTACCAGCCATTAGGTAGTAGAGCAGCACCTCTGTTCTTGCTGCTTGGTGGCCCCAGTCTTCAACATCTGAATTGCTGGCATGTTTCTTAAGAACTTCAAACACCTTCTGGCTTATCCTACTTTATTGAAAGCTACGGGCCTTGTAGTCAGTGATTTTGGACATATTAAGTCATGTATGAAAGTCCTTACACAGTTATAAAAGGAGACCACAGGAGTGGAGCGGTTTTGCTTTGTTTTCCTGTGCAGTTCAGAATAAAACTCATTAGCTACCTTTAGTGAGCAGAGAGATGTTCACAGCGATAAACAGGCTGAGTGAGGCACATCTTGTCAGCAAGTAGCTGTGGGCAGGAGAAATGAGTTGCTTAGGACTCAATTTATTTTTCTGAATGTGTGTATCTACCATAATTAGAGACATCCTAGAGGAACCTCCCATGCTTCAGCTGCCCCTGCACAAGCACAAGGGTCACCAGGAAGCTGGGCTTCATAGCTGTCACAGAGTCATAGAATAACTGAATAATTAAGGTTGGAAAAGACCTCCAAGATCATATAGTCCAACTGTCCACCTACCATCAATATTGCTCCACTAAACCATGTCCCTAAGTATAACATCCACCCTTTCCTTAAATACCTCCAGGAACGGCGACTCCATCACTTCCCTAGGCAACCAATGCCTGACCAATCTTTCTGAGAAGAAATTCTTCCTAATATCCAACCTGAACCTCCCCTGGAACAACTCCAGGCCATTCCCCCTTGTCTCGTTACCAGTTATGTGGGACAAGAGGCCAAACCCCACTTTGCCACAACCTCCCTTCAGGTAGTTGTAAAAAGTGATAAGGTCTTCCCTGAGCCTTCTCTTCTCCAGAAGAATCCCAGCTCCCTCAGCTGCTCCTCATAAGACCTGTGCTCCAGGCCCCTCATCAGCTTTGCTGCCCTTCTCTGGACATGCTCCAGGGCCTCAATGTCTTTGTTGTAGTAAGGAGCCCAAAACTGAACAGAGTGCTGAAGATGCAGCCTCGCCAGAGCTGAGTACAGAGGGATGACCACCTCTCTGCTCCTGCTGGCAACACTATTTCTGATCAAGCCAGGATTCCACTGGCCTTCTTGGCCACCTGGACACACTGCTGGCTCATGTTCAGGCAAGTGTTGACCAACACCCTCAGACCCTTTTCTTCCACAGAGCCTTTCTACCACCCTGCCCCAAGCCTGTAGCCTGCTGACTCTATGTATTAGCTTGTCTATGTTTAAGGTTGGAGTCTTTACGCAGAGTGTCTGGAAAGTCTGCTGTCCTAACTGAGAAAGCTGATGAGGATGGAGACTTTGACATCTAGGTGGTTCTTTGTGGGTGTGCAGAAGAATTACAACCTCCTGCAGTACTGTAGCTCAGCGCAAGCATCTAACTGGGAAAGATGTCTACCTGTATGTTGGATGCATAGCTTAGGGCAGACAAATTACAGTGAAGGAGTCTAATAAATCATTTTGTCACAAGCATAACCAAAACAGTAATGTGCTTTCATTCAATAGAGGCAATAAAGTTCTATGGAAACTTGCCAGTATGGTTCAGCAGTAGCTTTAGAAGTCCCGTAGTGTTATTTGCTAATGGTGCAATTGTACTTTTGGAAGTTCTTTACAGGGAAGAGCAATCACACTGTCTTGCAAAAAGGCTGGAAAGTAAACAGAGATTTACAAACAACTCAGTGAAGGACTCAGGAATGACTATCCTGAACAACCCTCATGGCCATCTGCTCTTTTCTTTCTGGCTGTGGCTGCAGAAGAGTAGGTGGGTAGATTGGGCACACAGTGATATTTCCGTCCGAATTTAAAAGATTCAGCTAAGATTTCTTACTGCTTTCCCTGAACCGCTATCTAAAATTAATTTAGGGGACTGTCAGCCCATAGTCAATTCAAAGTGCACAGACTCTTCAGCACAGGAATGAGCTGGTGACAAGGAACCACAGCAGTGCCTGGGGCAAGGATTTCCTGGAGCAGAGTGCTTGAGCGTTCAGAATCACTGAAATGTTATGGGGAAATTCCTGCGGTCCTTGTGACAAACTTCTCTGAGAGGTTGTGGAGATGGCAAATGCTCCAGGAGGGGAAACCTTTCCTCACATAAAAGCTGCTGCTCCAACAATTGGAGGTGACATTTCCAGCAGTTCTCACCAATGCTCCAAGTCTTTTTATTAGAGCCAGATGGAATTTCTACCACTGACACCTGTAAGATCAGCCTTACACCAGCTCACCCTAAACCAAATTAAGTAATTGTGTCATGATGTATAGCAAACACAAAAGACCTTCAGATATGTCTTTTTTTTTCCCTCTGTAAACAGTCAGAATAGGAAGTGACTGATAATTAGTAGTGCACTTCATCATTGGTCTTGAATTCAATTCACTCATAATTCAAGCTCATAAGTAAGACGAAAAGCTATAGAAATAAATAAGTCCCATGTACATACACAAGATAATCCCAGAGGGCTCTGCTAAACTAAACAGGGAGCTAAATAATTTTAAAAGCTGAATTTTATTTATTTGGGCATAGCAGAGTAAACAAGGTAGAGAATGTATTCCACTGATGCTCAAAATTGCATCATAGGTGCAGTAATCACTTTTTTAATTACTATTCTCTGTAGTCAGCTAAGATCAATATCAACTTCTCCATTTGTTTTATTTGAATTCTATTATCCTTCCTTCCTTCCCTCCTTCCTTCCTTCTTTTTTGCTTTCCTCCTTTTTTTTCTTTCCTTCCTTCTTTCCTTCTCTTTTTGTTTTCTTTGAGGGAGGACATTGCGTGACTGTGCAGGTCCTGGAATGGAGAAAAGATCTTAAGGGATTGGCAGGTGAAAGCTGAATGCCTGTTGGAATTGACATGTATGCTCTTCCCCTCCAGTGTTACTTTCAGTAAGAGATTTGCAATGTATATATTTTTGACAGGACAACAAAAAATAAGACCTGACTAAATGAATCTGTGACTTGTTTCCACCTGTAAAGTGGGCTTCCCCTGACTGAGCAAACTGGAAGTGACTCATAATTACAATCAAGGAATAATGAAGTTCCTATAAGAATTACCTATCTAAGCAGTAGGGATCTGGTCATGACAACCCAGGCCTGCTTTCCTAAAATAGGTGTTACTTGCCAATGTGAGGAGCAAGCAGATAGGAAAAATTGAACCATCTGAAAGATATTTCAGCGTCTGCCTCCCCTTTGTCCCATTATTTGGCACATCCCCTGTTCCTGAACATTAAGGGCATTTAAATGAAAGACCAGGTTCTCCCAGGACCAATTTAACATCCTATTCATGTAAGTGACTTTGATCCACAAAAAAAAAAAATCGTAAACAAAAAGGATGAGGAGTCTGAAACAGGACAGAGGTGAACTTCAGGTGCATGTGATCCAGCAAGCAAACAAAAAACCCACACTTGCTCTGCCTAACTGTGCCGAGCTGATTACACCTGTTGAACTGATTTACTGTTTGACCTGAGAGTTGCCTTGGTGCCCACATGCCTGAGCATGCCCCAAAACACTGATCTGAGCGCTTTCGTGGCTTAGTCTACCGTGCACTGATACTCAGAGGTTGATGAAGCAGTGTGGTCTGATCCTGAAGTTTCACAGGGCACCACTACGTATGCATCATAGGTTGGGACTGCAGAGAGGAGGCACTCACTTTCACACACCCTAGATGAGCATTTGCGCATCTGGTGGAATGAATCCTAGACCCTGGTGCCTGCAGCTGAGGCATTCAAGAGCTACACTTCCAAAAATCTAAGAGCCCAGCTGGCTCTGTCCTGTTGTGTTGCTGTAAATTTGAAAAGTATTATATTTACAATAGGAATGTGCATATAGAAAATGTCAGTTTTAGGTGACTGTTTCATACTGGCACTTTATTTAGTCAGCTGCAAGCAAATGAAAAAAAAAATGTCAAGACTAACTTTCTATTAAAATAAGCTAGCTGCTGAGCTCTATGGACGTGTCCCATTTTGCAACACGGGATGCAAAATGCTTTCTTATATAGGTCTTTTGGCTGGGGAACAAGTGCAACATGAAACACAGCAATCAAAACAGTTCAATTTAACTACATTTATCTCGGCAAACACATAGAAAAGTCTGGACAAGCTTTGGCTCTCAGAAAAATTCTCAAGCTTGAGGGCTAGAGTGCCAAAATTTCATTACTGTTATGCTGAAAGAGTTGTTGCTTTACCAAAAAAGCTGGAAACGTGCACCCAAATACCGAATATGAGTTTTTACTTAATATTACAAACCTCCACTGGCAATGAGAGAATGAATTAGGTGATGTAATAACTATTTTCAATCTCAAAGTTCTGCTAGGCCATATATTTTCTTTGATAATTATTGTGATTTCATCTAATGACCCAAAAAACACCTCAAGCTTTGGCAGATAATTGAGTTTTGTTAATTGGAGTATTATTAATTATAATAATTGCATATTTCAATAAATGCTTTTTGCTACAGTGTATTTTGCTGTTCCTCCTTGAAATTTCCAGCAGTTCCTATTTTAAACTTGGTGAGAAATTGCTCAAAACTCAATGCCCAATATTCTGCAATGATTTGAATGGGCAGCAGCACACAAATTGCAAATCCAATTTAGTTTCAAAATTTGACATCTTCTCATAACGCAGAGTGTGTGCTATGCAGGAAGTTCAGTTTCTTTGTTTTCAACATACTGAATTTTAATCAGATCTCACTTCAATTTCCAATTGTTGGAAAAATTCTGCAGACCCAAAATTGAAATAAATAAATAAATAAATGAAGCTAGTGGGAAGTTTCGGTTTCATTTACTCTACTTTTTCTTCCTCATCATATCATGTATGGACAAATGCAGAAGTGTTGTTGAAGTTTCCTCAGATACAGCTTTACTGACTGGAGTCTTGTTATGCTGACTTAAGGACAAAAGAAGATCGTGGTTGGACTTGATCTTTAAGGTCTTTTCCAACCTGAGCGATTCTATGACTCTATGATTCTATGATTCTATTTTGAAAACACGCAAATGATCTTAGGTTTCTGAAATGACAATTTGATAAGAGAACGGGAAGGACTGCCATAAGTATTGTAGTAGGTAGGCGATGCCCCATTCAAGTGGCAGGGCAACTTGCTTTGTAGAGCTCTGGTAAGTACGTTTTAGATCTTTTGATTGTGGATAGATACTTACCAGACATGACATGGAGGAAGTAATAGGACTGAATAGAGAAGGTACTGTCCGTAACTGAATAAGAAGGAATGCAACATCTGCCAGATAACTCGCATCTAAACATAATAAGGAACTTAACCAAGGTCTTTGATGGCCCATGGTAAATTTTTGTCAAAGCATGGAAAAGTGAAAGAACTGACATCCTTCAGATAGGACTGACAAACTCTTGATAATGGTCTGGTGTTTGAAAATGAAAGTAATGACAGAGATAGGTACCAGATTATTATACTGGTAGAACTGGGTATAAAAAAAACACAGAACCATGGGTTTTGGACTACAGAACAAAGAATTAGAAGCTACAAGTATTTTGACTGGAAGGTAGGTTTTGTTTGCTGTCTTTTGTTCTGAAGCTGGCAGGCAGTGGTTGCTACGTTTATGTCACATGTTTGGATTTCTCCAAGGCATTTGACTTTTTATCCATAACTTTTTGACTAAGAAACACGAATGATATAAAATTAACACAGCATAACACACAGTGAGACTGTTATAAAGTGGGTCCTGGAGAGATCTCCAACAGTTGCTACAGAGAAAGTGGTAAAAATTAGATCTGTATCCAGCACTAAATATTAAGCAGACATTGTTCTGCATTTTCCCTAACAACAAAGATGAGCATACAAAAGTGTTCTCCGGTAGGATACTTAGGCAACACAAAATATGTGGGGTTAAAAACTTATAGAAGGAAACACAATACAGGCAGCATTGACATAACTGCCTCCTTAAACAGTCACATACAGTCCCATAAAATGCGTGTCAGTAGAAGACAATATCTCTAGAAATAAAGATGCAAGAAACATTTCTTTCCATAGGAAAGTCGGCTTTGCCCTGGATTTGCTTTGGCTTGTGTTAGACTCTTACCAGAGTCTTACTGTCCTGGATACTTTCCACAATCACTGGGGAGAGATACGCAGCTCCTAAGGGTCTTTCAAACAGAATCAAGATGTGCTCTGACCAGTGGTCATTAACTCTTTGATTATAAGCCTTCTATAAAGTTTTATTTAACTTTTTAGTCTTATACTACCAACTTAGATGTCATCAGGAGCTGTGTTTGAGAGTCTAAAGTTAGATGAGATTATCTTGAAGATTCCAATGGAAAAAGTGGCTCAAATAAAAATTTATTCATTATCTTCAAAATGTTGAACTCAGAACAGTGTGATCCTGGCATATAAGAAGGAAAATATTACACTGATACTAGAAAACGCCATGGCTGTATGCACAGCTTTGACTAGACCGTTACTGCAGTACTAAGCCCGCTTTTATGTCCACAGTTCAAAAGAATGTGGAAATACCAGTTCAACTATAAATGGGACCTAAGGTTTGGGAAGCAAACCTTCTTTAAGGATTAAGATATACAACTTTCTAAACTCACTGAAGAGAATAAGAGAGGTCATTCATCCCATATTCTAGTGTGTATGGTAACACCTGATAGTGGCATGTTTTCCAGTCTTGACTGCAAAGGCTTAACAAGAGCTAATGGCTTGAAATTTGACTTAGACAACTTGGCCGTGAAGCCGGATGCATCTTCCTAGTGGTAAGGATAATTAAGCACTGAAGTGCATAACTAGGATAACCAGGAAATAGGAGACAGTGGATTTACTGTCTCTTAAATAAAGAAATAGAAGTTTTACACTCTAAACCAGAAACTGGATTCAAGTATGAGGATTACTTTGGTAATTTTCTTAGGCCCAGGAATCAACAGATCCACAAACTTTTTTATCTCTCTTCTTTATGAGCCACAGTGAAAAAGGGAGAGTAGGCATGTAACTCAACATACTTGTAACATCTGCATTTTGTCACAGACTTGTAATGTACCTCATACTTCACTCCTCCAGTAAGTTGCTGAGGAAGATTTCCCACTCTTTCTTTATGTTTGTTTTTTCCGGATATATTTGTTTACTTATTTCCTTTTTTCTACCTCCCTGCCATTACAGACTTGTCTCAACTGGAGGAAGGCCATCACAACAAAGTTCTCAGGGGAAGCAGATACCACTTTGTCCCTCCTTCTAGCATGCTCAGGAGTCTACCAACCACCAAAAAATTCAGTGCAGGCACCAGCAGAGCTTTATTATTCTGTGCTTGTGACATTTATAACCCTTTTTGGCCTAGCCCTAGCACATCCCTGGAAGCATTCAAGGCCAGGTTGGCTGGGGCCCTGGGGAGCCTGAGCTGATGGTTGGCAGCCCAGCCCACAGCAGGGGATTGGAGCTCAATGATCTTTAAGCTCCTTTCTAACCCAAGCCATTCTATGGTGATACTACAACTGGTATTTTCCCCTCACCTGAAAGAGAATGACGGCTAGGATCTTTAATAGGAATGACTTGAACAAAAATGCCAAGAAATTAATACCATAATTCTACAATCATTTGCCATTTTCTCTGCCATCTATTTCCAGTTAAGTATATTCATAGTCAACAAATGATGACAAACTAGAAGTCTCCAGAAAATACACAGCTGCACTTGAACTCTGATACAGGACTGTTATGCTGTCTCATTCATGCAAAACTGAATAAGGACCAATGGGTGAGTTCTGAATTAATTCATGTCGTGTTTTAGAGGGAAGGTCTTCAATGTACTAATGTTTGAGTCCTCTGAATGTCAGTTTAGTAAACATATAATGTCATTGTAAGTGATTTTTGGCTCACCAGTGTTTTCTGAGGTAATGCACAGTGTAATGGTTACTTGTTAGCAGTCGTGATAAGGGATAACACTTAATTCGTCATCTTACATTGCCTGCAGTCTATAACTGAACGTTAATTCATCTCAACCAATCTGATGCTCTTGGGACTAAATTACTCTTGGAATGTGCTTAACTGAGTATTTTGGAAATCATCTGGAGACCTGCTGTCTGACCCATACTTTAAATTCTCTCCTTCCAGGCATCCAAATATTGCAGTGTCTCCATGTTTTATAGGAGGGCTGCACACAGCAAAAATGAAGAGTCTCTTCTGGCTATCACAATAATATTTACCTTACTTTTGGTAACACCAGGCAAGATGTTGCCAGCAGTGGAAAGGTTGGCTCCACATGACTCAGTTTCCAAAATAATTGTGCGGGGTTTTTTGCAGGGGGGGTTGGTTGTTTTTGTTTTTGTTTTTGGTGAAAATTTGGGCTTGGGATGGATCCAGTATGACTTTCAGAAGAACAAATGGTAGGAATTATTAAGAGGGATTGCAACGCTTTGGTGATGTGAAAGAGCACAGCTCTGCTGAAACCAGCTGAGCTCTTGCAGGTTGTGTCATGGGAGAAGATGGCCAAAGGATGATAGTCTGAAAACCACTAGTTGCTGCTCAAGTAACAAGTCCCTCAGCTGAGAGGTGCTCTGAGCATGCAAGTATAACAGATACAGGTTTTGCTGTGAAGCTGATATGTTCCACAAGTGTGGAACATCTTTTTGTAAAGGTAATTTGTTATTTTTCATAAACTGTATCAACCCCTTTCAATTGCATTTGCTTTCTTTAATTATTTGTTCACTGAGTCATGTCCACTTGCTGGATTATTTTGCCTAGTATTGACATCACGATGACATATTTGTAATTATCCAATTCATTTAATTTACCTTTTTGAAGTATTGGCAAAATGCTTGGGTCGGGGGGGAAGGGAGTTGCTATTTATGTTGCTGTTAAAATGCAGCAGATGTTTCAGATTGCTTCTCAACTTTTCATTTTTCTATTTTATTGTTCAAGAGATCTACTTCTTTAAATTAAGAAATGCCATTTCTTATCTTTCCTAATTACTAATGTGGTAGGAAACATTTCATCCTCCAAGGGTGGTATGATGATAAATTGAAGAAGAAGAATTAATGATTTATTCTGGTTGGGGTTTCTTTTGCACTGTAGATAAGTAAGATGTTCTGACTCTTCTAACAAAGTCTAGTAGTTCCACTAGACCTAGTAGAAGGCCTGAAGTCTTAAAATTTACTTCCCCATTACGTTTATTCTGTGTAAATCTCAGTGGTTACCTAAAATGTGGGGATATCAACGTTTCAGAAGATAACATGTCAGCATTAAATGTTAGAAGAGTGAGGATGCTCCAAGAATACACTGGGGTGATGGCAGATCACCTCAGGGTTTCCTTAGAAGGTGTTAAAATTAATTTGTATTTCAACTTCAGTCTTCCAGAATAGCTGGGTTACAGCTACAATAATTAACTTCTCTTGTGTATCATTACCAGTCATTAGCAAATGTCACCTGTCATGTTTTCCAGTTCCCGCATTATGACGTGCATTTCTGCTTCTCAGTGACTGTGAATTGCCCCTGTTCGATCCTGAACTGTTGAGACAGCTGGCAAGAACATCCAAGATGTCAATTATCTCATATGTTTGGCAGATGGGCAAGACTTTTTCCAGAAGACCTTTCTGACAAACTCTTACTGAAGCTGTCATATCCCCCACCTGACCCTCACCCTTACTCCATTTACTTCTGTCAGAGGACTTTACTATGTATTTTCGTAATTACTTTCCACAACTTATCATATAACTCATACTCTTAGTGATGAACTGTGAAATGTAACAGATGGGATTGCAAATCCCCAAAAGCCCAGGAAGTAGTCATTTTCCATGGTTGCTATATAATCATGCAAGGATGTTAGTGACATGTGAAATTGCTTGAGACTTGCAAATCTTTCAAAAACACCTGCAAAAGGGGTGCTTATTTTCTGTTTAAAATACTAGCACGAACTTCTACAACTATTATCCATTTGGGGCGGTAAATTCAAACCTTTGATTTTAAAAAAGATGTCCTTAGGGAGAACTGACCATGAGAAAACTTCTGGACTGTGTAGAACGTGAACTTGGGGGGAAAAAAAAACATCTAAAGAAAGTCACTAATGATTTCACATTCGTTTTCACATCCAGTGGGGGAAAAAAACCCACCTGTCAATTTCTGCCACTTTGATTATTATACTTGTACTTGCAGATGAGCCAGTATTGTACTTTTCATTTGGCATGCCCCAGCCATGATGAATGTGACTAATGACACTGAAATTTCACCTTCCTGGAAAGCTTTGAGGTCACCCCAAGCTCTCCTTTGCACCAGGCATTATTGGTGTCCTCAGCATCAGTCCTGCACTTTATTGTATATATAATAGTACAAGCATTGACAGAAAGTATATGTACCTAAGACTAGTTTTAAAAGCTCATTAGAATAATATTCAATTCCTATTTTTAAAAGGAATGTTTACCTGAGGCTTCTGGACAGGTTCCATTCCCACTAATTATGTTTATGAAATAAATTATCACCTGCAGTTTTACTTGGACAGACTACGATTTCTTTGGTTCTTGCTCCATTTGGGTAAGCAATGTTCCTCTGAGATGCAAGCAGCTGCTATATGTATAAATCAGGGATAATTTTGCAGGAAAATACAGACCAAGGTGCTTGATCACATCTGGATGAGATATTCAGGATGCTTTGCAGGTGAGCAGGCAGAACAGGTACTATAAGGACTAATTCAGGACATGGTGATTAGCATGTTCTCAGCCAGTCAAGGTCCTAGTTCCCAATCATTTTCTGCTATGCAAATTCTTGAGTTTCTGCTTAGAACCTGGTCCTGACAACAGCTGCACGTGGAATCAATTGTATCAGCATGCTTGCTCCCATTAACTGAATGGAATTAAACTCAGGAATGAAGTTACACCTTGCCTTATCATGTTTCCATTTTTTATCACAACCAATCATACTTCTTCAGGAATCCTTTAATACCTTGATGATCTACTGGAAGTAGTCTGCTCTGATTTTTCGTCCTTTGCAGAAAACAGTTTTTACTGTAATTTCTGAAGCTCAGACTTATATGTAAAATTATTTCACTCAAACACTATGATACTGTAAAAATACACTGAGAAAATATTTATGTTAATATACTGGCCATATAATACAAATATTGTATCACCATTAACATTCCATGGCAGCTTAAAAATGAAAAAGCATACAGTATATTTATTTCTGAAGTGTTGAATATATTCCCTTTCAAAACATTTTCAGAAATATTATTAGGATGAATCACTGAATTTCTCTGCCTTTTGGGCTCACCAGAGACACTATTATTCTCTCTTGTTTATACTGGTAATTAAATTTTTGGCAGTTTTCCAGAAATATTCACTAACACAAATAGAGTGAACAGGACATCAGAAAACTGGCATCTTGGAGTGTATCTACTTAAGGGGCCGTTAAACACAGTCATTCAGCTTATGACCAGATATGACTCTGAGCCAATCCAGAAGATCTACAGACCTCTCAGCATAGCTCCGGGCATCGTATTATAAGCTTATATTCGCTATAAGCCAGCAATGTGCTAATATGGCTCCTATAATGTAGGAACATGGAGGCTGTTTCTTACCAGTTTAGCAGAGAGTACAACCGTTCTGTCTGTATCCACCTGGAAAGAAACCTCTCCATATTTCCCATAGTCAAAATGGGGCTTGTACTTACTTCTCCCCAAATGTTTCCTTTGCCATAGCTTTCAAATACAATGACAATATACAAATTACTAAAAACTTTGACTGAAGAGGTTACAGAATGACCATACTGTCGTCCTGACATGGAATTCTAGTTTTCATTGGTTTTGAGTGGTTTGGTTTTTTCTTCTAAAACAATGACATTTTTTTATCTCACTCCTTCTTCATCCAAGACTGTCATCACAAAATCTCACTTCCCACTTCCCCTCTTCAGGCCTTGCATGGGGTGCTATCAGACTGGACTATCTTGCTAACTTGATCATTTTCTTAGTACTTGAAACTTTACCTCTTTGTTTTTCCTTATCTTTTACAGACCCTACCTGTTTCTCATCAGATTGTCAGTGGCATTTTTCCTCCAGCCACTCCATCCATACACCCAGCCTTGACAGTTTCTTCATGCCCTGCCATTACTAGCACAGATAAATAGATTTTTCGCTTCACTTTCAAGTGGATTGTCAATATCTGCTGATAGATCTGGCATGACCGAAATTTGCTAGATTCTTCCCTAATTAACGTGAAAGGTCCCCAGGCATTTAGGTTTAGTCACCCACGTATGGTAAGGAGCATCTGTTCCTGGTTTAGGACTTGTTTAGGTAAATAGACATATGGCAAAGACTGCAGTTAGTATCATTAGAAATGGTCATTCTTACTGTTTTCTATAACAGCTAGGTAGATTCACGTTTTTCCAAGACCTTCTTCCTATTTTTTCCAAGAAGGGGGACATTACATTTTTAAAATTTAAAGAGGATTTCTGCTTACCGACTAAGTTCCCTAAGCTTGCAATCAGATATCCTTGCTAGTTTTTTCAACTCTGCATTAAATCCAGGCCAGTGCAAAAAAAAAGCAAAAGTCTTGGAGCTGTACAAATAGTTACACTAGAGCCTACTTCAGGTCTGGGGACTCAGTTCCTCAGCTGAAGCTCCTGGAAGTTTTTCTTATGTTTTTGGTTCTTGTTCCTTTCCAAGCAAGACTTTATTCTTCATCCAGTGTCTTATGTGACTAGCACACTCATCCAAGGGACTTGGTGTGAAGCTCCAGCTCTGAAGCACATGTGTTTCTTGTAGACATGCAAAGAGCTACTGTACAGCACAAGCACCCTGTCCTGGGGTACCTGGATTCACCACTGGTCATGACATCATTGTGTTGATGATGACAATAACATCTTTCTTCCTCGAGCTTTGGGAAGAAATCACAGCAGCAAGACTTAGCAATCAATAAAGAAGGCAAGATGCTCTGAAGTATTCAAGCGGTTTGAGTAATAAATTTCAGGCAACTCTCAGTTACCTGCACTTGCATCCAGATAAAGGATTATATGGATCAGAACCGCCGGGTCATAGAAACCACTTCAAGGCTGGGTCTGATTTAGTACCTCAGAAACAGCAGTCCCTGAACATGAATATGCTGTTTTTTAGGAACAACTCATATTCAGAAGCATCATAGCTACTTCAGCATGTCCTGCAGTTCAAGCTACCAAAACCTGCTGAACATGTACTAATTCAGGATAGAACCAGCTCAGCTGCCCCTGGTTCATATCCTTGGTATCCAAGGAGATATGAAATATAGCGCATGATACACAACCAGCTCAGAACCAACAGGGTTTATTAGTCTTGCTTGACCTGAGCTACTTCTGTATATTCACATTATTTTCTAGCCAGTTTAAAACCTCTTCTGGCCCTCTGGAGGATGGAAAATGTGGATACACAGGCACAAGAGAGATTCTCCAGGAGCCACTTTGAGTTGAGATAGTGCTTTGGCCAATGCTTGAATATCCTGATGAAACCAAGCTGACTGAGTGGGAATGATGTTAGCACTGTGTGTTCAATAACTCAGGCACTGGATTTTCCAAGTGTTTTCATCCTCAGTAGCCCAGATAATGAGGAGCTGGTGGTGCAATTTTTACAAAATCACATTTGAGATAATCTTCAGATTGATGTCCTTGCTGCTGTTATACACCATGTTAAAAATATAAACCATAACTTAAAGAGCAACTGTTCCAAGGTCAGGCAGAAACTTGCAGCTTCACACAAGAGGGAGCCATTTGTGGAAGGTCTTTGTTTGAAGCATGCCCCAGCTCTGGAATTTTGACAGCAAGAATTACCAGGTCCTCAAAGCCATATAATAACAGACTGTAAGAATCTTAACTTGCAGAGTCTCACAGTTGGAAAGCCGTTAGCTGACTTCTTCAGGGTAATTTTCTTTTTTCTTTTTTTCTTTTTTTCGTATACATTTCTTTGAAGTGTTTTGCATGAAAGTGTTATTGCATATTTTGGGAAGTGATATTGTCCCTGTGTTTTCTTCCAATGTAACTATAAATTTCTACCCAAATAAGCTCAGAAGATGTTCACTGTCAGAACATGAAATCAACTAGTAGATAAGCATATATAAAGGTGGTTATTTTCATACAGAAATCAAAGGCATAAAACAAATTAACAACATTCTTTGAGTTTTAAATACAGACAGCTATATGGGTGGCGGGATAGGTGGTTTTGCTTTTTAAAGTATATTTCCTTAAGCATGAGCTTGAATTTAAATGTCCCCAACATGAATTTGCATCTCACTATTGAAGATTCTATCAGTTGTTTTATTACACTTTGTTCACAAAGCTCTATCTCATATTTCAAATGGTGATAGAT
Organism: Pavo muticus; assembly: GCA_016647715.1. NCBI lineage: Eukaryota > Metazoa > Chordata > Aves > Galliformes > Phasianidae > Pavo > Pavo muticus. Next base: position 1,827,789 of record JACDJE010000257.1, on the reverse strand, counting down.
CATTGATTTTAACTGTCTAAAAAGTTAGTTAGACAGTAGAAAGCATGTCATCTACCTACCTTGATAGTGCATTGAGGAGGAGAGGCAGCTCCCGGAGGTCGTTATCCTATATCCTATCTCAATCTTTAAATGCAATGAATTGAAAGCCCTGACTTGGTGATTACAGGGAGAATGGTGGCCACCTAACTTGGATGAGGTGCACAAATTTTCACAACTAAAAATAATAGCATTAAATCTTGTCCAAATTGCATTGAGGATATATGAGACTAGGTTTATGCCAGCAAGTGATTCACTCCAACAGGATCAGGACAGTGCTTCACAGTAAGGACCTTACAATTTTGCATGCTTAAGCCTTGTGCTCTGGACTGAACATCCTCACAAACTGCTGGTTCAAAGCTTTTTAAAGGGCTGGCTGTTGGTTTCAATCTTTATGTCCCCATGACGGAGATCACATGGCATGTGTAGGACAACCAGGGGGTCAGGCCCAACCAAGCAGGCAGGTCCTGCTTGACCAACCTGATCTCCTTCTATGATCAAGTGACCCGCCTCGTGAATGAGGGCACGGCTATTGATGTAGTCTACCTAGACTTCAGCAAAGCCTTCAACACTGTCTCCCACAGTATTCTCTTGGAGTAGCTGGCAGCCCATGGCTTGGACAGGTATGCTCTTTTCTGGGTAAAAAACTGGCTGGATGGACAGGCCCAGAAATCGGTGGTAAATGGGGTCATGATCAGTTGGCAACCAGTCATGAGTGGTGTTCCCTAGGAGTCAGTACTGAGGCCTGTTCTATTCAGTATCGTTATTGATGAGCTGGATGAAGGCATTGAGTGCACCCTCAGTAAGTTTGCCGATGATACCAAGTTGGCAGGAAGTGCCAACTGCCTGGGGTAGGAAGGCCCTACAGAGGGATCTGGACAGGCTGCATCACTGGGATGAGGCCAATGGGATGAAGTTCAACAAGACCAAGTGCCGAGTTCTGCACTTTGGCCACAACAACCCCAGGCAACTCTACAGGCTTGGGGCAGAGTGGCTGGAAGACTGTGTAGAGGAAACAGACCTGGGGGTATTGGTCAGTGCTTGGTTGAACATGAGCCAACAGTGTGCCCAGGTGGCCAAGGCTTTTATCAGAAATAGTGTTACCAGCAGGAGCAGGGAAGTAATCTTCTCTCTGTACTCAGCACAGGTGAGGCCACACCTTGAATACTGTGTTCAGTTTTGGGCCCCTGTCATGGAGTGATCTTTAGATCTGTCTGTGTCCGTGACAGGGGGACAGGAGGCCCACAGGCCCACTAGCCTGAAAAGCAAGGAGGGTGGGTTGTCAGCTTATGGGCCGGTTCAGCCCAGTTCTGTGACTACTGGGGCAGGGGACCCACAGACCCATGCTCTGGGAAAGGGGAAAAGTGAAAAAGGGAGAAGGGTAGGGAGATGGGAGGTAGGTCTAAAAACAGAACAGAGACAACGATCTGAGGAGGAGAGCTAATTTACTAAATATGATATTGGAATGCAAGATAATACAATATAATACAATATAATTGGAATTGAGGCTGATAAATCAAATAAAAGAGAGAGAGAGTGTCCAAAATCAAAGGCCTTACTCTAAAGTTGAAGGTGAAATGGCAGGGGAGCGCACATTTCGAGAAGAATAGCAAAAAAAGAGAATGGTCTCCTGACTCACGAGCAGTTTTATCTTTCCCTTTGAACACAAAGTCCACTGGGGTATGTAGTTCTTCTTCTCTTCTGAGAGCAAGGTACCTGGAAAATCGGCAGTCCACAGAACTGGAGCATTAACTCTTAAACTCCCAGTGCTTTACATGATGTTATGATGTGGAATACCGATAACAAAAAATCATAAAACCATGACAGCCCCTCACTACAGGAAAGACATCGAGGCCCTGGAGCATGTTCAGAGAATGGCAATGAAGCTGTGAGGGGTCTGGAGCACTGGTCTTATGAGGAGCGGCTGAGGGAGCTGGGATTGTTCAGTCTGGAGAAGAGGAGGCTCAGGGGAGACCTTATTGCTCTCTGTAACTACCTGAAGGGAGGTTGTAGTGAGCTGGGGGTCAGCCTCTTCTCCCACATAACTAGCAATAGGACAAGAGGGAAGGGTCTCAAGTTGCATCAAGGGAGATTCAGGTTGAACGTTAGGAAATAATTCCTCTTTGAGAGACTGGTCAGCTGCTGGAATGGGCTGCCCAGGGAGGTGATGGAGTCATTGTCCCTTGAGGTGTTCAAGGAATGTTGTACTGAGGGACATGGTTTAGTGGGAAATATTGGTGACAGGTGGATGGTTGGACTGGATGATCTTAGAGGTCTTTTCCAACCTTGGTGATTCTATGATTCTACGATTTATAGCATAATGTTTCTGGCTTAGTTTCCTTTGGATTTCAGTTTTGCCTTCCCCTCAAACTGCCTTGCAATTGAACCATTACATGAGACAATCAATGAGACTCAACAGAGATTGAAAAGTTTGCAGGGAAAGATCCCTGGTCCAGATAAATACCCGTATAAACATACTGATAAGAGTTTTATATTTCTAAATCATTGGTCTTTAGGCAACATTGTGATCTAAAAGAAAACTTGCAAGCAAATCAAAGGACAAGAAATTAAAACAAATTAAACAGACATTAATGTAAGGACAGAGTAAAATCTTCTTGTACCTCTTGTGATTTACTTGTTACTCATTGCACATGTATTTATTTTACATTTTTAAAGAATTTCCCTCATCATTTACTGAAACCAGATATTAATAACCTGCTGTTACAGTCGATCTTCCACACAGCAGTTCAAAGTCTGTTTTCTTTTTTTATCCCTTATACTGTCACATCTTAAATCCCTCTGTCCCTTGGTTCTTGCAAGGCATTAGGATTGATTTTTTTTTAACTGTAACAAAAAAGACAGGAAAAAAAGAGTTCACCTCATTGTGAAAAGAAAGGTGAGAACTTTCAGGGTGATTCACCTGCCTGAGCTCTGGATTTCCTTTAGAACACGGCACAGTTCAGTTCAATTCAATATCAGAATTTTAATGAGTCGTAGTTGTAGTTACCATCTGTTATCAGGTTTTCCTATACACATCAGGTCCATGGGATGAGTGAGTTGCTTTTTATGCAGTGTCTATACTACATGAACAGGGCCTTGGAATTACTTTTACTTGGTCGTTAGCAGACTGAATAAAAACGGTAAGCATTATATGAAGCAAATTCCGAGAAGGCAACAGAGAAACATTCGCATCCTGCCAGCAGCAAAAGAATCCAGATGGGAGGAGCTCAGATATGGTAGAGGCAAGATGAATATATAAAAGAGAGTTGATGATAGAAAAATTTATTATAGCAAATTTGCTATAATAAACCAACTGCACTGCAGGAATAATTAGAGAATGCACAATGAATAATATTCAGTGAGCTTTTGATTCGTGCTTCCCTTTTCAAACTGTCCCTGAGCCATTAGAAAATTTAAAATTACATGATTTCATCAAAAGTATTTCACACATGATTGAGAAGATAACTGCAACTTGCAGGGAAACGCTGACCCACACGAAACTGGTGAGACCTTTGAAAGCTTTCTAAACAAGATGTATGCACATCATCACAAAGTATATACATAAAAAACAATCGGTTAGTTGGTAAATTTCCCTTAACAGTAAAGACAGAATAGATTTCTCATTGTTGATTATCTAGCCATAAAATAAAAATAAAATAAAAAAAATCCACAAATAAATCTGGATTTCATATTTTTTCTTATTAAATTCTAAAAATACCTTATTTTAGTGCTCTTCCTGCATTGAACGGATTTACTGGTATTTTGACACAAGCAGGTGGAACTTTTGAAAAATTTGTATGTGTTGATAGGCTGCTTTTGCTGTTTTTTCCTCTAATTGCCTAATTATTAGAGCTAATTGTCTAATCATTAAATTATTAACAGCATATTTATAAACTTGGACAGAACATATCAGTAGTTAATTGAACTTTGCTCACTATTTAGAATCATGTTCTCAGCTATTGTAAGGATTGTGGGATATGCAAGTGTATCTATCTCTGTTTACATCACTGAGCCTGGACTTTTGTATTCTTTAGAAATTCTGAGTCATCAAGCACATCTTCTACGTTCTGCAGAACTGTGCTCCAGACTATCAGATGCCTGGCACCGAAATCAGTGACATAAGTGAGAGTTCTGTTAAGTGATTGGTCTGATAAGAGTGAGGAATGTTTTAAGAAGAAAAAGCTCATAGCTGGAATTGCAATCATTGTAGTTACTGTGAGCTGGTCTTAAAGTAGATAGATTGAACTTCAGTCAATCAGTATGCTTTTCCGGATGGCTGTAAGTTTGTGTTGTATAATCTGCATTTTTTGGAGTGTTTGTTTCTTAACTCCTGAGGTAAGAGTAAATTAAGATATAACCCTGAAATTAGTTTAAAGAATACAAATGTTGAAGTCTATTTTGCTTTCCAGTACACAAATAAGACATTGTTGAAAGACAGTGATAGCCTGTTCTTTTCCATTTCTGTTATGTGAACACATGCAGGTGCCCATGAATAGTGTGCTGCCAGCACCTTCATTACTTATTCATCAGCAGAAAAGCCACCAGACTCTGAGGTCTGAAGTTAATCAGCATTGCCCCGAGCTTTTGTGTCTGTGTGCTCGATGCTAGGTTAAAGAACATCAATTATGAGCATGGGTCCCTGTGCAGCACGCTGCTCCAGAGGATGGCCTTTAGCAGCAAACATTGGCATCAGGCCCCAGCAGATGAAGAAGGCAGGCCGAGGCCCCACGGTGTGCCAGTTGCTCTAAGCAGCCCCCTATTATCCTCGCTTAGGAAGGAGCAGATCTGGAGGGAGCCTCAATTGTATAACGCCAGTATTAGCAGGGGGATCAGAAATGCCCTAATTCCTAGAGTAATTTGGGGTTGTGTAACGCAGTGAATGAGCTTTGCTTTAGCACATGCTCTGGAGCAGGAAGGAGGCACTTGAGGGAATGAAATGAAACACACTACAACTCAGATGGAGCTGTGGATTAAATGGGATTTTAAAACAACACAAGCATTATCTGTAGCAGCGGCAGAGCGTACCAGAATGTACCGCCTCTCTATCCCTGCAGGAAAAATCAACAAAGCAAAAATCAGTGGTGAAGGAACAGGACAGCAGAAAGCTTCAGAGGGCTGAGAACATGGTGCTCAGAGATTACAAAGTCTGCAAACTCCCTTTTCCGAGGCTGATCCTTTCAGTGCTGCTAGCACTAAATGCCTTATCCCCAGTGGCTCCCCCACAAAATGAATATGTTTCTTCACATTTTATTTTTCAGCATCTCACCAAGTGGAGCTTCTTCCTTTATGCCCCACCATAGGAAGCAAGAAAGACTCAGAAGGAGCAGAAGGAGGGGAGCAAGGACAATAGCACCAAGGAAAGCATAAAAGTTGGTATTTTTTTCTAACATGAATTAAGAACATCTAGCATAGTGCCCTTCAAAAGTTTTATAAGTCAAACAAACTTACAATAGAAAAAAAGAATGAAAACAGCTTTTCATCAGTGTGCCAGGAGCTCTTCTAGGAACATATTATATGAGACACATACGATCCTTCTGAGCAAGATTCAGACCTTGCTTTGAGTCACTTTCTGGAAATCCCTTCCTCTCCATTGGCTGTACAAAGAGGGTATGAGAGGTCTGCTCCTAGCATAGGCTTCTGCTTAGGAAGCAAGGTGGGTTGAATCTGCAGCTGGATGAGTATGTGCTCCCCCTGGAGAACCTTCTGTAATTTGCCTCTAAGGTCCATGAAACAAAAGGCAACACAGCAGATCACGACACCGTGACAACCGTAGCTGCAGCTCTCCAGCGAGCTCTTTATGCTCCTCTTATTTGTCAATGAATGTATGGGAACAACTTGTTTAGCACCTTCTGCTACAGTTCCATGTTCTGATTTTGTTTTCTTTAAAGCACAATCAGAAGGTGTCCCTTCTGGATAGATCTGCATCATAAGCAATACTAGGGGCAGAAAAATAAGATCTACATGAAACTTTAAATCTGATTTGAGAATAGTCTCAGACATATATTTCAAACTCTACTTACTAGTCTCTTGCAAAATATGTCCTGGGAGCTTCAAATGTGTACACTGAAAAACACATTGTTGTGGGTTGGTTTTTTGTTTTTTGTTGTTTAAGATTTTGTTAATCTATGCATTGAGCTACCAGTACATAAAACCTACACTGAGGTGTCCATTAACATTCTTGCAGTATGGCTGGCTTTTTTTCCTCCTCTAACTCATTATGGAATATCACCAGGAGGGAGCAAAATCTTTCACATCCAGTCACATTCTGAAAGGCAACATCAAAGAAATTCAAATGCCATGAATGGAAGCAAGACTTGTTTGCTGTACTTAATGTCCTGCATCATGTGGCTACTCGGATACATTTGTGGAAGTATATCTGTATGCACAGAAATAACACCACTAGGAATCTTGGCAGTACTCTTCAAAGTTTTTAAAAATATATATTTTATTACCTCATCTGGCTTATTATTGTACCTTGTATTATTTTCTTTCTTCATTAGAGTTCTGTAAAAAGCATTTGGTCTTTTTGTTAATTTTCTTTCTCTTTTTTTTCCCCAGTCTTAATTGTATACCTCTGAAAATGTGTTTCTGAGGTTTTCTCTTTGGCTGGAAACACAGTAGTTATATTTATGGGTCTACCGTCAGTTTGCTGCAGTTCAAGTGATTTTCTGCTTTTTGCTTGTTATGTTTTTGCCTGGACTTGATATACTTTATGAGTTTTTCTGCGATATTGGCTTGTGTATCTGGCATAGATAATATTTTGCCTTTCTGCTAATATCCTATCAGAGACCCAAAGAGTAATAATTTTTTCTTCCTGTGTAATGTTGGGAGATTATTTTTTTTAAATGAGCTGGAAAGCTTTATTAGTTTACCAGAAATGAAAGCTTGTAATGAATCCACATGGAATTCTTTAATCATATCTCTGTTATTTTATAACTGTACCTTCAAGTGGAATGTGTTTATATTTGCTGAGGAAAAAAAAAAACACTTCTCTTGTTTAGTATTTCAACATTATAAGAGAATTCTCAGAGCATGGGGTTGCTCATCATTTTTTGAAGAGTACAGATAGTTCTCAGAAGGGAAAGAAGAAAAAGGTGAGAGGTGCTCTTCCAGCCTGAGAAAGGTGAAACAGCAGCTACTCTTTGCCATCAGAGATTCAACTTCTGGCAAGCGAACTAGTACACATGGAGCAGGGATGCAGTACTGCAACTGACACAGTTTGTCATTGTACTGATGGCTTTGGCAAATGGTTCTGTTTTATTAAGCTTGCTCTACATGACGGTGTTCCAAGAGACCTAGGCTAACAAGATTTTCACCTCCAGAATTCGGTAGATATCCAGATAGATATTTTGAGACGTTGTTTTATGCATATCATAATATAAAAAGCACACATGTCCCTGGCAGTTTGCAGACATGAGATCTCACATGGAGATTTTGTTCATACAAATATGAACCTAGCCCAGCCACGTTTGGAATGGCAGCCTTGACCTACAACCTCAGCTGAATCTTTCTGTAGCTGTGGACGCTCTGGGTGGTACACACAAGGCCTCAGTGTCTGCTAGATGAAACTGCTCCTTCTGGGTTTCCCCTACAATCCCCAGATGGGCTGTTGGGTCTCTCGGGGAGGATGTTCATTGCCTATTTCTGTGCTGCTTCTTCGACATGCCCTCTGGTGAAATCCACAACCTCTCTAAACCATATCACATACCTGTAAGACCAGCACCAGCTGGTCTCCTGACTGGGCAACTCATCATTTCAGTATTATCTTCATGGTGGGTTGCAGCTCCCAGCAACATTTGCAGCAAAAGTGGCTTAAAATGACACAATAAAATAGGGAAAGGAAAGCTTCTCCAAGGGCTCCAGGGAATTTCTGTTCTAAATGTTGGACTTTTTGTTTTTTAAATAGTAGATCCTAACTGATGGCGGATCCTGGTTGCAGGAAGGTGGGCAATAGGCCTGGAGTTTTTCAGCTGATAGATGCCTTTCATAACAAAGCATTAAAGACTTAGTAAAAGATCTGGTTGGCTGTCTGGTTAAAACATCTAGGATAAACAGCCCGAATCCTGCCACTTTCTGATGTGCAGAAAAGGTTCTTCTTATCCCACATTGCTTTCAACTGTCCTTGGGATTGCTTAACATGGATAGAAGCATTAGAGCATCGTCGCGTTACAATATTTTAACACTGTCACAAATAACAGCATGCATTTATTTTTGAAAGCATTGTAAGACCTCCTTCAAAGAGTCCTGCAGAATTCCATCTTGCCTGAATTGCTTTCTTAGATTAGATTATATGAATCATAGATTAAATGAATCTCTCAAGGGTCTTCAAAAAAATTTCCATTTCTCTGCATTATGTCAACTGTTTTTTGTTTTTTCCCCAGTTGTTAGGTAGCACTTTCATCACCACCTTTCAATTACTCTGAATTATTCTCTTCCTTCCTAATGTGGCCATACCGACATTACTTCATTTTACAATTTAAATGGAATGCCTTTCTCCCATTCTCATTGTTTCTGAAAAACGTTTATAAATAAACGTAAGTGAAGTTAAAAGAAAGAATATTTAAGGCCAAACAGGATCAAATTGGAAAGACAAAGGAAGCGGCAGCTCCCTGAACAGTCTTATTTATTCCTCTATTTATTCACTCCTCAGACATCTTGCCAGCAAGGCTCCGTTTGGAGAGTATGCAAATGGTAGCAGAGGGAGAGGGTGGAGTTACGCCGAAACAACGGATATGTTGTGGGGAACAAGCCAAGTGCCAAGGGCAGCCCTGCACCTGAACAGTGGCCAGAAGATGATGCCTGCACTTCAGAGAGATTTTGACACTCTGTGGCATAGTTCTTGTAGAGAACAAAAATGAGACCTCTGGTGTATTTTTTGTGTAGGAGGAAACAAACAATAAGCAAAACTGTCAGAGACTGCTGGCAGCATAATGAGGGCATCTTCTGTTGAAGTTAAGCTTTAAGGCACTGCAGAGCAGAGACTTGAATTCTGCATGCCTACAGTCCAGACAAGCACCATGAGCTCTTGTAGGGTCTGTCTTGCTCCTTGAGCTCCGCTTCCTACAAGCTATGCAGCTATGGCAGGAGGCAATGACCATAGATAGGATCTAACTTTAGCTAACACTTTTCATAGTAATGTGGTTGATCCAGATTAAAGTTTTCCTCTCCCTCCAAAAGTATAGAAAGCCTTTAATTTGGATTCTGTCACATTTCTACATCACCAGACCTGGGAGGATCCCTCCTGCATCTACTTGGAGCCTGAGTAACAATGCTGTTTGACAGCGGGAAAATGTTTCAGCCAACTCAAAAGGACTCATAATTTGGTCTAATACATACCCTCTGGTTTACTCTGCGTGTATTAAATACATATGTAAATGTCTTTGCATTTTTTGACATATATGTCACATTGTACAAGCTGTCTCGAGAAAAAAGACGAGAGGTGCAAGTGTTTAGTAGGAGCTGCTGACATGCTTCAGAATTCTAAATAAAGTGTTACTGCAGAAAATTGTGACAAGCCTGACTTCTGCCCTCCTCAGTGTCTCAGCATTCAATCAGAGACAACTTAAAAGGATCCTGGTTTTCAGGGAGTGCTTTTAACACCAAGATCTCTTATGACAGCAACTCGAGTAACCTGAAACAGTTAAAATTCCCTATTTGTATTTGAAAATTTAAACCAGGAATTTATTTTTCAAAGTTACTTGATAGAGACAGTTACTCATTTCATCTCCTTTCAGAAGACTGATAGTATATTAACATCACGTATAAATCTTGCACAGATTTTGAGAACAACATCCCTATGGAGATGGTTTGTACTCTTAATGATATATTTCATTTCATTTCGTTTAACTTGAGATATCAAGTTTTTTGTACCACTCTATTCCATAGTGTCAGTGTGAACGATGCGCTATGGCTGAGTTTTTTCCATTAAAAAAAAAAAAAAAAAAGCCTGATACTGATACGGGAATAAAATGAAGCTTCACTTTTAAGAGGAAATTGGAAACAATAACAAGAGCAAACAAAAAATACTATACATTTTAAAATAGGTATTGCTACTAGTGCTGTCATCACAGGCTGACAGAAGAGAGACAGATCAAGTCATCCATGTGAGAAAGAGAAGGAATTTCATCTCTACTGGAAGTTCTTCCAGACCACACTAAGAATTGATTGTTCCTGGGGTCTATTTCCCATATATTTTAATACTTGATTAAAAACAAAGAAATGAACATGTGCAGGAGGGCTGCAAGCTCTAGGCTGTGAAGATGAGGGAAAGCCAAGATGAAGGCAGGCATGACATCCTGCTTAAAGATACATAACATCGTGTTAAGTTACTGTCCTGGAAATGTACATCAACTAAGAGAAAGAATAATTCTCCTCTGCGTATTTCTGTTCACTCTATACATGCAAGTCTTTTTTTAATTTCCATTTCTGTTTTATTTTCATCCTAAAATAGGTAGTTAGAAGATTGGATGGGCTGTTCTCTGGAGATGCTAAATTATTTCCATTGCTTCTGTCCACTAATGTAGTCTAGAGATACTCCATTCAAAAAATCCTGAAAAGTCTGTCAGTGATACTGAAAGAACGAGAAAAGGGAGAGGAGGAGCAAGCTGTGACTTCAGTTTATTTCCAAAGTGAGGTATGAATTTCACACCTACCTTTTTCTTCTTCCTTAGCACTCTTGGCTTCATGGCTTCCCTCTCAGTTGTACTGTCCTTGTGTTCTTAAACTTTTCCCTTGATCTTCCTTCTGTTTCTAATTTTCTCTCTTCTCCTCCCACCAATTTAAGTGTGTAGTTCCTCAGTGCTGCTACAGTCCCACTGTACTTCTCCTACAGGAGCAGTCACTAACCTGCGGGTACATGCCTGCAAAGTGCTGTCTTCTTGCTGTTCTTTCAGGTCCTGCCAATAGCGAGGCTCAGGAAGAGGGTACCAAGGTGCAAATCTTGTGTTTACACTCATAAATAGAAGGCTCCAGACCAAACCCTGGTCATAGAATCACAGAATCACAAGGTTGGAAAGGACCTACAAGATCATCTACTCCAACCGTCCTCCCATTCCCCTTGCTACCACAAGCCACTGAACCTTACCTCATAGCTCATGTGCCATAGCTTAGTTCCTCTGTGTGCTACTTAGTGTTGGCTCTCAAGAGCACTTAAGAGGAGCTGGCTGGAGCGCTCCAGAGCAAAACTAGGGAATAATCTACACTCACGAGGGGGTTGAGTCATCAAGAACCCCATGCTAGAGCTTTGTCCCTGAGCTTCTTGTTTCAGCTGTGTAGATGTGCCATAAAAACTCAGTTCCATGCAGACTTATTTGTATAATAGTCATTTAGTCCGGAGAGCATCAACGTCTGTGTACCCCAGACAAACCAATATGCTATCACAGAATCACAGAATCACAGAATCATAGGGGTTGGAAGGGACCTCCAGAGATCATCAAGTCCAACTCCCCTGCCAAAGCAGGTTCCCTACACCAGGTCGCACAGGTGGGTGTCCAGGCGGGTCTTGAATATCTACAGACTGCCCAGGGAGGTTGTGGAGTCTCCTTCTCTGGAGATATTCAAGACTTGGCAGGGGGGTTGGACTCGATGATCTCTGGAGGTCCCTTCCAACCCCTATGATTCTGTGATTCTGTGATTCTGTGATCTCCAGAGAACTCCACAACCTCCCTGGGCAGCCTGTTCCAGTGCTCCGTCACCCTCACCGTAAAGTTCTTGCGCACATTGGTGCGGAACTTCCTATCCTCCAGTTTCTGGCCATTTCCCCTTGTCCTGTCTCCACACACTGCTGAAGAGTCTGGCCTCGCCACTTTGCCCCCCACACCTTAGATATTTGTAGACCTGGATCAGGTCCCCTCTCAGTCTTCTTTTCTCAAGGCTAAACAGACCCAGTTCACTTAGCCTTTCTTCATAGGGGAGATGCTCCAGGCCTTTCACCATCTTTGTGGCCCTCCGCTGGACTCTTTCCAAAAGATCCCTGTCTTTTTTGTACTGGGGAGCCCAGAACTGGACACAGTACTCCAGACTTGCTATGTTCACCAAATGGTCTTCCCAATGATCAGAACTCTGCAGAATAAAATCTTCCACTGCTTTGTAATTCCAGAATTGCTTTTCCATTCAGTAATAAACAGTTTTTCACAGATTTATCTTCAAATGAATCTCTAATGGTTCTGAACATGTTTGTTTCTCTGTAATTGCGGGTTTCTATAAAGCATAATGTCCTCTCTCTAATTTTTCCAGCTGAAATACATGAAGAAGATCTGACAAGGGTAGAGCTGGTAATTCTATAAACTCAGCCTCTAATTTTCACTTAGGAATCTGTGAGGTAAGCAGTATCTATTAAAAAAAAATGAAGGAAAATTAAAAAAAAAAACACACATTAAACACATTAAAAAGAAAAGAACGAACTTTTAATGCTCTTTTTTGTTTTGTGGTTGTTGTTTGTTTTTTACTATGATATTGCCAAAAATCTTCCTTTCATGGTAATGTTAGATTTTGAAGTGTTTCAAATGTTCAAATGCTTTATCATTTACAAGTATAAAAGAGTAAAAATTGTCATCGGTATTCAAAACGGAATTTAATCTTGGAGTTAACTGCAGAGTTGGTTCAAAATTTACCTTTGGTTGGATCATTCATTGGTTTGTTGGTTTCTTTCTTTCTTTTTTTTTTCTGTGAACAACTGATGAAATGTTTACTGCTAATAATAACTAGGTACAGTCAGTCAAAAAAAGATGGTTCTTGGACTGAGAGTCTTTATGCAATGAAAGAGGAAAAAAAATCAGTATATAAGACAATTCTCTCTAACTTATTTCTCATTTTTCTTGTTTTCTCAACAGTTCCACTTATTATCTGCCCTAAGATATACATTACTAGTCATAGTTATAAAAGCTCATGTTCTGTTTTATGTCTTCTTAAATGTAACACTGATGTATACAAGTATTAACAAACTCGAACATGATACAGAGTGATTACACATTTGATAAGAAATCTAAAAATTGTCAGAGTGGAGTCTATTTAAGAACCTGTGCATTAGAGAAGCAACACAGTACAAACACCTCATGCATCTAGGAAGATCAGAAATGTTAAAAGTCCCTGGGTACCATATTTGAGTCATCCTCCCATACAGCACAGAGTAGAAAAAAAATAACTGCAAATTCTAGAGAAAACTGCAAGGTTGACAAAACATATGTCAAAAATCCTGGAACATTTACAGTGTGACAAAGGAAGAAGCAATGGAGAAGCTATAACATGTACAGGACTGTCTGCAGTTGCACAAGAACTGTAGTACTGATGAAGATCTGATCACCTTTGAGAGGCCCCGTACGCAGACCAAAGTGAGGTTATCTCAGAAGTTATTTCCTCTGTGCTTTGCAATTGCAAAAAATGGAGCAAGTCAAAAGTATACTCTGTACTAAAAGAACCCACAGCTGAAGTGGCACTTTCAAAATAGAAAGTAAGAGACCTGGAAAAATGAGGCTGTGATAGGAATGACTGCTGCCATCTGCCTTCTGCTTAATGGATAAGGTGAGAAAGGAAGGAGGAGGTTAAGGCTTAACAATGCTTTTATCTGAACCCACAGGGCATGCCTAATGTGGGTATGATGAAACTTTAATATCACAGGACACCTATCCAACTGGTGAAATCTGGAAATGATAAGTAGTCTTTCTCATCCTCTCGAAACTGAGCAGTTATTTTTCTAGATAATGTTGAAATTGGAGACAACTTGACATTAACATTGTAAGTTTTAAAATGAACTGCAGATTCATACAAGTTGCTCACCCTACAGCTCATGCAGACAATGGTAGCACAGCAACTCCAACGGCATTTCAGGTGCAGCTTCAGGACCATGAAAAAAAATCTAAATAGCCCTTCACAGCGTCTAGTTTTGAATAACCACTACTCCACTCCCTCTACTGTCTCACTGTTGAAGAGGGACATCTCATACTGTAAACTCATTATAAATTCAAGCCTCCAACCACATGTTTTAGCAAACATTACATGATGTTAGGAAAAATAAGTCTAATTGATTTTTTTTTCCATACGGGAATTTGAAAAATTGCCTCTGAAATCAAGGTGTAATTATTCCTCCTGTTTCGCAAACTGTAAGTAAACATTAAGCAATCAGTATCTCCTTTTTATTTCTATAAGCTTTGCATTGAGTAATCCTTAGAACTCTATTGGATCACATCAGGAGACATGACATGATGTACTGTACATGTCAGATGTATTTAATTTTGCCACGCATTCTGTGGGTGGCTGAGGAAGAAGCACATTCCAGGACCTTGAAAATTCTTCTTCTTTTGCAAAAAGAGAGCATATTTTTTTCACAAAAACTTTTTTTTTCCCAGTTATCTTACAGTATTCACCCTGCAGAACAATAAAGCTACAACAGGACAAGAGAAATTTTAGAGGGTCCAGAAGGTAAATCAACCAAGTGCTCAGAAGGCAAGAAAATATACCACCTTCACCCATTTCTTGAACGATAAGGTGATCTCATGAGATACAAAGAACTGGATAAATTTTTTTCAGAAATTGGTGTACTGGCACAGTGAAGAGGCACATACATGTTCTAGTCATTAAAGTTTTGCAAGCAAAATACCGTATAATTCTATAGCTGAAGCTTCACATTCAACTTAATCTGCAGTACCTTTTTTTAGCTACAGAATCAGCTGCCATGGTCAAACAAGGTCAGGACTATAAGTAGCTCCAATGAATTCTGGAATGTATTTTCCAGTAACAACATCTGGCTATTGAAAACTCCACTGACAGCTGCATTGGTGGCTGCTGGAGGCTATCTTCAGGTCAAACTGCTGTAGGGCTGGCTGAGCCCTCGTTTTCACCAATGAGATATTCTTTTTCCATCCATTTTCCTTTGAATCTGGATGATATCAAATTTTCAGCCTTTCCTTGGACTTGTGAAAAACACACTCATCATGTTAAGCTACGAACAGATGTAAGACTATAGTTGAGCAATAATATAGTTGAGCTTGAGCAGCTGAATATAGTTGAGCTTGCAAGATTTATGTGTATATATTTTTACTTTGCAAAAATGTATCCAATAACCAGATTTATATTATCTTGTGAATTAGATAAGGCAGCTTGCTGTGTTATCACACCAGCTGATCCCGGGATAATGCTGGCTACCTGGAGGGTTGTAGGTCTTTCCTAATGTCTCCCTCTTCCAGAAAGAAATATGTTATCAAAATGCCTTGTGAGGTGAGGATTGGCTTCAGTATGTATGTTCCTAGAACAGAAGGAGGGTCTAAGCTGCATTTCCTCTGAAGTTCACATCTCACATGCCTCTATTTATTTTGTTGTGTTTATTTCTTAATTTCTGTTTAATTGCTCTAGGGTAATCATCTCATTGGAGATGATTTCCAGAGAATGCAAACTGAACTGATAGGTACCAGAATAAAAGCTCATTCCAATAGGAATTAGGAAACATCACTGGAAATGTTAAAGGTTGTGTTTCTAGGAGAGGCTGAAAATTAGACAACTTTTTTCCAGTTGTCTTTAATGTATGATTAAATTGCTTTGCATAGTTGAGAACTGAAGGAAAATTGCTGCTTGTGAGCAATTTACTAGGAAATTGTTTTAGTTAGAACATTAGTTTTGAAAATGCTCATTTGCCATTAATTCTGGAAATGCTCATGCCCAGTCCTCGGTGGATTTCAGTGTTTGCAAAGGTCTCAGTCAAACTACTGAAGTAAATTGGAAAAATCTAAGTAGTGGAAAAGTCTCTAAATATGATCAAATGTATCCTTCTCTGCTTTCTCAGAGGACTTAACTGCTATGATTCTTAAATGAAACGCAGACAAGAAGTACAACAGATAAAATCCTGTCCTATCTGAAATCAATGACATATTTGCCTTTGACTATAACGAAACCAGAGTATTGACTAAAAGGCAGAAATGACCATGACAGGGTAGCCCTTACTTTTTTCCATTTATTCTTCTCTACTACTGTCATTTTCCCCAAAACTAATGTGCATTACAAATTAAGTTTTAACTCTGAATAATAATTCAGCATTAGCAAGGCCTGATTATCATCTCACTTTATATTTACTACTGATTTTGTGCAATTATTCATTATGTACAGAGAGATAAGAACTGAATCATTTCAACTCAGTTAGATACTGTTCTGCTGAAATCAGTGGGAACAGGAGTTAGCCATAATCCAAAACTTATTAAGAAAACTGGGATCTTCTCATTCACTTGGATGGGTTTCACTTCAGATTCTTGTTGAGGACTGGAAGAAAACTGTTACTGACACACAAAACTTTCTCCTACTTTCTGAATGAATATTTAAACCTTACCTGGGTAAAAGCCTTACTTTTTCTTTCTTTTAAGCTCAACAAAGTCTTTCAAAAACAGAGTTGCAGTTTAATGTTTCCAATCATAATTTCTTTCACACAGAAGAAAATAGTCACGTTATATAAATGACCTTGGGTTATTAAGGAAAGATGACTGCAAATGGGAAAAAAAAAATCCATTTGCAATACTGAACGTAGGCAGCATTTGTATCTGGCAAAAACATTTTGTATGCTACTATACTGGCTTTGAACTTATTTCCCATGGGAGTAAATGTTGCTCAAGAAAACAGGTGTTTGAGTATAATACCTGGAGGGCATTATTTAAGTAAGTTTAATATTATTTGTTTAAGAAATCCAGCGAAGGTATCTTGCACTTTGTTTTGACACAGTTCATCAGAAGATATTTATTAGGATTTAAATAGACCATGATTTCTAATTGTAAATGCCCATGACTGCTACATAAATCTGTTTAGACCTGCCAACAATTTAAAATTGTATCAGGACATCACGTTTTCCAAGCTCCAGTTTTTAAGTGCTCCAGTTCTCAAAACTCTGAAAACAAAGTCATTAACCCTTTGGCTTATCCTGTCTGACACATCCAACCCAGGCAGCTGCAGTCGTGTTGGCTGGCATCCCGCTGCCATGCTCGCTCAGTGGAAGATGCTCACAATCTAGCCCTTGGAGATGAGATTCCTCTTACATAATTCCAACTTCTCATAGTTAGACAGAGGTTGAAGGTAATCGCTGCAGTCCCTGAGAGAATGAAAAGAATGGGTACTTCCAAAGGGAAGTTCTTTGACCTATTTTCTGGTACAACAAATTGCTGCTTGAGCTGCTCACCTTTCCATGACTTACAGAGAATCTCTTCACCTTGCATGCCTTCCGCATCCAGCTTTAACACGGACAGTGTTAGAGAAGTTAATCCCATGGTTATTACTAATGATTTACATAGCATGCCTGCGCAGGTGGGTACAGACAGCCCTGACTTCCTCATGTCCACACTGCAGCTCAGTCAACTAGCTCTGAAGAGGTAAAATGAGCTCAGGTCTGCCTGCACCCGCCTGGCTAAGTCATGTCCTTGAAAGAAGAGAACTAAGAGCCCATTTGCTGCTTTCCATTGCACCTATGCACGTCTGCTGAGGTCATACTAGGGGAAAAAAATTCAATAAGAAAAGATAACAGGATGATTTCAAAAAAATGCCCTCTTTCTTACCCTGAGTGTGAAAGAAGAAATGTAGAATAAAGGAGCTACATCCATTGAGATATAATTAATATGTGAGACTATGATTTTTTTTTTAAGGCCATTAGGCTCTAATTGCACTGAAAAAAAGCCAAGTTCCATAAAACCAGCTTCTCACAATAGCAAGCGCTCTGCTTTCCACAAACAGACTTCTCCAAGTGCAAGGCAGATTTGGAGGTGTCTATGGCACCAATTAAAATACTTATTTTCAAAACTATCTTTATCTGAATGCTGGGAGTTCTATTTTTATAGTGCAAGTAAGCACAGTAGCATATGAGTGCTACTTTTTAAAAAGCATACTTGTGTACTTTAACAAATTAAGCATATTGAAAGTGCCTGGTAGTGAAATTTGCAAAGAAAAATGCTTAAGCATATGGTTTTTAAGCTGGCACGTTTGCATTTTTAAAAATAGCATGTTTTTCTTCTGACTATAATTTTTTTCCATTGGAGATTAGATAAAGATGAATTAATTTTGGAGGCAGAACTCTTACTGTTAGGCTGTCTATCATTAGACAGTTGCATCTCCTAGCAGATGGAAATAATTCACTTAATCAAGTAAATTTTGGAAACACAAAATTCCCACATTCCTCCTGCATTTTTATCGCTTAATTGGATGAATAACACTAATGACATTTCAGATACCTGAGGTATCTGCTGTAAATCTATTTAGAAGTACAAAATTTAGTTCTGAAGTACCCATCTATAAATACAGTTTCATATTTTATCTCCAAATATACACCCTGAAAGTAATGCATTGTTGATATAAAGACGCGATCAAGAACTACAGTACTGTGTGATATTGCCAATGGAGGCAATAGAGTAAAGTTCCTCCAAAAGAAATAGCCCTGTTAGGTTTTGTCTCTTTTACAACCACACTGAGCTGAGGCAGAAACCCCATTTAAAGCAAACAGATTCATAGAATCATAGAATTGTTCTAGTTGGAAGGGACCATTAAAGGTCATCTAGTCCAGCTCCTCTGCAGTGAAAAGGGACATCTGCAGCTAGATCGGGTTGCTCGGAGCCCAATCCAGCCTGACCTTGAATGTCTCCAGAAAATGGGCATTCACCACCTGTCTGGACAACCTGTTTCAGTGTCTCAGCAACCTTATTGTAAAAAGCTTTTTCTTTATATCCAATCTAAATCTCCTCTCTTTTAGTTTGAAACCATTTCTCCTTGTCATTTCACAACAGACCTTGCTAAAGTGTCTGTCCCCTTTTTTCCTATAGCCCCTTTTTAGATACTGAAAGGCCCTATCAGGTCTCCCTGGAGTCTTCTCTTCTCCAGGCTGAACAGCCCCAGCTCTCTCAGCCTTTCCTCATAGGAGAGGTGTTCCATCCTTTCGATCATTTTTGTGGTCCTCCTCTGGACACGCTCCAGCAGGTCTATGTCTGTCCTGTAATGAGAACTCCACATATGGACACAGTACTCCAGGTGAGGCCTCACCAGCACAGTGTAGAGTGTCAGGATCACCTCCCTCGACCTGCTGGCCACACTTCTTTTGATACAGCCCAGAATATAGTTGGCTTTCTGGGCTGCGACAGCACATTGCTGGCTCATGTTCAGCTTTCCACCCACCAATACTCCTAAATCCTTTTCAGCAAGGCTGTGCTCTATCATTACATCTCTCAGCTTGTATTGATAGTGGAGGCTGCCACAACCCAGGTGCAAGATCTTGCACATGAATTTATTGAACTGCATGAGGTTTCCTGGGCTCACTGCTCAAGCCTGTCTAGGTCTCTCTGGATGACATCCCATCCCTTGAGCATGTCAACCCACCACACAGTTTGGTGTCATCTGCAAACTTGCTGAGGGTACACTCGATCCCACTGTCAGTATCATTAATGAAGATGTTAAAGAGCACCAGTCCCAGTACCGACCTCTGAGGGACATCACTCATCACCGATCTCCATCCAGACATTGAGCCACTGATCATCACTCTCTGGGTACGATCTTGCAACTGGTTCCTCGTCCACTGAACACCTATCAAATCCATATCTTTCCAGTTTGGGGAGAAAGATGTTACAGAGGACCATGTCAAAAATCTTAAACAGGTTGTAAGACAATCAACACACTTCATATCACCGAGAAAGCAGAAAGTAGTTGAGGGAACACTGATGTAGAAACACAGAGGAAGCAGTCCAATTGCAGAACCTCTCTGCCATAGCTCCAATACTCCAGATTACAATACTCCAGATTACCACATAGGTCCAATTGTATTGCTTTGCAGACTGCTGTCATACTAAGGACCATTAGGAAGCACCTACTGGATGTGAATAATTGTTTTATCCAGCTAGAGATTCCATTCTGAAATTGTATTTGCTTTCTGAAGTCAGAAAACTTTTGTTGATATTTTCTGTTCTATTCCACTCTATTCACAGACACAATGAAAAATGATTTCAATACATTTTTTTAAATAATTATTTAGAACTTTTCACTTTGCTCTTCACCTAAATATTTTTTGGAGTGTTTGGTGCCTGGTATCATGTCTATCATCTTCTTTCTTTCTATGTCTACTGCATATTATCAGTTGTGTCTAGAACAAGTCTTACTGTAGTATATGAACATGCATGCAGAAATCAGTATATGATTAATTTTCTTCAAGATGAGTTATCTTCAGTCACACTTTTCTTCTGCTGTGTCATCACTGATGACACAAAGCCATTGTGTGTCACCATCAGAAACAGACGTCAATGTAAAAAGTGGTCCAGCTTGTCTAGCTCACATATCTAACTTCCTTCTAATTTTAGGTTCTGAGTTAACTCATTCTGTACACATAGATGCTTATCCAGTCAAAGAAGAATGGCAGGTGCTTTCAAAGGCATCCAGACAGAATTAATACCCATTATGTTTAGGCTATCTAAGTTAGGCATCGACTTTTCTCAGTTAACAGCACAAAGGACTTTGCTGCTCATGGTAATGCTTTCCTAGATTCCTAAAACTTAGATTTCTGAACTAGGCAGATGCAATCCCTATTAGTGGAATTAATGTGACTTGTGGTTAAACATCTGCAATGTAAATATCTACATTTGATCCTTTTCAGAGATCTTCCTCAAGAAACCATAAACTGCGTGATAGGAATGTCTATTTGTCTTTGCTGATTATAACAAAGGGTAATTATCTCAGAAGCAGGTACCAACAGAGTGCAGGCATTGAAACTCAGATTATTCCCACTGTTTGCAACAGTGGTATTTATGGTAAGGACTTCAGGAAAATGTTGGACTACCCTTTAAATTAGGAATCATCCTGATTCATACTGAAAGCAACTTCCTGTGATAGATATTTTGCCTGGAGAGGCTGTGGAGTCTCCTCCTTGGAGATCTTCAGAAGTCACCTGGACATGGTCCTGGATCCATCATGACTTCTACTTGCATATCCTTGCTAGCTGCATTTTGCAACTTGCTAGTTAGTTTTCATACCCCTGGTGGTTACAGCTGTCATGTTAGACTTTCTTATTTTTATTATTCACTGTATGTTTACCTGACTGTTACTTAAACAGATCTGCTTTTGTAAAGGAGGGAAAACGTTTGAAGAACTACTGAATATTCTCGGCTTCTTCAGTTTCAGTTCAGGAAGATAAGAGTACTCCAAGTGGATTCGGAACTTTACTGGGTAAAATCCACACAGAAAATGCAAAGTACTCAGCCTCATTATCGTAAATCACGATAAATACTTTAAAATAAGACAGAAAATTAACAGATTCATGTGACTTCAAAGTCTCTGTTATGTGTTGGCACTACTATGTTTGAAGATCATATGAAGAGAAGAACACAACATCACATACAGTTCCTTTATTAATAGGCAATTGGACTGTAGAATATCTTTCATAAACTGATAACAGCCATTTGAAAATGTCTAGGTTTCTTCTGTTCATTACTATTCTAAGATTCATTATTTTACTTCTTGTATCCTTTTATTTTCTATTCTGAACAGTATTCGTTGCTAGTTTTTAACTATTTAATCTATTCAACACAATACTTCAGCTTAGAATAATTATTTTACTTTCTTATATTTACCTCCTCAATTTAAAGAAAGACCAGCAGCCTTCAATTTGGCTAGTGAAGGAATCAAAGACCACTGTAGAGGACTTAATGCAGTGAAATTGCACACATTTTTGGTCTTTGGACTCAGGAGTGGGAATTAGAAGCCCAAATAATACATTTAAACTTTTCATACAAAGATTTGGTACAGCCCAGTGGTTGTGAATAGAACTTACTCACAAGAGCCAACATGTCGACACCTAAACTAACTCTGTAGGAAATGCCAGAGAGAACAAAATATCTGAGATTCTAGCCATGGTCTCTACTTTGATACCTGTACTTCTGTTTTTTTCCTACTTGAAATATCTGGTCTGAGGCATCCTAAGATTAATGTACTACTAATCTGTTGTCTCTGGAGATTTATGTTCCTAGTTTAATACACAAACTAGTCATGAATTATGCTGAAACTTCTATGCATTTAACAGAAGTTCAGACCTGAAATAGTAAATATAGATTGATATGTCTGGTAGAGATATCCCTGAAACTTATCAAAATGGCTGAAGATTATTCTGGGATATGCTGGGATATTGATATCTATGAGAGTTGCTCTGAAAGTAATGTCTTGTTTTTTATTATGTTGGCCCATAACATCAGAGATGGATGTTGAAGGTATGGCAATAGCGGAGAACCTTCCCACCAGTATTCAGTTCCATTTTGTTGCTATGCAACAGATGGCAGCAGAGGGGCAGTCTGACAAAATGGCAGCCATCTGCATCTGAAGTGCATGCTGTGAAGCACATGAAAGTGCATATGAAGCAAAGGTATGTCATTGAATTCCTTCCTGCATGTGGAAAAAATGGCATCCATTGATATTCACTGACACCTGATGAATGTTTATGGGGACCAAACAGTGGATATGAGCATACTGAGGCAGTGGGTGGTGTGTTTCAGCAGTGGCTACAGCAACTGTCGTTCAACTGGTGCAGAAATCTGTGAGCACAACATGCAGGCTCTTGTTCATTGCTGATGAAAACATATAGCTAACGGTGGTGACTGTGTTGGAAAATAGTGTTTTGTAACTGAGAATTTGCTCTATCAAGCTGTGTTATTGTGCTCTTTGTATCCGTTATAGTTCCTATGGAAATAAATAGGAGTCAATATTTTCAGAGCAACATATATAAAATCTAAAATTTTAAAATCATCAAATCCAAATATGCAAAATTTAATTCTGAGCTAACACCATTAATGTCTCATTATTTTAATAGCACTGCACTATTTCAATTGAATAGGAAAAAGAAATTTCAATGTATTTATATAAAAAGCAGAATTATCACCTGCATAAATTTCCTGTTGCAAGAGCATCAATGCATTAAGAAAAAAGTGTACAAAAATAAAACAGACCAAAAGTGATATAAAAGTCGCATTTTCTTATTAGAAAAGCTTAGTTTCATACAGACAAGATATTCTCAATAATCATTTGTTAATCTATTACAGTAGTAAATCTTTCACCTTCTCCCAAATATTTATATTTCAGTCTTAGTCATATTTCTATTGGTTATTGGGAGAATATATTCAACCTTTTGCACAAAAATGTGAAGACTACTGTCATACCAAATTTGAAACTCCACAAAATCATAATTGTAAGAGCAAATATAACGTTATTAAGAAAATAACTAGTTAAAGCCTTCCTGAAATCTTCTCCACCCATCAGTGTAGGATATATCAAGTTTTTCACATTCTTTGTCAGATTTATTTGGTTGTCAGTTCAGTTACTTATGCAATTAAAAGGCTCTATGTAAGTATTACATTTCTGACAGAAAAAAAAAAAAATACTATTTATGCATTTCACTCATTCATCACTGTTTAAAAGACACTTTTTTGGAGTTTGGTTACATAGCAACATTCCAGTCAAACATCCCCCTGGGCAAATTTTCTATAGTTACCAGAAACGTATCATTCAACAGGTGATAGTGGCAGTTACATTAGGTGTTCTGATGAAATAGTTTGTTTCAGTGAGCTAAACATTAATGAGCACACAGATACCAAATTTAAGACCTTAAGTTACTAACAAATTAAATTAGTACGGTATTTTTTTTCAGTGTGCCTATTAAAAAGATGTGTAATTAAGTAGAAAATAATTTCTCTACATCACAAAGATCCATTTAATATCTATGAATGTCCAAGTAGCAATGACATGGATCAGTAGAGATCACAGTGATTTAACTGAGTCAAAGTAAATGCAAAGTATCACTGAAAATAGAATGAATCTCTCAGTAGTTATCTAAGATATATTTATTTTTTCTTTTGATATCCATGTTCAAGTAGGATCAGTTCATCTCACCTGCCTTCAGGTGCTCAAGCTCAGTATACAAGGCTACCAACATCTCAGATTCCCTAGGTTACTTTGCCATGCTTTCTACTACCTCTCCAGAAGGGTACAACATCTTTGGATCTTGTCTAATATCTAATACTGTATCATTTTTCTTTTAATACCATGAAAGATATTATAAGAAACACTATATGCCTTTATTTAGACAGCTGACTTGAATTTCCAGGTGTTTAATTTATCTTTTGGAATGAGTTTTATGTATCAGCATAGAGGTGTTTACATATCAACAAAGTTTCTAAGCAATGAAATTAATTTGAAGTCTAATTAATACAGTTGTTGGAGTATGGAAATCTTGAACTGACCAAATGTAGTTGTCTAATGTGGAGAGAGTTGAACAGCTCTCTAGATTATAATGGCTCTTATCAGAGTAGGTTAGCTGATTAAATGTAGAAATTTAGTTCCGCACAAGATGTTCTAGGATACTCTGGCTAATGTCTCACTGCCAGAACAGGTGGCCTTGTCTTTCTTGTACACCCAAACAGATAACACAGGCACCTAGAATTCTACTCAGCATCTCAGTGAAGACATAAAAATCAAATCTTGCATCACCATTGACTGTAATGAGAATGTACACATTTATCTCACATGTAAACAAAATTAGCCAAGCCAAGTACCTCTCCAGAACCAACAGACAACAACAGGCCCTTTCAGCAGGAAGTTCAGACCTTCCTAATGTTGGATACAGTTAGAAGGAAGTGGCTAATTCTCTCAGTGGACACTCCTTTGTATATTTACGGGCAGTGAGGATGGTGCAAAAGAACAAAGAACAAAGGTGATGCTGAGGTAATGACTTACATGAGACCTACGGATAGCAGAATGTGTGCAGAATCTTTAAATATCCAAAAAGATAAAAGCAATAAAACATGTTACTGAGGTAAGTGACAAGAATTTAAAACTTAAGATTCAGATGGAAGTCACAAAATCATCAGAATTTGGGGGTCAAATTCATAAGATTTTGTACCTCAGATATTATCATTATCAAAGGGGATTATTGATTTTTTATCTTCTGCCTATGTCACAAGGTCAATGATGTATGAAGTTTTTGTCAAATATTTAATTTATTTTCAGCTAGTCAATGGATGAATAAAGCATACTTTTGAAAGAACACACAGTCTTAGCATAAAACTGTCTCGGTGTATGTTTTGCAAAGGAAAAAAAAAAGACACTGGGAATCCACATTGTGAGAGCTTCCTTCTGTGTGGACTGAACAATGCAAAACAAATAGTTTTCTTTCATTACTGTGTGGTACTGACTTTTAAGGCACAATCTGAATGGGTGTGGAGCAGCTATTTTTTAGTTCTCTGGAGTTTAAAGCCTGACAGTTTAAATTCAGTAAATCAAGAGCTCTGAATAAGCTAAGAAAAGGCTTGCCTGCCTGCCTCTTTTACTAGACCTATCAATTCATAATATGGTATTATATGACTGTCCAATGTACCAGGAGATGCAGAGACAAAGCCTTGATTTAAGATAGTGATTTCATGAGCTTTGGTCTGTACCTCTTAAAAAAGATTAGTTCTTAAACCATTCTCTTTAATCCTGTCAGAATCAATCTAAGGTTAAAAACATGGCATAATTTAAACAAGTTCTTATCTTCTTTTATCAAAAGTAAAGAGAGAATGGTAACACATCTATTCTGCTGGACATCAGCTGTCACTTTGGATTTTAGAGATAGTGGGTACTGGGACACATCAGGAAATAAACACTGCAGAGACAGTAAATATCTAGGATCCACATCTTGGGACTCTTTGACTCACACTCTACAGTCTCTTTAAGTTTTATTTCCTCCTACAGATCCAAAGCCTTTCTTACCTTTTCTTTAGGTCTCATCTGAAATAGAAAGCAGAAATAGAAGAACAGCTTATCTAGATTCCATTGTGCTTTAGACTAGCACCAGATACTCCAGCTTCATCCAGATATATTTGACCTCTAAAACTTGTCATTGTTGCTATAGAAGTCATAAATGAGGGCTTGACTATCCAGTGTATGCAAATACACACTTCGTCTTTTCAAGATTTGTTGACTGTTTTGCATTCCAAATTGTTTTTGCAGCTATGCAGAGCAGTGTATCCTACTTCTTTCCAATGCAGTGTCCTTCCTTCATGCCTAAGAATGAGTAGTAGATGTAAAAAGCACTCTGGAATCCTTCCTAAGAGGATAAAGATACATCCATTGTCATGAAATCTATGATTGGTTTTGCTACAACATCAGTCAGGAAAAAAAGAAGGGCTGTTGTCATAGGGGACTATCTTCTGAGGGGAACCAAGGGCCCGATATGCCGCTCAGATCCGTCCCACAGGGAGGTGTGTCACCTGCCTGGTGCCCGGGTGAGAGATGTTGCTAGGAACATCATGTGCCTGGTTAAACCCTCCGATTACTATCCATTACTGGTTTTCCACATTGGAAATGAAGACGTTGGCAAAAGAAGTTCTCGGGAGATCAAAAAAGACTTCAGGGCTCTGGGAAAACATCTGAAGGGACTGGGAGCGCAAGTTGTGTTCTCCTCTGTCCTCTCAGTTGGTGACTGGGATCCGCGCAAAAGGAGGAGGGTGGACACGCTGAATGAATGGCTTTGCAAATGGTGTCGCACTCAGGGCTTTGGGTACTATGGTTTGGGATGCAGCCTTGAGAAAGGGGGAATGCTGATGGCAGATGGGAGCTGACTGACTAGAAGGGCCACAAATATTCTCGGGAACAAGCTGGCTGGGCTGGTTAGCAGGGCTTTAAACTAGATGTGATGGGGGAAGAGGGTGTACTAGGTGACAGAGAAGCGTGTGGGAATGCTGTGACCCTGGGAGACAGTAAGGGGAAACCCCAGAGTTGTCCTGGAGGCAATAGGGAGGGCTCCTCTGAGAAGGCAATGAGGCCAATAGCTAAGCTGAAGTGCCTCTATACCAATGCGCGCAGCACGGGAAATAAACAAGAGGAGCTAGAAACAGTGGCGCAATTGGGGAAGTATGACCTAATTGCTATCATGGAAACATGGTGGGATGAATCCCACAGTTGAAATACCCTGATTGAGGACCACAGGCTTTTCAGAAGGGATAGACAGGGTAGGAGTTGCCCTCTGTGTTAGGAAGTGGATAGGTTGCAAAGAGCTGTGTCTGAGGAACAGCCACGATCAGGTCGAGAGCTTGTGGGTAAAAATCAAGGATCGGTCCAGTAAAGGGCATCTAGTGGTTGGGGTCTGCTACAGGCCACCTGATCAGGAGGAGCCTGTTGACGAGGCCTTCTTGCTTCAGCTGCAGGAGGTGTCACGCTCGCAGGCTCTTGTCCTGATGGGGGATTTCAACCACCTGGATATCTGCTGGGATAGTGGCATGGCCAGTGGCAGACAATCCAGGAGATTCCTGGAGTCTGTAGAGGACAACTTCCTGGTCCGGGTAATAGGTGGACCAACTCGAGGTGAAGCCTTGCTGGACCTGGTGCTCACTAATGCAGAGGAGAGCATTAGAGAGGTTAAGATTGGAGGCAGCCTGGGCTGTAGTGACCATGCCTTGGTGGAGTTTGTGATCTTAAAGAATGCCTGGTAAAAAGCAGAGCTAGGACCCTGTGCTTTAGGAGAGCAAACTTCTGGCTGCTCAAGGAACTGCTGAGTGGGATCCCCTGGGAAACTGTCCTTAGGGGCATGGGCACAGAACAGAGCTGGCAGCTCTTTATGGACACCCTTCTGAGAGCGCAACGGCTCTCCATCCCCCAGCAGAAGAAGTTGAGCAGGGGAGGCAGGCAACCGTTGTGGCTGTGCAAGGACCTGCAGTTTAAACTGAGAGAAAAGAGGGAAATGTACAGAAAGTGGAAACAGCGTTGTGTATCCTAGGAGGAATACAGGGCTGTTGTCCGTATGTGTAGAGATAGGATTAGGAAAGCCAAGGCGCAGATGGAGCTGAACTTGGCGAGGGATGTGAAAGACAACAAGAAGGGGTTCTACAGGTACATAGGCAGGAAGAGACAGGCCAAGGAGAGTGTTCCCCCTCTGATGAAAGGTAATGGGGAGCTGGCTTCCTCAGACATAGAAAAAGCTGAGGTACTCAATGAGTGCTTTGCCTCTGTCTTCACGGGTGGTCAGGCTTCCCGTGTCTGCCAGGACCCTGAGCCTCTAGGTGAGGGTGTGGGGAGTGTTTCTGTCCCAGTGTAACAGTGGAACAAGTCCGAGACCTCCTCATGAAATTGAGCATGTATAAGTCCATGGGGCTGGATGATATCCATCCTAGGGTTCTAAAAGAGATGGCTGATGTGGTTGCTGAGCCGCTCTCCATCATATTTGAAAAATCATGGCTGTCTGGTGAAGTCCCCGGTGACTGGAAGAAGGGAAACATTACTCCCATTTTTAAGAAAGGGAGAAAGGAAGACCCGGGGAACTACAGGCTGGTGAGCCTCACCTCTGTGCCTGGGAAGGTCATGGAGCAGATCCTCCTAGAAGCTATGTTAAGGCACATACGAGATGAAGAGGTGATTCGAGACAGCCAGCAGGGCTTCACCAAGGGCAGACCGTGCCTGACCAATCTGGTGGCCTTCTATTATGGAGTGACAGCTTTGGTTGATGGGAGAAGGGTGGTGGATGTCATCTACCTGGACTTCTGCAAGGCCTTTGATATGGTCCATCATCACATCCTTCTCTCTAAATTGGAGAGGTGTGGATTTGAAGGATGGACTGTTTGATGGATTAGGAATTGGCCGGCTGGACTCAGCCAAAGGGTTGTGATCAATGGTTCCGTGTCAGGGTGGAGACCTGTCACAGGCAGTGTCCCTTAGGGGTCGGTCTTGGGTCCGGTGCTCTTCAACATCTTCATCAGTGACACAGATGATGGCATCGAGTGCACCCTCAGCAAGTTTGCCGATGACACCAAGTTAACTGGTGCAGTCGATACATTGGAAGGAATGGAAGGCATCTAGAGGCACCTGGACAGGCTGGAGAAGTGGGCCCATGAAAACCTAATGAGGTTCAATAAGGCCAAGTGCAGGGTGCTGCACTTGGGTCGGGGCAATCCCAGGTATTTATACAAACTGGGGGAAGATCTCCTTGAGAGCAGCCCTGCGGAGAATGACTTGTGGGTCCTGGTAGACGAGAAGCTGGACATGAGCCAGCAGTGTGCGCTTGCAGCCCAGAAGGCCAGCTGTGTTCTGGGCTGCATTAAAAAAGGGGTGGCCAGCAGGGAGAGGGAGGTGATTGTCCCCCTCTACTCAGCTCTTGTGAGGCCCCATCTAGAGTACTGTGTCCAGGCCTGGGGCCTCCAGTACAGGAAGGGCGTGGAGCTCTTGGAGCGGCTCCAGAGGAGGACCACATAGGAGAGGGGCTGGAGCACCTCTCCTATGAGGAGAGGCTGAGGGAACTGGAATTGTTCAGCTTGGAGAAGAGAAGGCTCCGGGGAGACCTCATTGCGGCCTTCCAGTACTTGAAGGGAGCATATAAACAGGAAGGGAAACGGCTGTTTACGAGGGTGGATAGTGATAGGACAAGGGGGAATGGTCTTAAACTGAGACAGGAGAGGTTTAGGTTAGATATTAGGAGGAATTTTTTCACACAAAGGGTGGTGACGTACTGGAACAGGTTGCCCAAGGAGGTTGTGGATGCCCCATCACTGGAGGCATTCAAGGGCAGGGTGGATGTGGCTCTGGGCAGCCTGGTCTAGTGGCTGGGGACCCTGCACATAGCAGGGGGGTTGAAACTAGATGATCATTGTGGTCCTTTTCAACCCAGGCCATTCTATGATTCTATGATTCTATGATTCTATGATTGGTGGACAGCAGCTACTTAAATGACAAATGAAATAATAGAGGGAAAGCGTATGGTCTTAAATTCTACCTGCTGAAAACAGAAATGAGCTTAGGTATTTCTCTACAGATATTTTCAATAAGGTAGGTAGATACCTATGTTCACACGGCCACAGAAGCACATCTGGACAGGCTTTTTAATTAATAGCAATTTAATTTACAAAGAATGCTACCAGCATTAAAGACATGTTAATACCAATGGATAAGCTAGTTAATCTCCTTTTATAAACTGCCAACATGTAGCGACATTTTCTGTTGTTTATTTTTTTTTTTAATGAGTTTCATCACAGAGAAGTGCTGGTTCTGATCTATAATTCAATCCATTTTACTGACTCATAAAGGGTGGAGAAAAATGACAGTGTATTTTGGTCCTTCAGTCAGAACTTTTCATAATACTGAGCGATTATATATTTATCTGCTTATTAACATCAAGAACAGCACTATGTGAACTCTTCATCCATAATTACCATTATAAAACTGACTTTAAAGTACAACAGAACTACTCTGACATGTAAAGAGATAGAGAAATATGCTGGGTCTAAAGAAGTACATATAAAACTCTAGTCTATTATTACCAAGTGAGAGATGGGGGAATCCCAACCATCATGTTATAATGAATAGAGTCTTGGCCAGAGACTGAGGGCTCCATGTAGCAGTTAGTATAAAGAAGCCTAAGAGGTATTAAATAATTTTTGTCTGCCATAAAACAGGAATACCTATTTTAAGTGTTTTGGAGCAGAGAGGAAGGAGATCACTTGTGTGTGAGTCTGCTTTCATCCATGCTTTGTTTGCTGGTGAAAAAATAAAATACGCTGTATTTCATGTGGTTTAGACACTCATGTCATGTAGGTAGGATTCAAAGGTTTTGTGAAAGAGCTTCACACGGGAGTCTGCTCTTTGTGGCTAAGCTCTGAGGACTGCAAAAAATAAAGTGATTCTACACAACTTTTCAAAGATTTAAGAAAGTGAACTAATTTTATATAGGAATAAAACAGAAGACTTTCACTGTTAATAGACAAAAAATGGGAAAGCCCTGCTTTCAAAAAGGCTACTCTTAGTTGTTATATTACTTAGCTTTGGCATGCTTTCCCATCCAACTATATCGCATATCTCTGGTAAGCACCCTTACCACTAAGTTATTCCTCAATATTTTATTATGAATCTTCTGAAGTAATTTTACTGTGCATTGGCTAAAAATACTCCAATAATACTCTAATGTATTTATTTTTTCTCATTGGAATCAAGGAATTAACAACCTCAATTACAGCAGAGGAGGGAGGAGGAGAAGTAGAGAACAAGGAAGAGCAAACAAGAATCCAGACTTCATCCTGTCATGTTCCAATTTTTGTCAAGGAAAAGAAATCATGAAGATTTCTAAGTGACTTAGGATCCCAAGGCTTGTAATTCAAAGAGACAGATTTTAAAAACCAGCTAGACAATCATTGGGGAACTTTGTTTTTTAAAACATTGAGCAGCCAGCAGAATATAATTATTGAAATCAATAGGAGTTTGTTCTGAGAATAATGCATTGTTCAGAAACCAGCTGGAGCCTGGATGTTCATAGAGTTCTGTCACTGTCCTAGTTCTGACTGATCGACACAATATAGCAACCAGCTCTGCTGACTTGTGCCCTACCATTTTCAAGGTGCTATTATCAGACCAAGGCATAACGTTTTCCTATATGCCATCAGTTAATTATTCCAGAGAAACAACCTAAATGGAAAATAATGGAAGAGCTATGATTCTATAATTCTAACTGTTCTGTCTGAATTGATGTCAGCTAGGCACTAAGATACTCTTTTGGGAGGTCAAAGTGAATTAAATGCCAGTGGAGAGACCTGAACCTAAGTCTTTCTGAGTTATTAGGTAATTTAACACTGATATTGACTGAAACTAAAAAGTCAATCGTTCTAACCTTATAAGATTTCTTTGTCTTCTTGTTGTTGTTGTTGTTTCTGAGTATGGAAAACTTTAAATATCTAGGCCTGTCTTCAGTGAAAAGACACTGACAGACCACAGCTCAAATCTTGGGTGAGCCAAATCACCCTCCGGAGATACATGTCTCCTTTGACAAGGAGGAAGGCTATGGTGAACAGGCACCTAACCTAAGTAGTATGAAACCAGCCTTTCCAGTCTGGAGCTTCTGTGTTGTTGCATGCTTTTGACAAACTCTTCTTAATGGTTACCTTTGGC
The DNA here is from genome assembly GCA_016647715.1 of Pavo muticus. Taxonomy (NCBI): domain Eukaryota; kingdom Metazoa; phylum Chordata; class Aves; order Galliformes; family Phasianidae; genus Pavo; species Pavo muticus. The sequence continues at coordinate 1,795,878 of JACDJE010000257.1, read as the reverse complement.
TCAAGTGATCTTTGTTTACGTTTCTGTGTTGCTCTCTATACACAGTATGTACGCATGTGTGTACAGGTACAAAATACACATGTACTGTTGATGAATCTTATTACCTTCGGAAAGTTTAACTACCAAGAAAAATGGAACTCATGATTTGAATTACACAGGTTATAAAAACGTATGTACCAAGAATAAAACGGCAGTTCTTGCCATTCTTATTAGTCACTATGAAAGTTTAGTGACATGAAAGGCCTAGGTTTATTGACATACCATGCAAATTGTGAATGGGACATGATCTGTGATTCTGAAGAGAGTACAATTCATAGTCACAAATGTTTACATTAATAAATACCTACTCCAATACCTCTTTGATTTTTTACTGCTCTATTATCCAGACTTTCTGAACAAACTTTGTAGTTCGTTTAGAGCAAGCTCTTAGGCCATCAACAAATCCAAGTACTTCAGGTAGTTAACACAGAAGCAGAGGTAAATAGGCTAAATTCTTCAAGACTATAAAAGAATTCAGAATGAAACATTTAATGAAGAGGTAAAAGTTTCTGATAGACCCAACTCAAAGAAAGCACTAGGGGTAAGTCTATTTAGTAATTAAAAGCAATTTTTTAAAGCCAGGATTTGAGATCATTCCATTTATATTGTTCCCTCAAGGACTGACTGAACAGGCCCTGCCTGATTTCCTAATGCGGAGGAGCCAGGGTGAGAGGGGAGAAGTGAAGTCAACATTCTGGGCATAGGGAAACATGTTTTCCCTGGCAGATCTAAGAAGTCAAGGCTGCTATAAGCCTCAAGACACTGCTGCATTTCTATCTGACTTTCAGGATGACTGTATGTGAACAGACACCTTGTTGTAAACAAATATAAAGAAGATTCTTAGAAGAAGCTGTTGACTTTGAAACCAGGGGTGATAGACCTACTGCTAGGATGACAGTGTAATATTTTACAAGGCAAGTCTCACATTATTTCATTTATTTTCTTGAAGTCCAAGTTCACAAGACAAGCGTTTATCTATAAATCTCAGCTGATGTTTTTTTTTAATGAGAATTTAAGTCTAAGATTTGTTGGCCTCTGTATACATAGTAGATGTAGAGAAGGAGACACCTCTAGAAAGTGATTCATCTCATCCCAAGATAGGTATCTAAGATAGGTCATACAAATCGCCTCTGGTGATGTTTATGTTCTCCTGTATTGACTATAAAAGAACCCTTGGTAGACTATCTCAGACTTAAATGTCCAATTTACAGACATCTGGAAGCCATCTGAAGGCAGTGTTTGAGAACCTGAGTAATAAGCCAGTTGTGCTAATGGGATGCACATGGCTTTTGGTTTTCTTAGAGGCTGGACAGAGCCCACTCAGTGCCTGTCTGTAAAAGACAGTATAGGTTATCTGAGGGTATTCCCTCAGAGAAGAGATAATTTTTTACTTGCCTGCAGCAAACCTTGAGCAATAGTGGCAAAATTGCTGTAAAGTACTGGGAAGATGTGATGAATACATGAGGAAAACTAGAAAGATATCTCCCAAGAAATTGCATTTCTTTATCTGCCCTGACCTCAGCACTAGGAATAGCCACAGGTGATAGAAATTCCACCATATGTCTATCTCCCTGGAAAAATGTGAAACCAATGACAAAGAAATATCTGCAATTTCCAGGCATGTTTTGCCTAGGGGTTCAAATGGTCACAGCAGGCTTCCTTCATAGCACCAAGTTTTACAACATGCATAAGAGACCTTTATTCTTTCACTTCAGTTTATGGCTCTTTATACATGACAATAGATACTAATTGTTAGCCATGTTTATGACAGTAATGTCCCTGGCAGTTTCAAAGATGAATAGACTATCATCAGACTTCACAAACGACTTCTATGTTTCTTGCTTTTCACAGCTAAGATATATGACTTTAGTGTTAACTGGAAGATGCACCTGCTTTCCCAGGCTTTGAATGATCAGAAAAGGAGGGGAAAAACTGAGTGAATAATGGCTTTTTGGGCAGACTTGTGTGGTAAAAGATTGTTTTGATGCTCAGCATTAGTGGATAGTGTAGTAGTTATTATATGCAGAAAGAATATGGTTTGAATGATTTAGTACAATTCAATCCACTGTTTCCAGATTTCAGTTCACAAATTCTTCAGTATGTGCAGACCATGAGATATCCGCAATGAAAACCTAAAGAAATAAATAATATGAAACAAACTTGTAATCATCAGACTGTAAAATTATCCAAGTATGAATAGGAAAAAAGGTCTAGCATTTCTGTTTAGGTGCACATTTGGAAGTTTGAAGCCTAGCTCAATAGCTCCATCATAAGAAATAATTTCTGGAAAGATGAGCACTGCATAATTAGCTAACCTACTGAACCTGGGAGCAACAGAAGGCTATGAATGTCTATACAGCTCACTTACATAAATGAATAACGTGCACTGTTTTATATATAAACATTCAGCATAGTTTCATTCAGTTATTCATTTAACGTAAACCAGAAATGCTGGGTTCTGCATGCACATTACAGTAGTTTTGGATGCACACTATGCATAGTCTAGCAGCTATGACAAATTGCATTTCTTGTTCCCATCCTGAAACTGTATGTGCATTCTTGGTGCCCGGGTATCCAATATCTTTCAAGTAGACCAGTGAATTCTCAGCTGAAGCTATCGTAAGATGTCCTTCTCAATATTCTCTGACTAATTATAGCACAGACTAAATCTGATTAATTTTTAAAGTATCTGAGATGACTATTTTAGATGTGTAGGTGACCCAAATGCTTCAATTATCAATAGGGAAAACCAGTTACTTCTGAGGGTGCTGAATCACTTTCCAAATGTGTCTTTCTTTCCCTGTTGACTCTCCAGGGGCCTGGAGGAATGAATTTTCTGGCTTGCATGCTTCAGTTAAAGTGTTTAGGGGAGGAATTCAGGCCTACATGATCTCTGACAGAAAAGCATAGAACAGGCCAGACTGCATTCCCTCGATCAGCTTTCTCATGGAGGCCCATGGGGGCCTTCGCTACGTGGTCTCTACCAGCAAATAGAGGTCTGAGGCCTGGTCTCAGGGCAAGTGATGATAATTGCCTCTCACCACTGCTTTGGATTTGCTCTCTCTAGAATAGATTTCCCTCAGGCAAAAGCAATTGGAGCAGCCCAAGCAGAGACTGGCAGCAATTAAACTGTGTGAACCTTCAGTGCTCAAACTTGCTCCCTGGCCCTGGCTGACTTCTCCTGTCTTATTATTATCCTGTACACTAGTATTTACATTCCAGAGAAGTATCAGAAATAACAATTTGTTATGCACCCATTCTCTGTCAAAGATGGATATTCCAACAAAAAGGATTTATGCTTCAGGTTCTTTAGCAAAATACCTATCAAGCCTTCCCATCTACCCCTCAGTTACTAGCTACAGATTGTTAGTCTAATTCAGAAAGTGAAGGGGCAGTTGAACATCACACTTTTGCATGGTGCTTCCACCTGAAAATTTTAACCACTCTAGTGAAGAGAGATACCTGAAAGCCACCTGAATTCCTCCCTTAGTCTTTTTTTTCTTTTTTGGGTAATTTAATCTGTTTTAATTACTACTTTGGCTGTATACATCTCTGTATTAATTGTAATTTCTTTTTAATATTTTAGAATCCTTTGGAAAAATCCAAGTTTAGTATTATGTAGCAAAATGACCAAGAGAGCATTTTGAGAAATCCTGCCTGTATGCTCTAGACCAGCATTACTCATTCTGCAGTCACTGGCAGATGGTTCATGAAACATTTATCAAGAAATTGAAAGCAGCAACAACTGATACACACTTTCCCACATGCGCAAGCTATTGATTGAAAGCCTTTTCCCCCATGAGGACAGCCAGACAGTAGAGCAGCCTGTCCAGAGAGTTTATGCTTGGAGGTTTTCAAGATCTGACCAGACACGTCCTGAGCAACCTGGTCTGGCATTTGAGAAGAAGCTTGGGCCAGAGAGGTCCTCCCACCTGTGTTATCTAATGATCCAGTTATCCTGTGTTTATTTCACAGCGTGAGTGGGAATATAAAATCAAGGAAATATCTACAGATATTTAGTCTAATATTGATTTAATTGTAAGTAAAAATTATTGATATAACACTGCAAAATACAATTCTTGGATATCATTCAAGACGGGAGACTTGGATTTTTTTTTCCGAAGAGATTTTACAATAAATGCACCTCACAAATTGAGCTGTTTTATATAATTTTGTATAATGAAATAAACTGTTTTTCCAACATCAATTTTTTGTTGCTGAAATAAAGAATGCAGTGTAACACCTGTTTTTCTGTCAACTGCTAGAAAGAATAAATATTTTGTTATTTCTCCTTATAAAACACTGATAATATTTCAGAAGAATCTAATCAGATAAAATGCATTTTCAAATAAGAAAGTGGTAGTAAAAAGCAATTTAAGTAAATATATATATTATTCTTTTTTAATACTGATTTTAATAGTTAAAGTTGTTGGATTGTTCTTTCTTTCTTTCTAATTCATGATTTTGAAGACTTTAAGTGCTGTTTTGGAATTGTTAAGATCTTGTAAAATTGTTCCAGTAGAGTAAAGCAGCTTCATCTGGATGCATAGGTTCACTATTTTTTTTTAGTAACTCCGTTAGAGTAAGTTTCAGCCAACTTCAGTTTATTTCCACATCAGATATGTTATCTATATTTCTTTATTTTCAAAACAAGAGCATGGTCTGTATCCCATAAATGTTTGTTTTTTACTGTTTACTTGCAGACTTGTTGCATTGAAGCGGTTCCATGCTTTGTTCAATAGTTCAGTGCTCAAGTTATTAGAAATGGTCCATTTGTTTCAGAGTTTCTAGCATACTGTTTAACTGGAAATTGTTCTCTGACACCTTTTCCAATAGTTTTTCTGAGAAAGGAAAAATATTTAAAAGGAAACAATTGCAAGACTACTACGTATTCATCTGCTTAATCGCTACACGTAGATAAGAATCACACATTCAAAATACTACAGATAGTGAACACAACATATCTAAATATAGTGTTTTAAGATGAAAGTTGAAGTATATACGTTACCAGGAATAGACCGTTTTATAATTACGTGGATAAAGATGCTTATAATAATTCCTGCTCATACTGTGGTACTATTATTGATCTCTTTTATTGTAAAGGAGTCCTGTGGGGATAGGCAAATTACCCAGGAATATGGGAGTAGAAATGTTCTTCCCTTATCTCTGTGTCTTCATCTCTTTTGCTTTTGCAGCTGATAAAAAATAATCCCTGATCTGTGAAGCCTGGCGAATCAAGTGATCTATAATGGGAACAGAGTCAGCTCTGCTATATCCCCAGAGCACAGCACAGGGAGGTATTCTGAATGCCAAGATTTTGTGAGCTGCAGGAAAAATTAAAAGTTGTAATCACATGCCACCAGCCTGCATTCACTGATTTCAGTGATGGAAAGCTCTGTCCTTCCTCTTTCTGTCCAGGACTGCTGCTTGGTGCTGCTCTATGTACAGCAAAAGTTTTTCAACCTAGAGGAATTTCCAGACGGTTTGAGGGCAGAAGCTTCTGAAACTCACACACCACTTTGGAATCACTGTGTTCAGCAGCAAGTCTGTATAAATGGGGATAGTATCGTCTTACCATGATGCTGGCATCAGAAACTCTCAGTATTCCAGCAAGTCTGCACGATGCCTCGCACCCTGACTGATCTTTAAGGGTCCTGTGGTGTGCTACCCATCTGGGATTAGAAAATCCCACTGAAAATCGCACCACAGAAAGTCACACCACAGCAACCTAGATTTTTCTGTGTTGTTTCAAGTACTTTCCACAGGATATCAGATTCAGAGAAACTCCAAATCAAGCCTGACACTGACATTAAAGAGATCCAGTCAGCATTTTCTATTAACTCCTCAATTTGGTAAAAATCATCCTGATTCATTCTGAACGAAGAGCAAACAAGAAGTCCTGAGTCAGCCCTTGCAGTGTTAGCTGTCAAATCATCAATTAAATATTTCAGACTCTGCCTCTGGTGCTTAACTTCTTAGGAGCTATCAGCCCAAATTCTTCTCTTATTTCTCATTGGCCAGCTCTCCTCATCCCTTACCTACAGACTGGTTGGAAAAAGCTAGTGAAAAGGAATTTGAACTTGTACAATCAAGCTGCTTTTGCATCACAAGTAGGCCATAGTAAGTTGTACTTACAACAGTGAGAAGCGTAACAAATAAGGACTTTGCTGGTGTGTGCTTCAAAAATGACTTGGCTAATATTTTCTAAACTCTTCTGAAACTAAACAACAAAAAACTTTCCAAAGTCAAGGAAAAAATGTTTACTCCTCTTCTGTCTCTAAAACAAAGGTAGAAAAAAGGAGGCAAGAATACAGCAAATGTTGAATAGAAAATGAATCACATTGTAGAGGTCTGTTGTGACCTCAGTGTGTGGTTCTCCTTTGAAAAAGGTTTCTCTAAAGTTTTTCCAGCTCCCATTGTGCACTCCAAGCTCTGTCCTTCTCTTTATTCATCACCTCCAGATTTAAAGATCATGTGGGCTAAGCTAAATAAATAAATAAAATAAAATAAAATAAAAAAATAAAAAAATAAAAAAAAAAATAAAAAATGGGCAATTTTTTCCTGACCGTAATCCAATGGAAAACTTCCATGGGCCTCCCCAGTCAGTTTCCCAGCTCCTGAAACATCTTTGCCAAATTGCAATTTATGTAATTTGCACTTCAAAATGTGGGCACGTAACTTCAGTGCTCTCAGAGTTGTGGGAATAAACAGAATTTCTCCACAAATCTTCGGGGGAACTTTTAATCAAAAGCCTGCCTGGGGCTGGATGTTATCACACAACATGAAGAAGCAGGATTCTGATAGATCTACACCCAGAAAGGTTTAATCAAATCTGTTCAGTCAGAGTACTTTGCCTTTGAGTCACTGATGGGCATAGGCAATGCAGGAGTGATGCAAGAAAGTCCTTAAAGAAGCACAGCACTGCCTTGTCCCTTGCTTCAGACCGCATCAGCGTGGGCCACTGAGCCCTGCCTGCTTTTTGCTCTTGGGATGACAGATAACTTGCACTTACTCTCCTTTGTAGGACTTGTGTAAATATCCTCTTAAATCACATGACATTTGTATGTGTCTCTGCAAAGTGTTTTCAAAACTCAGTAACCCACAAATGAAGAATAATAAAAATATTTATCACCAACAGAAGAGTAACCCTGAGGAAATCTCAGGCAGAAGGAAGGCATTTACGCTGTAATTTATTTATTTGTAAGTTTATGTCTAACTGCATATAAATTGGTTATGTTGATTATTAACTAATCACTTATTAATGCCACATTTGCATGTCAATTACACTGGTGCTGTTCTGAAACGACTCCTCCAAGTTAATTCTTTTGAATCCAGCAATCCAGTCTGGATTTTAATCTGGAATTTCCCCAAGTTTATACTATTTTAACTGTGAGTGTGGAACGAAGACTCGTGTCTGGAAGAGAGGCTAAAACAACCATAAGCAATTTGCTGTAGGCTGCCAGGGCATCAGAGATCATCAGTGAAAAGTGGCTTATGTATTTACAGCTCAGATAAATGAGAGTGACGTGCTTACCTGTGGTACCAAAAGAATGCACATGCTGCTTTTCAAATATCTGTGGTCAGCAGGCAGAAAACAAGGGACATTAAATATAAGGCACTAAGTTGCAGTTAGGCTGAAAATGACCATCATTTGAGCTGGATTTGCCTTGTGCCTTGGTGTGCCAGAGCAGTAGGTCTTGATCACAGTAGAATTGATCACACCATGCCCAAATGCAGCAGGGCCAAATAACCCTAAAATTAGACGTGAGTTCATTTTCACCACCTGGTTGTAAAATGAATTAAGTGCACTGGTTGGGCAATGATTGGAACAATATTTATTTTAACATTTTTCCACAATTTCTTAAACCAAAACATATTCTGCTTAAAATACATGGGACACTGAACTTTTAATAAATACGGCTGTTGGAATGTGGTTACACTACTTCATGTGTCTACGGGTTGGGATTATTTTGAAGAAGTAAGAAGACTTGGTGTATTTCAAATGCTTTCTCAGTTGAGTAAAAGAAAACACAACTTTTAGGAAAATAATTCCCAGTAAGTCAGGTTTTGGTTTTCCTTCTACAGGAAAAGTACAGGCTCCGTAGGGATAGAGCTGTGTAGGAATTTTCAGCAATTCGGACTTTCAGCAGAAAGTAATGATTCAGTCAAGAGGTTTTTCAAGGAAAAGACTTATCTCTCACAGTTGTGGTTTTTTTTCTATCTACATTCTTTTAGGAATTATTTCCAAAATTTGTTTTTCTGTTGCTAATACCATAGCAAAGGTAAGCTTAAATTTCTCCATAAAAGAAGAAAAAAAATGAATTCTCAACAATTTCCAGAAGACAGATGCTCTAGAGGACATTGGTTAAGAACTGAATACAATTGTCTTGCCAACCTCATGTGTACTGCTTTCTGAATTTTTATCCAGATATAGACAAGTGTTTTTAGAGACTTTTGGAATGCCAGGAGTGCCAGCAGGGCCACTTTGCCCCGCAAAAAGCTTGGCTGACAATGGGAAGCACACAACACATGAAAAGTGCAGATATCCCAAACTGTGAGATATAGCCCTGAGATGTTACCACTAAAGTTTTTGCCTTTAACTCTCACTGTCCCCACCAAGAGCCTGGGAGAAAGCAGAGGAGAGGGAGTCTCACCTGCAGCATTTTAAATCATTCTGAGAAGGATAGATTTACAGTATCGCTTCAGGCCAGTGTGAAGGGGATGTACAATGCTGCAAACAGAGACTGGAGATGTTTTACAAATTGTAAAGACGTGGAGACAAAGACACAGAGCAAAGCCAGGAGTGAAATCTAGCCAATCTTGCAAATGGCTTGATTATTCAGCCTCTGAGCAGGAGCTGAGACTTTATCCCTGTGAGCAACCTTTGAACTGATCTTATGCTAAACTTCAGATTATATTGATGGCTGCATTTCTAAGGAGTACAGGTCCCATCAAACTGACAGAGAGCGCATGACAGTGCAGCAGCTACCGAGGGCAGGAATGAAAGAAAAAGTGTTGACTTGCTTTAAGAATATGAAACAGATCCTTTATCATTTATAAATATTTACAAAGTGATCAGAAAGGAAAAAAAAAAAAAGGAAAGAACATACACATCAACAAATGAGGCACATCAAAACACTGTCACTAAATCTTGCATTTCAAAAAGTTAGGAGGAAGAGAAGGTCAGCTGTAGTCTATAGAAAAGTTCATTAATGTTTTCAAATCACTCATAGGATTTAGGTGCTGAAAGGCATGCTAAATTGGGATTTATACATAATCAGATCATTGAAAAACATACAAATGGCTGCCAGAGTAAAGTACAATGTTCACTTTTGAAATTACAAAAAATCCTTTGTTTCAGATAGTGAATTGACTAAAGTTTAGTTTCAGTGAAGCATGTTTTTGCTTTGGGTGTCATTATTTAGTTTGGCATCCTTGCAAGAGAAACCTTTTTACTGACTGCAGTTCCTTCAACTGTTGTTTTTATTCTCCAGCAACTGAACAGAAGAAAAAAGAAAGGGAAAAAAGAAAGAAAGGGAAAAAAGAAAGAAAGGGAAAAAAGAAAGAAAGAAAGAAAGAAAGAAAGAAAGAAAGAAAGAAAGAAAGAAAGAAAGAAAGAAAGAAAGAAAGAAAGAAAGAAAGAAAGAAGGAAAGAAAGATAGATCTAGGTTGTATTAGATGCTTCATATTTAAATGAGAATTGCTCTGTGTTTACCTTTAATTTTGAGATGGCATGGGGGAGAATTTCAGGGGGCTTGATTGCTTGCCAGCATTTCTAAAATAGATGGATTTGAGCCTCCTTACTTAAATAACCTGGAAAATCAAGTTAGACAGGTTGAATCAAAGAGCTGGTGAGTGGGTAAAGAAAACATCCATCCATCCATTCGCCCATCCATCCATCCATCTCTTGAGGCACCTATATCGTTCCCATCACCATGGTATCTGTGCACCTTCACTAGCAATGTCAGGCAGCAGCTCCAGATTCCACACACTACCAAGCATGCCCTTGGCAAAAAGCCAACAGCTTTGCCAGAGATAAAGGATTAGGTATGTTATGCCTGCGCATACTGAGGAAAGAGGTTTTGCACTTCATCAGGCATTTCTGAGGTTTCTATGGCTAAGATATTCAAGCACAAACATATTCTAAATTTCAGTACTTGGTGATGGTGAATGGACATAAATGTTTGGTTATTGTATATTCACCTAAACCTTGCTATTAGAGAAGGAGTAAACACATATTTCCTTTTATGGTTAGATAGAGTTTGCAGGTAGTGTTTCCAGGTGGTTACTAGGTGAACTCGTTTGTCGTCATTTTGTTTTTTGTTTTCTTTTTTTTTTTTCTCTCTCTCTTTTTTTTTTTTTTTTTTTCCATGTGAGAACTGCTTGCCTCAATACCTGTAGAGACAGGAATTATTTAGATAGGAATTCATTCAGAGGAAGGGGGAGAAAGTGGGAGTAGAGCTGAACTGTCTGTTTGGACATCCACCCTTGTTGACGGTTGTTCCCATGGATACAATATAAAAATACATTTCTCTACAAGGAAGAATGAAGTTCCAGTAGAGAAGGGACATAACGTGTTCTGTACAGACTCTGATCCTCCTAAGCTTTATGGTCTGTGGAAGATATTTCATAACAATAGAAAAAGTAACCACAGCCTGTGTCCGGGAGTTATACTACATGAAAAGGTCTTAATAAAGAACCTGAACCATTTCTCCCCCTCCCCAGCCCAAACTTGGCAGATTGCACTGACATCAAACTAGTTTACAGATAGAGAAACAAGCAGAAGAATTAAATGAGTTGCATACTTCCTGGGATTATGTATTGCACATGCTTTGTAATGATTTAAGAATTGATTTGTCGCCAAGAATCAATGTAGGAAAAAAGAAGACGCATATATCTTTTCTGTACTATATGTTTATAGAGACATACGTGGTTCATAGGAATACTCGTTGCTTAACTGCACTGCTTTCTGAGCTACCATTATTTATATCATAGTTCCCATCTTCCTTCAGTTTTCTAGCAGGTTGGGAGACTCCCTTCCACTTCTTCCAATTGAACAACACTGCAATTAAGTTGTGGACATCCTTTCCACAAGATGTTGCAGATGTGAGATCTTTAATTTGTTCACACAAGATTGACCAACTACATGACACAGAAAAAAAACTGGGGGCAATTAAGCACCATGCCATCATCTCTGGCTCTGGAAACACATCCTCCTGTATGTGGAGGGCAGTCCTTCAGCACCGCGGGCTGCTGGTGGAAGCAAGACATGGAGAGAAAGACATTGGTCTGACCACTGCAAAAGCTGTTATCCTCTGCTGGGTTTGGTGACTTTTCAGTTGCACAACAAGAGCTACAAGTACAACTCTTCTAAATTGAGATACTTAACTGAAATTCTTGAGTTAAGAAGTAAGATGCGCCACGGATCCCATAACCCCTGGAAAGGGGATGAAAGAAACAAATACCGCACCCACCTAATATCCGAATTGCCCTCTAGAGAGACCTCTCTCTCCACTAAATAGAGACTACCGGGCAGCTGGACTCTGAATTCCCTCAGTGGCTAATTGCTTAAATTTAGGTAGGCTAAATCTAGGCCTGTGCTTTCATATGTTGCACTAGAAAACTCTTGAGAATGGATGTTTAGTAATTGGCTAGAATACTAAATGTACATCTGTACTGGAACCAGGAACCAGGTTCATTTCAAAGTGTGGAACACTGGGAAACCCTGATTTCTGAGCTTTTTTTTTTTTTTCTTCAATATTTTCAATGAATTTTTCATTTATTTATTTCTTCAAGGAACACTAGTGTTGAAAAATATTTTCAAAAAGAATTAAGAGAAAAAAATAGCTTGTTTTCTTTTGAAAGTCCTTGAAGGTCACTAGGGAAAAGCTTTAGTTTGCTCATTTCCTATTTAAAAGAAAAGAAAGAGAATATGAAATGTCAGACAGAATAGCTGTGCTCTAAAAACTCTTATTGTGGTCAAAAAACACTTTTCAATTTAAAAATGCCTATGACACAATGTCTCTATGTTCTAATCTGTAGTTAGAAGTGCTTACTGATACGTGCAATCAATGACTTTGTTAAAAGCTGCTTGTAAACTGAACAGTTGTTATTTTTAGGCATGCACAGTATACCCTAAAATTATGATTTTTAAAATGGTACCATCTATTTCATCCAAACTGATGAAATTTGAAGGCTCTCTGTATCTTGGAAAACTCAGATCCCTTAGATTTATTGGCAACAGTGCTTCATATATCATTGTTATACTGTTTTTGTTTTATATTGAAATAACATCTAGTCCCCAAGCCTAGACAGGGTGTTAGTGTAATGCATACAGGTACATGGAAAACAAGTTTGTAAAAGGTTTTATAAAAATCACCATAACGTGCTGTAATGCAAGCCTAAACAGTTGTCAGTTTGGCTGAGTGTTAATGCAGCTATGTTGCCAAGGCTGGAGCATAGAAGCTCTCTGCACACTTATTTAATTTGGGCTGGAGTTTGTTAGCTTTATTTATTCTGAGTAGCAGTGGAATCATCCCTGTATGAATCAATGAAATATTTATAGGACATAAGGCTGACCATGACCAAGGACGTGTTACAACCAAAGTGAAAGGGGATGCAAAGAGCCCAACGCCTGCTCTGAGACCGATATCAATTCTGGAAAACAGTACAATAAAATTAGACTAATGTGACAACAGCGTTTCCATCTATACTGCAGAATTCAAGATTTGCAGTCCTTGACCCCACAAAATGCAAAGTGCTTGTCCTGTGTAGACCAAAGAGAGCCCATAGTACAAAATGCATGGCTCCAGCTCTCACTTAAGCTGCTCCTATAGTTCTGTTTGAAGGCAGAGCTGTAGCTCACTAAGGTAGTGTTTCTATACATGAAGCTAAGAGTGTGTGTGACGTACTCCCTGGTGTAGAGTGATGGGAACAGAGCTCTTTGGTGGTGTGGCTATAGCTGCTGCCAAGCCCTGCTCCTTGCCAGACACAATGAGCTTGGTGACAAGAAAACCCTGCCTGACTTCACTCCCATCCTCTTGTCTCTTAAGAGTTAAGCAATCTATTTTTACTTCCATTTTTTTCCTCTCCCCTAAAAAAATATTTAGCTCTCTATGTTTGAGGGGCTTCTTTTCATCTCCTTTATGATGAAAATCTGAAGTGATCATGCAGGTCACTGGGCTTCAGTACTGGTCACATCTTCAAGTTTTAGGATCCAAATCATGGGACTAAGCAGAGAAAATGTGTAAATAGTTCAAAAATGAAAGTGCATTCTTATTTTTGTCTTAGTTTTTTCTACTGAAAGTTATATGTTCTCCATGTCCCTACTTGCTTCCTTTAATTAGTTTTGTAAGTCAAATACTGTATAAAGATATGCATTTGTGCACTGACTCTGCTATGTATAAAGCAACCAAGAAGAAAAGAAGATGGGTCCTCTTTTGCTCCTCAAAGAGCGTAAACATCCAAGAGGACAGGTAGTGAATCACTGGAACAGACTGCCCAGAGAGGTGGTGGATGCTCCATCCCTGGAGACATTCAAGGTGAGTCTGGACGAGGCTCTGAGAAACCTGTAGATATCCCTGTTCATTGCAGGGGAGTTGGACTAGATGACCTTTAAGGGTCCCTTTCAACTCAAACGGTTCTATGATTCTATGATTACGAAAAAAAAAACCCAAAAAAATCAAACAAAACAACAGCAACAACACATGATTTGATCTTAGGATAAAAATATTTGGATTCTGAAGTCCCACCATCCTTGTGCCATTGTTTCAGCAAGGATGCCATCCCCGTAAAGACAGGGAAGGTAATTTTACAAAGTGTCACATACATATGCTCACTAGAAATTTGCTTATGCTCAGTACAGTAGAATAAGTAGTGGGCAGGAAGTTACTCATCTCATTGCAGTGCGCACATGAAAGAGGCAAGATTAACAGGTTCCCTATAAGTGTTTGTTTCTTTACCCGGACAATAAAGGCAGTTTAGAGCAATGCAGATGTCTATATTATAGATGTTTGAAGTTAGATGTAAACAAAATATTTACTTCTGGATTAGGGTGTCTTCGTGCCACTAGCGTAAATGCACAAAACTCTTCTTTCATACCTGCTAATAATTATGAACTTGGCCCTAATATCAAAGATATTTAGAGATGAAACATATTTTAGACTTTTTTATTTACCTTCTATGTTGTGGGGGGAAGTTCAACCTTCAAGGCACAGTTTGGTCACATATTTAAGCTCTCCCTTAGAATGAAGGCTAAAAGTCTTATGTAACCCAATGTCTCTAGATTGTGGAGCTCTAATATTCCTCTTACCTTTGTTAGGAGTTAGAGAATTAAAAGTATTTATTTGTTTATAATGTAAGAATTGGAGAGGTGTTTTCTACAAAAATATAATGCCCGTTGCAGAAGGTTTTTATCATCGCTTTTTCTTCTAGCCTTAAAAGGAGTAAAAACTATTATCAAAACCACTTATGCTTGAGCATCTATACATCAAAAAGAATGAGAAATGATATTTTAATGCAACAAGTGGACTTCTGGGGATTTTGTTTTCCTTCTTGATGACCTTGATGAGGGGATAGTGGCCACCCTTAGCAAGTTTGCTGATGATACGAAGTTGGGAGGATTGGCTGACACGCCTGAAGGCTGTGCTGCCATTCAGCAAGACCTGGACAGGCTGGAGAGCTGGGCGGTAAGAAACCAGATGAGGTTTAACGAAATCAAGTGTAGAGTCTTGCACCTAGGGAGGAATAATTGCATGCAGCGGTACAGGTTGGGGGATGACCTGCTGGAGAGGAGCTCTGCAGAGAGGGACCTGGGTGTCCTGGTGGACGACAGGTTGGCCATGAGCCAGCAGTGTGCCCTTGTGGCCAAAAAGGCCAATGGCATTCTGGGCTGCATTAAAAAGAGCGTGGCCAGCAGGTCGAGGGAGGTGATCCTCCCCCTCTACTCTGCCCTGCTAAGGCTTCATCTGGAGTACTGTGTCCAGTTCTGGGCTCCCCAGTACAAAAAAGACAGGGATCTCTTGGAAAGAGTCCAGTGGAGGGCCACAAAGATGGTGAAGGGCCTGGAGCATTTCCCCTATGAAGAAAGGCTAAGTGAACTGGGTCTGTTTAGCCTTGAGAAAAGAAGACTGAGAGGGTACCTGATCCAGGTCTATAAATATCTAAGGTGTGGGGGGCAAAGTGGCGAGGCCAGACTCTTTTCAGCAGTGTGTGGAGACAGGACAAGGGGAAATGGCCAGAAACTGGAGCATAGGAAGTTCCGCACAAATTTGCGCAAGAACTTCTTTACGGTGAGGGTGACGGAGCACTGGAACAGGCTGCCCAGGGAGGTTGTGGAGTCTCCTTCTCTGGAGATATTCAAGACCCGCCTGGACGCCCACCTGTGCGACCTGGTGTAGGGAACCTGCTTTGGCAGGGGGGTTGGACTCGATGATCTCTAGAGGTCCTTTCCAACCCCTACGATTCTGTGATTCTGTGATTCTTATGTTTTAGGTGGATATACCATTCAGGCAGAGCTGGTAAGATGAGGGCTACCTCAGTGCTGTCCGTTGTTGCTGGGCACAGTTGCCCGTCCAGAAGTGTGTGCAGGCTCATTGCACTGCAGCACTATCCCAAACGAAATCACTATGTTCTTCAGTACTAAGTGGCTTATCTTAAAAGATTAAAAATCACATCCTATTTTTCATATTGAGTCCTGTGAAATGAACAGGTCCTGAAAAAGAAGAGATTATTGCACTGTTACACATACTAGCACAGCACAGTGTGTTTGAATGACACAGTCCTCGTGGATCCTG
This sequence comes from Pavo muticus, assembly GCA_016647715.1. NCBI lineage: Eukaryota > Metazoa > Chordata > Aves > Galliformes > Phasianidae > Pavo > Pavo muticus. The sequence continues at coordinate 1,780,045 of JACDJE010000257.1, read as the reverse complement.
TATGAAGAAAATGTTGCTAGGTAGGTGATAAATAAAAACAAGGTGGGTAGCATGTGAGGCTAAGTCTGAACATGAATTTTCAGAACTAGCAAATGAATACGACATGAACAAAGGAGTCAGCAAGAAAACAAGAAAGAGTTTCATAGTAATGCTCGTTACTTACATTGCTTTCCAGAGGTAATTAGGCACAGTCAGGTGCAGCAGCAGCCACTGTTATGTGGCTGCAAAAATTAAGGTGAGAAAGACAAAAGCAAGTTAATTTTAAGGTGGAACTAAGGCAGCTTTGTAACACAGAAATACAAATTCCACCAGGGCCTCCAAACAGGTAGAAGAGTTAATTTAGGTCAGAGATGAAACAACATACAAATAAAGCAAACAAACCACATAGTAAGAAATAACCTTTGAAATCATTTATTCTGAGAATTATTTAAGTGCAGACTAATTTCACAGCTATGTGTCACAAATTATATATAAATATTATTTTCAAGAAGCAGCCTGTGAGATGCTGTGAATTATGCTGATCTTACAGATGTAAGGCTTGAACTGACTAGTTTAGTGAAGTGAGGTAGGTTTGGGTTGGTTCATAAAAGTTGGTAAGCATCATCCCAAAGTTATTGCTTTGCTGCTTGAACCACAACTCCATGTTGTTTTCCTGTAACTTATTAAAAATAGGATCAGGCCATGTCTCCCATATCAAAACTGCAATTCTTCCGTTTGTATTGAGAAGTTTCTAACTTCCTTTTATTTTTTAACTTTAATTCAATTTATGTCATTCTTCTTGACATTTATGTCAGATTTATGTTATTCTTTGTCTTCTTGACGTCACATACAGTTCAGGACAGATTTTCCCTCATAAAGTAGCAAATGTATCTTTTTGAATTTTGAATTTCACTAATCTAACAGTATAGCAGTCTCCATGTAAAGAAAGTGGAAAACATTACCTCCTCTCCTTCATACTGGAATTTCCCCCTCAAAGTGGTGGCAGACCAGAAATGGGGTTCAGAATAAGTGATATTCAGACATACTGGGGGGTGGATTTAAAAGGCAGCTTATGCAAAACTCATGTTCAATAACTGTTTTTTAAAAAAACATTCAGCCCTGCAGTGCTAGAAACGAGCTGAGAAGGTCCTACAATAAATATTAACCCTCGGAATTGTAACATTTTTATGTTTAGGAATAGAGATCTGTGAAGGTTTTTTATGATTCTTCTTGACCTTTGAAAGGTAGGATTCATGGTAAATAGGGCATGTGGCTTTTCAAGGCTACATAGCATAGTCCCAGTAAAAACAGGCAACACTCCCTCATTGCTCTGATGGTTATAAACCTCCTTCTAATTTCTAGCTTCAATTTATTCATGGTGAGTTTATACCATTTGTTCTTGTGCCAGCCTTATCCTTTATTTTTAATAGCTTTTCAACCTCCCTGTATTTACCTTCCTAATGTATTTATAGCGAAAGATTGCATCTTCCCTCAGATCTCTGCTAACATTTTTCAGTGTCCTCTGGTTAAAAATATTTAAAAGATTCTGCTCTTACATACTCAGAATATGCAGAATACATGACATTCTGCTATAAAATTTTCTAGTATTTACGAGGGCTGCTCCAAAAGTATTACCTCCCATTTTATTATGTTGACCCACGATGTGAGAGGCGGATGTTGGTGATATGACAGCAGAGGCTGAACCTTCCCACCAATATTCCGTTACATCTTGTTGCTGTGTGACAGATGGCAGCAAAGGAGCAGTCTGACAAAATGGCATCTGACATGGAAGTGCATATGGAGCAAAGGTGTGTCATTGAATTCCTCCATGGAGACAAAATGGCATCCCTTGACATTTATTGATGCTTGCTGAATGTTTATGGAGACTAAAGAGTGGATGTGAGCACAGTGGGGTGGTGGATGGTGTGTTTCAGCAGTGGCAACAGCAATGTGAAAGACAAGCCACATTCCGGACAGTGATGCAGATTGTTACAAGTGTGGCATGCAGGTTCTCGTTCATCACTGGTGAAAATGCATAGCTAATGGTGCTGACTGTGATGAAAATGGTGTTCTGCAACTGAGAATTTTCTCTTTCAAATAGTGTTATTGTACTCTTTGTGTCTTTGTAATGTCCATGGAAATAAACGGGAGGCATTACTTTTGGAGCGATCTTTGTATTATAAGTCTTGTGATAACGTCTTAAGAGTCAGTAGTGCTGAGTTATAGAAATAGAAACATGTAGGTGGTAGAAGCCAAGGGAACAAAACAGGTACAACTGCTGTTGATGGATTATCTGCAAGGCTGGAAGAGAACACATCTTTGGAAAAAAACAGGGGAATTATGAGGAAGACTTGAAAGTTCTAAGAGTGTTCTGATTATACTTTTATGAATTAATGTGAAGGTGATCTCTTCCCATGAAGAATTGCTTAATGCATCACCTACTGCAGTTCTGGGTCATGAAAGAGGCTTTTAGCTCCTTAATATCCCAACTTCTGCATTCTTGGAAATCTTGTGGCTGCTTAAAAGCGTGCTGGATAGTAGCCTTTATCAAATGGGAATTACACAGCAGAGATCACTGGAGAACAGCTTGCTCTAGTCACAACCCTTCCAGCTAGGAGAGTGGTCGGCTGCACAATTTGGGCAATTTGCCAGCCTCTTTGTGTTGCCAAGGGTGAATCTAGCCCAAAATATATGAGGAATGATAGGTTGGAGCAAGTGCCTGAAAAGTCCATAAAATAAGGGGAGCTGTTTTGAACTGGATCTTGAAATCCAGAAGAAACTTTTACAGTTGCTTCAGTGTGAGGGTGATGTGTCTGCACTTCTTTGTACTTGTGAAAAGGCGCCAGCAGCACTGCACCAGTTCTAGTCTGGAGGTCTGGGACTTCTGGAGGCCAAAAAGAAGAAATTGCATTGATGCCAATAAAAAGTATATGGTATGCTAAAGTTTAGTTCAAAAGCAACATGACTAGCACACCTTCCAAGGGAACAAATAACCACAAAAAAGAAAATCAAACCATGGAAATTGTTTAAAGAAAAAAACTCACATTTAATTGAGAATTGCTTCATGTGAGGCAAGGGAGCCAAACCCACAGAGTGTTTCAGCTATACTTGATTTATTGAGCACAGTGGGCTTGTCTCTATCAGCTGACGCAGTAATTTTAAACTATCTTTGAATTATCTTTTTAAATTAAATTTCTAAAGGATGATTGGATTTTCTGTTTGAGGGATTATTTGTTTGCTTAGAAAACACACTAGACATCTTTCGATTTGACCTTCCTTTTACTTCAGACAGGGCTTGGAAATGCTCAATAGCTGGCTCCTGTTAGCAATCAGTGAACTGCAGCTCCAAAGCTGGTACGTCCTTTCCTACCAGGAGTCTTCCCACCGCATGAGAATTCTCCTGTAACACAGATCTCCAGTAGAAGCCTGCATGTTTCCCATCAACTTTTGCTGTTGAGGTATGACCTTTCATGTCTGTCTCTTCCCTGTCCACCATACTGGATACCATCTTCTCTGAGAATACCAAGGAAGATAGTGAAGAAACCTTAATGTGTACCTATATAAGAGGTGCAGAAAAGGAAAAGGCAGGTAGTGGTAGATGAGGCCATAGATGGAGCTCAACCTTAATCAGTGCTTTGTATCAATACATAAATATAAGTTGTTACACCCTGAAGAAAACAGAAGAAGTTAACTTTCTACAAATTAAAGATGAGTACAACCTGAAGCGGACATTTCACTCTCATTTCAGTGGTAGTAAACAAAGCTGAATGCTTAAGATTAGTCTCATTCAATATCATATTGCAGAATCAGAGGCACAGTATCAAGAGTGGGTTTTGGTTTGTAAAAAATAATGAGAGGATTGAGCTACTTGGCTACATTAACATTAGAAAAACAGAGCTAGAAGAGCACATCCTAATAGAGAATGAACAGGCAGCAATCATTCTAATGTGAATGCTGGAATTAGCTCAGAAACATATTTTAAATGACTGACCTTTTTAACCACTTGCAGTCACACTGAACCCTGGGATTTAGGCACAGCTCAGATTAACATTGAGCTATGGAGTCCATAGATTTTATCCCAAGTAATTCATGAATAATCGGACCAGTGGCCATTACACTGTTATTTTCTTCCTCGGAGGGAGAGAAACATTACTACTATTATGAAATTTTACAAAAAAGCAAAGAGAGTAAAAGACCCGACTTCTCAGACAAGTTGCAATACTCAGCTAACTCTTCCATTAGAGCACTTAAGCAAATTTCACAGAGTTGGCTAGAGATCTAGCAAGCCATTTGGAGGAGTCTTCTCATCTTATTTTGCACTTGTACCATGTAGACATCTATATCTGATCTACTCTTGTTAGTTTTTGTTGATGAAAGAAATCAGCAGGCAGGGTACATTTTGTCTGAACTGCCTTAGATGTTTCTATTATGATTGAGGTGCATCGCACATGAAAAGAGCTTTTTCTCTCTAGTACCTATTAAGGAGGTTCAGATGTAAACACCTATTCTATAGAACGCGGATAGACATCTACAGATGGATAATATACTCCACCCTTTCTTACTCTTATGACATAACATTACACGTGATCCTAAATCCTTCTGTTTTGGCTACTTAATTTTTGTTTGTTTATTTATTTATGATGAGGAGAATATTTGTGCACTATCAGCTTCATATTTTTTTTCCTATACACATACCAATTTTCTGATCACACAAGTTCTGAACCATTCATTTTGACACATACAAACATACAAGTGCATGCTTATGCCCAAGTAGAAAGCACATTATAATAGTTGATCTCATAATACCAGCAAAAAATAGTCATTGTTCTGTGCTAAATGGCCTCAGCCATGACCTGTAGATTATCTGCAGTTGATCCGTCCTCTGTGACTCCCTGACTGTTTCTCAGACTGTTGTTCTCCTTCACAGTGATGACTGGTTGTGATGTAGTGAGCCAAATGACTCAATTTCTTAGTATCTCTGATTAAACTGTTATGCTTCCAAAACCAGTTAAACAGTTTTAATTTAATTCTAAAATTGGGTTTTGTTTCTGACGGGAAGAAATTATTTATTTCTTCTTTATTTAGAATTTTCCACAGCTTACTGTTTCTGTCTCTCACTGTTGTTTGGGGGTATTTTTTGTTGTTATTCTTCTGAATAACTGAAAAATCAGCAGATTTTTTTTCAATTACTGGAAAACATATTTCTCAACTTTTTAATCCTTTAATATTTTCTGAATATTAGAAAGTCTTAGTAGAAGAACAGCTTTCATTGTGTATAGTCCCATACTCCTCACACAACCCATTTTTTCAGTGGAAGAAAAAAAAGGGCAAGCGAAAAAATGAGTGAAATCTCATTATAAAAGGGCATGGTTATATTTTATTTTTGCCATCCTCTGAAAATAAAACGTTTGACTAAATTAATTTTTTCACAGTTTTTTTTTTTTTTTTGTCTATTCATATTTTTAATATAATATCAGCCTTTCCTCAAGAAAAATGGCAATAAATTGTAATTAGCATCTCAGTCTTTTAAAATAGATTTGTATTCCTTTACAGCACCTGGGATGGATAGCACAAGACTCCTCTGCTTTAAAAAAGGCTCATTTCATGAGCACAGACAGCTTACCCAGCTCTTGTGTTTACTTCCCAGTTCCAAGCGAGATAAATTTGCTTCCACGCTATAAAAGTTTTTGCTCATTTATCCTGTCCACAGGACAGATGATTTTCTACCAAACTAGCCAGGCAATGCTCTTTCAGATAGGAGTAAGGCAAAAGGTCTCTGTAGGTATTTACACTCACCAGATTTCCTAAGCATTTCATGCATGCAATTTTCACTAGATTTATAAGGAAAGACCCTTCCCACCCATTCCTTGTTCCGAACACTTGTTTACTTCAGTAGCGTTGTATCAGAAACCACTGAGGACACAAAGACATAGGAGACCATGTAGGCCTCTGGAAAGTTTCTGAAAGCTTCAGCCAGGCCCTGACTCCTCTGGTCACCATGGACAGATTTATGTGCCAGCGTAATGAGTACGAATGATGAGCTGCTCTTTGTCACAAACCACCCTATGGGTCTGTCTGCAGAGAAAGTTTAGAAGCAGATAACCTTTGCATAGTAGGCTCTGCTCTGAGTGAACAGATGAGAAGAAAATAGCTCTCAGTAGATGTAAAGTTAGAGATAGTCTAATTGAAAAGAAAATAGAGCTCTGGAAAAGCTCTGCAAGAATAGTGGGAATTTGGGACATTTTTGCAGTGGGGAAAGTCATATAGTATTGGTGAACAACTTATCTGCACAATTTGTCTTGTGAGACTGACATTCATACAGATATAACATGGTCATAAAATGGTCCTTCTCAGCATTTTCTCTCTCCTCTGGCATGATGTGGAGCAGCAGGGCACCAACCAAAAAATGCAAGTAGCCCAGCAGTGTCAGATCAAGTGCTGAAACACACATTTCTAGACTTTTATATAGGTGTGCAATCTATGATACATACACACCATTTTAGACTTCAGTTTGAGACATAGCCTAGATAAAGAGAAGTGAGACAATATAAAGGAAAATATCCACCAGCATTCACCAAATGAAAGTAAAGCATTCACTTTGATCCATGTTTTAAATTATTTCTCACAGACATGAAAACAAAGAATTGTTTTCTCTTAATTCTTACTATGAAGTGGCAAGTAGTATTAATTTGTTGTTATTTGGACTAAAAAGGATATTGCCAATAAACAAAAATCTCAAGCCAATGCGTAAATATGACCTAGATTTTAAGGTGTTAGAAGGCATGAATTAATGGATTTTTGAAAAGTAACTGTTTAATTACTTAACCATACAAGTTCTTATCCATCTTTAATCCCATTAAAAGCTATTTGTTCCTACCATTTCTTAAATGCTGTTCAAAAAATTGACCTCCTGTTTTTAAAGAAAGGGTTTTGTATGATTCTTTTGAAATCACTTTTATTTTTCTTGTTTTATAAAAATGTCAGTTATTCTGTGAGGTAACAGATACAACTGTACCACAGAACCAGTGAAACTCCACAAACAGTTTCTAGCCAATACTTCGGAGTGTATACAGTTTAGGTAGTCCATGGATGGCCTACACACTCAAGAGACTTACAGAAACTTTCTCAGAAATATTTTAGATATCTTTCACATAGAGAGAAGAGAAGATATTTTTTGGACTGTTTTCTAGGAGTAGTTCTTCCAGCTCTAAATAAAAGTGTAATTGAAGTTCCCAACATCTGAGATTTTTTTGCTTTGTTTTGTTTTGTTTTTTAAACACACCATGTTTTCCCCTTCCCAAGGTTACCTTCTGTATTTTGCAAAAATTAAACATGTAAATGCCTACTTCAGAAACTGGAACAGTGAATTAAAATGATATTCAAAAGGAGCTGAATTCATCTAAAACTAAAGTACATTGTCAACCACCTCCACTTGCTCCAGGCACTGATGCTATGATTAGCTATGCAAGAAGCTACCTGCCGGTTTAGAATTATATGAAGTCACCTCAGGGTATCTACAAGCTTCTCACGCACAAGATACTGACAGTTTTTTTACTTGGCTTAAACACAGTTGTTGCTACATCCAAGTACTATATCACAGATTGTTATTTCACAAGCTGTCATTAAGGTAGCTTGCCTTATTCTCACCAAACAATTAGCCTGCAAACAGCAATGGTTTGTTCCAAATACCCTCAAAGATTACAAGACCTCTAGCATTTTTCAGGTAACAACTTCTCATCTGAAATATTAATGTGCACTCCCTTTTTAATAATAGAGAAGTAGAAAAAATATATAATAGTCTGCCTTTACAAAGCAACTTGAACTAGGTGGTGGCAGAAAAAGAGAGACTTACCATGATACTAAGATGCCTGGTAACAAATACCTGGGAATCTGAGCACTAATATTTAGGTACAGAAGTTTGAAGCTTAAAGTGTTTTTACCTGACTTGCCCAACTTTTGAGAACTCATTTATTATTTAAGTTGTTTGTTGTTAGTTACTGTGTACGTGAACAAGAAATCCTGGCAGTGCTATGGATATAGTGACACACATACTTATGGTGTCTCATGACAAGCAGCATAAACGTTGTTTATTCTTTTTAAAATCAGTGAGAATATTTAGGTTACCAGGTGCTTTACCTACCTTCAGTGGCCCCTTTACACACTATTTTTGATTGCTTGTTCTGAAGGTATCACCAACCCACAGGTCAGAAGGAAAGGAATAGTAGTTTTGATGAGATCAGGCGTTTTGTAAGCATCCTTATGCAAATGTATCAATAAAACTTGACACACACAGTCATGTCTTTGCCCTTCCGTATTAAGGTGTCTCCCAGGCTGAAGTCAACAGATTCTACTGCATTTTGCAGCTCTCTCTGACATGAACAAACATTTCCTTAAAAAGGTGCTTCAGTAATTATGCACCTCATTATTCAAGATTTTGTTTGACTCATTTTCACTTGTAGTCTAACCAGACCTTCAGTGCCATAAAAAAAATCAAGTCTAACAATCAGTCTTCCCTCTGATCTCCCCAGCTTCTGTGCTCACTTACTCAATCTCCCTGAAGTGAGTCCATACAACTTTCCTCATCCTGGTCCTTTTACGCTTGCAGATGGCACTCATGATATTTACGTGTGTTTGCATGTCAGGAATCCCTGCTTGGCACAGCAGAACATGAACATGCCTGTTAATAATTCTACCAGGGAAAGATGGGAATAGATGCTGTCAGCACCATCCGGGAGTAATCTGCACCTTTGAAAAGAAACTGTTTATATTTAGGAACATAAATATAGACTGAAGAATCTAATTCTTAGGTAGGAAATGTTTACCTCAACGAGCAGACCTCTCTGGCAAAAGCTAAAGAAGAATGGTATTATTAAATAGTCAAAGAGGATGATTTGAACTCTTCATTGCATTAATCTACTGGTACACTCTGCAGCCCTTAAGCAAATTCTTTCTTGAAAATTATCATGATCTTAGCTAGCACACAGAATTCACATCTTAACATAACATAACTGGCATTAAACCAAAATATCATCCATGAGCAATAAGAAAAAACGTGTTTTTATAATGGAGGAATTGTAAGACAGAACCATAGCTGTGCTTCAAGAAACTCTTGCACAGAAGTGTGCAGAGGGCACAGCATAGAGGAGACATTATGTACAAAAATATGGGCACACAGACAAACATACATACGGGTATACATAAGCAGTCAGTATTCCTGCCTCAAAAAGTTGATACTGTGATTACAGACAAGACGTAACATTAGAAAACCACAAAAATAGGAAGTAGAGGGAAGGAGGAAGAATGGAAAATGCTAATGCTAATGATCAGCTGAGATTTCACCACTGTATGTTATTCAAAAACATACTCATTAGTGACTTCAAAGCACACGGAAGTCAGCATAAAGGCTCTTATTTGTCTGCCATAGATGTTGAAGCAGGCCTTTGAAAACGTAAGGCTACCTGCTTTGTGTCAGGTGGTGTTAACCAATGCAGAATGTCACTCACCAAAACAAACAATGTGCATGAATAGCTTTTCTGTTTCTTCCATATTTTGCTGTCAACCTGTCATACAGGAGTTGCTTCACAATAATAAGCAGACCATGGCAGGTTTGATTAATATCAGGTTTTTATTACTGCAGTTTCAACCATTAATTATCTGACTGACTAATGATGAGTTGCAATGTGGTTCTTATCTACTAGACAAGGATATCAAGTTCATTAAGGTTCATCGAGTATAACACAAAAAAATTAGATGCTGCAACTTTTCTAGAAGTCTCACAAGGGCAAATACTGTATTATGCACAGCCACGCGGCTTTTTTGTCCCATCATGGTATAAAACTTAGGCAGCATTAAACAAGAAGAGCAATTGAGAATTAGTTGGAAGAGTATTTGAAGTTTCTCCAATCTTAAAACTATTTGTTGTTCCCGAAAAAAATATTTAGTAGCTTCCTTAGTGGGTGTTTTCTGTTATGATTTAAAATTATATCTCATAAATCCCTTGAAGAATTATCCTAAAAATACAGGATGAAACACAGGCCTATTGAAGTCAATGCCAAAATTCCCATTGACTGCAGCAGAGCCAGGATTACACCCACAGTAAGATTCAAAACAAGAAATTACAAAATGTCCTTTCTTTATAGATGTTTAATACCATTGTTCAATGCCCCATTCTTCAGTGGTCTTAGTCTTCACCTTTACCTTGTCTTTGAAAGAGGTTTTAAAGCTTAACTCAGTTTATAATTGCTCTGAAAGTGTTTTTTTGTTCATTCATGCTTGTATTTACAAAATCTTTCTCTGTGTGCTCACTCAGTATCTAAAGAAATATGGTACTTGCACTTTTTCCTTGCCCTTGTGTATCCAAATGTTTTGCTGTTACAATTTGCATGTATATTAAAAAGCTTGATTAAGGCAACTGAAAAAAAATGACTTGTAAATGACTTCGATGATAACTGCTTGCCTTAGAGAAAAGGCACGATTTCTGTAACACAAGATAAGAGAGCTCTTTCTTAAATTGACTACATCTTGAATTTTAAGCATTTGGCATCCAGATGACATTTTAAGAATTTAACATTAATATCCAGGAAATAATGAAGTTGTTACAATTAATACTGGGAAATCTTGCTTGTGAAGCTCATGGGACTAGTACATATGCAGCATATTCAAATCAAGGCTAAAAAACAAGGAAAAGAAACCTTAAGCTACACGAAAGCATGCAGATTCCACTTCTTTCAAAACTTGTTCTTTAAGAAGCTTCTTTAAGAGCACCAAACTCCTGCCATCCATTTAGCCATTTTTCCAAAACTGTCACTTAACCAGATTTTGCTCACAAAACATTGTTGTGGGATAAATACAGGAGACTTAGACAGTAGTTCAGCAAACACAAAACCAGACCAGGAGGTGGAACAGATCCTTCATGAACACAGTGGCTGCACGACCACGATCACCTTATCCTGTGGGCAGCATTCCTTGCACAGCAGCCTGGGCATCCTGAGCCATCCTGTGCCACCCTTCAGAGAGCTCTGGATTCGAAGGGCTGATCTCCTTTAATGATAAACAAATAACTGAGGTTGCCATATAGTTCAGTCTCATCTGCAAAAGTTTTAATGAAATTAAGTTCTGTAATGAAAATGTATAATTAATTCACCATTTTCATTCTAGCTCTTTGTATTCGCTTGCCAGATGAAAATGATAAGAAGATGATATGGTCTCTCTAGCAAGAACCTATCTGCCTTTAGCTCTAGGGTATTAGATGACTTGTTCTCACAAAAGGCGATATTAATAGTACTCATTAACAGCAGTCTGACTTTCTTTCTACCAGCTTATTAGAACTCAAAAAGGCCAGAGCCTATTTACTAAGGCCTGGCCTTATTCAGCACATTCAGAACATGCGTTGATGAGTCTGAGTTACTCAGACAGAAAAAGGCACTTTTTATCCTGAATAGCTCTGACGTGGTCCTGACTGGCTGGAAGAGCACAACGGACAAGTGGAACAGCTCGTTAGCATCTGCAGCAGGATGCTGTTCAGAGTGAACATTATTTGATGACATATAGGAGTACATAGCCAAGCTACATTTTGCAAGAAACAAAGGCACGTAACTTCCCTCTCAGCTCTAGGAAGCACTGTGTTTTGGATTAACATGGGACATACAGGTCCTGAATCCTATACTTGTGCAACTTTCATTCCCATAGACGTGGGAAGAATGGCAGAACCATAGAATGGTTGAGCTTGGAAGGGATCTCTGGAAGCCATGTTGTCAAACACCTGCTCCAGCAGGGCCACCCAGAGCAAGGTGCCCAGGGCCAGGTCCAGGTGGCTTCTGAAGATCTCCAAGGAGGAAATTCCACCTCCTCTCCAGGCAGCCTGTGCCACTGCTCCGGCACCCACCCAGCACAGAAGTGTTCAAGGGAAACCTCCTGTGTTCCAGTTTGTGCCTATTGCCTCTTGTCCTGGCACTGGGAGACGCTGAAAAAAACCTCGCTCCATCCTTTATGTACCTTCCCTTCAGGTATTTACACACATTGATCAGACCCCCCTGAGCCCCTTCTACAGCAAGCAGTGACTTTCCAGAGATGTAGAAGCTCTCTCGAGCTCCTGCCTTTCTCTGGCTAATTATAAGAATCACCATTGCTCTGTGCCCTCAAGGCAAGAAAGAGATAGCAGCACATTCCTCACAGAAGCCTTGTATAACTAGAAACAACTTGCTCCTATGACCTCCCAGATCCAAGCATGGTGATTTTTAGAAGGTGGAGCAGACTGCTTATTAATTCTGGCATTTCCTCCATGTTGACCTGTGATCATAACTTCCTTGTTTCAGCCTGACAGTGTTGTTTCTGACCTATAAACTCCTAAAAAGCTTGACAAGTGTTTACCTGGAGGATTACCTCTTTCCCTGCTCTGTGCTGATGCAGCTGAAATAATATTCCCAGAAGACAAGACACTGTTGGCATAGCATGGAGATGAAATGAATTGGTTGAAATGAACCAGGTATCCAACCTGGTTCCTCCCCAGGTTGGATACCTGGAGGAAAAAGGTTAATACTTTGATGTTAATGTGAACTGGACTGCACTTTTAAGGATCTGTTTGAGGTAGCTAAATCCTGTTATAATTAAATGATAGATATATCATGTTACAATGAAATGATAGATTTATCAAGCCACGACTGGACTCAAAAACTCCAGTGCAATGTTGAATGCAGAACATAGAATGTGACAAGTAAAGTGATGTGGATCTCATACGCTGTTAATGCCTGAGGACAGTAGAACAGAGCCTTCTGGTAGAATCCACACAGCACTTAGTCTCTGCTCCTGCTCTTTCCCAGGAGCAAAGTGCAATCCCCTTTTGTGCAGCCAGGGATTTCCAACTGCTTGCTAACAGTTTCTTACTGGCCCACAAATGTTTACAAGGGCCTTTTATATCTGTAGCAGCTGGACTGCCCTGGTGCAGCTCAACTGCGCCCGGAAGAAAACACCACTAAAACTCTCAGCCCTTCCTTTTCTGCTCCCCTTTTCCTCTCTGGATATCTGGCACATGAAATCATGATGGCCAGCATGGCATGGAAGCTACAGCAGCAGGGTCACATTTGTACACATATCCAGGCTGATAGTTTTAGCCTTTCTGTGAGACACAATTTAATTGTTGTTCCTGCCTGTTGTGGATGGTCTTATATCCTTTCCCCAGAAAAATTTGAAACAGGTGTTGTGGCAATTGCACTGGCATTTACAGTCGTGTGTGGAGTATCTCACCGGTATTTCAAGCATCCCTATACTCACTAGTCTGTGCACATGTAAGATCCTATGGGGCCTATCATGTTGAGATAGTACCTTCCCTCATTTAGATATACAATAGCCATAGCTCTGTTTATGTAGCCGTTTGAAATTGTTAAAGGATTAATTGATAAGAATACACTTTCATGTCCGAGCTGTGTTCACTCCTCTTGAGCGCACATAATGAGACTGTCAAGAGCAACAGTGTATAGTAAAGAACTACTCCTGGAAAAGCTCTGATGGTATCTAGATAGGACTGTTGCATGGGGGATTGTAAAAGCAGTACACAGATAGGTTAATTTATTCAAATGAGGTTTGTCACCCCTCCAGCACTGGTGCAGAACACTTAGTGAGACACCTGCTCTGCTTCATCTACAAAAGCAGATGACTGGGACTGAGACCGTCCTCCTGAAGTCCACGTTGGGAAAGAAACCAGGAACCAGTACAGGCCAGAGTAATTTTACAGGGCAGATGTTTATAGCATGTGTAGTCTACCATCATAGAACAGAGAGAACTGTCACTCTTTCTCCTTCTATCACCACCTTGCTGAGCTGCCTGCCTGCCAGGGACTCTGCATGATACACATGAAGTGAGGAAGGAAGCACTGAGGAATGCACAGAAGATATCTGTCGGGGGCTAAAGCTCAGGTAAACATACCAGAGCTCCTCGTTAGCTCAGGCAAAGCTATCAGTGTGACAACAGAGAACTTGGGGCAAGGTGCAAAGGCTGATCAAAAATCCGACGAAATACTTGGGTAGTTAGTTCATGCCGTGCAATGTGCTGTAAGGCCATGGTTGCTATCAGTACGTGGGGAAGGTCAAAACTGAACAAACTGAAGTCATTGGATGAAGGAACGCAAGGCAGTGAGTTTCCAGTGTGAGATGTGTGATGAGGAGGAGAAGAAATTCCGTTACCACAAAGTGATACTTCACCTTATACACTGTACACATGGAGATTCTCTATACTCAGCAAATGAATATGAATATCTAAGAGATAGCAATATTGTACAAGTGCTAGCATGCTAAATCTATTTGTGTCCACCTAGTAGAGACTTTTCTCCAGCATACATTTTCCTCTTGGCTTTGTGGAAGGTCAGAAACGGTAAGGTTCTTCTCAGACCTCATTTTGTCAGCCAGTATTACCCACAGAGGGTCAGAAACCCCCTTACATCATCTTAAATGCTTACTGCTTTCAGAGGAATGCTCCTGCATCGAAGGAAAGCTCAGCTGTGTAGACCATGGCCAGGCTGATTGTGTTTCACAACACAGAGTTCAAGTTGGAGGGGAAACAAAGCAAAGTACATGTGCTCCCATCCTGCCCATTGCCTCTGGCAGAGATGATATTGCAGAAATAGAGAAAAAATACCAACATTTTTGGGCAGTAGTAAGTGAGATTGGACCTTAAACTTATATTCAGGCATCCACAGTGTGTAATTATTTTTAATATCAGAACTGGTGAGAAGTCACAGGCCCTGTTAAGAGACCAGCATTAAGGGAGCCAGGGCTATCTGTGAATCAAGAGAATGGCCTCAGACCTAACTTTGAGATAAAGAGCTCCATTTTTAATTCCCCAAAGCCCAGATCCTCAAAGATATTCAGAAGCTAAATTCCTATTGACCTCTCTGTACGGTTTCAGGTTTAAAATTTCTGTGTTTTGGAACCAAGTACATTAGTATGTCCCTCAAGTTTCTCTAAAACCAAGATTAACCTTCCATTTGCTTCCAGCTTATATCACACAGTGATGACAGAATTTAAGGCAGAGTATTTGACAGGTAATAATATTGCAATTGTTTTGTATTTCTGGGTGAAAATCCAAGAGGAATAAAGAGAATAAAATATTTTTCCTTCATTGTAGTCTTTGCTGAACCAAATTACACTTACAAATCTTAAAGCTGTATATAGAATGCACTTCGGAAGCAAATTTAATTTGGAAATGAATTTATAGAAACATGCTGATAGAAAAATAGATACAGAATACCTATATATAGATAGAGAATGAAAAAAAAAGTGTCTATATCTGCTTTTCTATGTAGTTTCTAATTTGAGTGAGATTAATTGCTTTCCTCCATACATTGGATTCAGGATGCTCTAGAAATCACACTTCCATAGCAGGGAAATGTTTAAAATAAAAGTTTAAATAAATAAATAAATAGCCTTTAAAAACATCTGTTTTGATAATTTGCAAAAGTACACAATAAATGGAATTTATTTAAAAAAATAAAATGTAAAAACCGCTGTGAACAAATTTTATATATTTAATGTTACAAATGCCTTGCACATTATTTTGAAAGGAATTCTGAAATCACTGGATATAATTGTTTTTTGAAGGTAGTAAAGCTATAATGGTGATAAGTACGTCTGAACTTAGAATGTCTTGTTATGCCCATCTTGTCAGTTCACATGTACTGATCATGCAGATAGGTATAACATTACATGTAATGGAGGATGAGAAATTCACTGAATTCCATGCGTGAGGAGGGAGGGAATACCAGCTTTCATGAAGAGTTTGCTAAATATGGAATATAGATGGCTGAAATATTATTTTAAAAGGAAGAGATGTTATAAAATCAGAAAGAAGAAAAAAAGAAAAATCATGATTCCAAACTGAACCAAAACTTTTCACTTGCCCATTGGCCAATAAGTTGTCCATAAATATTCCTGGTATTAAGTAGTTTAAATTAAAACCATAGTGCTCTATTTCATCACGATTTTTTTTTTATATCCGATGCCAGACACAGTAAAGTTTGAATGACAGAGCCACATCGCAGTTTCAGTTCCAAGTGTAACCTGCAGGGAAGCATGAGTGTGTGCGCAAGAGCATTCCGACTGTGTCTAGAGTATCTGGACTGCCAGACTTCAAATCCCCAGTAAACAGCCTGTTGCGAACCTAAAAATAGCTGGACATGTGCACGACCTGATGCAGCAGCTTTCCAAAGGAAGATTCCCGAGCAAGGGGACAAACAGAAGGCATTAGGAGTTTCACCAGTTACTACAGATGATTTTCACTTTACTATTTTTCTCTGCTGTCTACCTCTTTATCACTCTATAAATACTCCTCTGAGTCAGAACATCAGTTAGACACACAGAGGAGTGTGGAACACAAACTTTCTAATCTTTTGCCAGCTACACTGTCAAATCTAATTGTTATAGATTTTTTTTCCCACTTAAATAGTAACAAAAGTGTCATTATAGAGAAGGTCCACACAACTGGGTCAAACTCTTTGACCGCTGAACATCAGTCACTTCGAGAGAAGGATTTGGTCATTTTCCTCTCATTTTTCTAATTTGTTCTCTTATCGTCTATCTCAGCTTCAGGGTCTCCAGAAGAAGGTCTCAGATTTTTAAGAACATGGAATTGGTCTATACTACTGAGATATGTTGGGTTGTAAAATTGTTTCAGATAAACAAAAAGTACCATGGGCTATCTTAAATATTCCCTTGCTGTATGAACTATATGGCATATATGGCTTCCATCAGACCTATATGACAGAGAAATAAAACAAGTATTCTTCAGTCATAATCTGGCATATAAAAGAAATGTAAACTCCATGAGGGAATGATATGCAGCAGCTCATTAACAAAAATTATGTTGTTAGCATTACACTAAAACACAACTTGGAATTTCTCAGTGTGCGTTAAATATTTAGGGAAAGAAATCTTCCAAAATTTTGTGATCAGCTAAATACAAGCTATTTTCAGTTGTTCTTCATGTCTTAAATCTGTACCCTTTGGAGCATGTCCAGAGAATATCAGTGAAGCTGGTGAGGGATCTGGAGCACAAGAGGGGCTGAGGGAGCTGGGATTGTTCAGTCTGGAGAAGAGGAGGCTAAGGAGTGACCTTATCACTCTCTACAACTGCCTGAAGGGAGATTGTGATGAGGTAGGGTTCAGCCTCTTCTCCTATGTAACTAGAAATAGGACTAGAGGGATTGGCCTCAAGTTGTATTGGGGGAGATTCAGGTTGGATGTTAGGAACATTTTC
Source organism: Pavo muticus (assembly GCA_016647715.1). Lineage (NCBI taxonomy): Eukaryota > Metazoa > Chordata > Aves > Galliformes > Phasianidae > Pavo > Pavo muticus. The sequence goes on along the minus strand of JACDJE010000257.1, from coordinate 1,762,822 downwards.
TTCTCCAAAAGAGAGCTCAGGTGCTGGGACGGGTTGCTCAGGGAGGTGGTGGAGTCACCGTCTCTGGTGGTGTTCAAGAAACATTTAGATGTTGTACTGAGGAACATGGTTTAGTGGGAAATATTGGTGATAGGTGGACAGTTGGACTAGATGATCTTGGAGGTGTTTCCCAGCCCTGGTGATTCTATGATGCTATGCTTTCTGTATTTGAGATCACATACCACTATTTTTTCTTCCAGGCTAGATTGAACTTTAAAGGTCATCTAGTTCCATCCCTCAAAGATGAGAAGTCAAATGTAATAAACAGTGTACTTTTTAATCATTTACATTAATATTGTTGAGGGGGCTCAGGACTCAGTTTCCTAAATAGCCCCCTCAAAGTCCAGTATATGGAGAGCCCTCTCGCTCTCCATATACATGCCCATGTGCACCAACCAGCCATTGTTACCCAAACCAAGGGCTGCTTGGCATGTTGCCCCCACTGCTGCTTGGCAGGGAGTACTGCCAGCACTGTTTGCCAGGGTGTGCACCTCAAAGTGCACATCTATGAAGCATCCTAGGCCTTCTCAAGAAATACTTTTCCACGGTACTACACTTCCTCAGTAAAGGTCGTGTTATCAGTATGTCTTTCCCCTTTCGTGCTGTAACACAGCATGATAATCAGCACAAAGAGATAAAAGTGGGATAGCGAAGTACTCACTCATTGGGCTGGGAGGCAAGCACAAACAATTGCAGCTCTGTGGAACTTCCATACATGTACAGCTTATCAAATAAGTGCATTTGAAATATGATTTATGTGTAAAGTTCATGGTGGTTTTTTTCTGACTGTGAGTTTGCTGAAATTACAGTGTAAACACGTTATATAAAATGTTTTGAAGTCTTAAAATAAAAAAAGCCTGGCACTTGTTATGTCCTCCAAGGATTTATACTGCAAATATACATGCATGCCGAAACAGTCATATTTCAGCATCTTAGAGCACCTTGCATATGTAGTTCACCCTTTCCAAAGAATTTCATTGCATGGATGTTTTGATCTATTTATATTCATCCTGCAGCAAAGTACATTCGGGATCTACTTCCATGACTTCAGTACCTATTTTGGAAGAACTCCGTTCTGGTGCATTTATGTCTTACATACTTATATAAATTCAATATAATAATCATCTCCAGTTATCATTTGGTTACTCTGTACTCCAGAGACATTACACACAGTATAGCCAGACTCCACCACTCATTTCACCCCACACAGAGCCAATGGAATTTTGCCACTACTGTACGATACAAATGCTCTTAAATGATTGTTGGTCAGCATAAGTCATAAAAATCTTAGTATGTTCAGATCTGAATAATTAACATAAATGTTTACAACAAATTCTCAAACACACAGAATCTCAAACCAAAGCACAAACGTAATTTTTTTTTTATTTCTCAAAAGGGAAAATAAACCAGTAATTTATCTTTCTCTTTGTGCCAAAGGAGATCAAGGTGCTACAAACAGTAAAGAACACATTTTCACAATGGCTCATTTCCGTATGAGAATGCATTTTTTAATGTTTACATCTGTGACTATTTCTTTCTTTTAACTGTAAAAACAATGGACAAATTTAAGTGTCCTTTGATACCACAATTTTCTCTTTGTAAGTCACAAACATTCCATTTTTCTATACTGAATTGAAAGGATGCCTGAAGCATGAAATTAGTATTGCTGCTCAGGGTGGGTCAAACTCAAAGATTCAAATCCGTGCTCATTTGAAATTTGCAGGAACTTCAATGGATTCCATAACCAAACTGGGATCAAAAGCCAAGCTGCCATTCAGAAGGAGATCAAGTCTCATTGGAACAATGAATATAGCCAAAATTCTCATTAGCTTTTCCATGATGCCTAAACTTGTAACTTCAACATAATTGTTGGATTAAGAACCTAATCTGTCTCATATGGATTTGAGAATAGTGTTCTGTCCTTTTTTTTCACTCATTTGTTTTACTGAGGGAAAGCACAGAAAAGAACCACAGTACTGTGTTAGTGTGTAATAAAGCATTAGGATGTGATTCAAGAAAGTTATCATGAAAGTAAATACAGGGAAGTTGTGAAATACGGCACAGAACTGTGCTGCTAATTAGCAAATAACACTTTCCTCAGCAGCTAAAAAAATAATGAGAGCAAATGGAATGTCTCCTCCCTTTTTCTTCCACATACACATCTTTGCCTTCTAGCAAATTGCTGCCTGTCATTCAAGCCGTGCTACGTCTGGAATTACATAGTGCCCATTCTGAACATATATTCCATGCACTGACAGACCTGAGTGACACAGGAGCCACAGCATCCAGAGGGACAGGGGAACCCAAGAGAAGGGGGAAAGCAGATAATCTCTCTAGTGACTCTGGCATGGACTGAAAAATATCCAGCCACAGGCATTTACGTAGGAGGTTTTTCTAGCAGAATTTTCCATGCTGCTTAGGTACCTAGGGCTCAGTGCAAGTTTGCCACATAGTCCCACTCCCAGCTGAGGCACCTACATCCTCTTGGGGATTTCTGCCAAGAACCATGTTGCAAAAAAGTGTTGGACTCAGGTCTTGTAAAGACTTTGGCTAGTGCCCCAACCACCAGAAAATCTTCCTCTTGCTATTCTTTATCATTCAAATGTTGAAGAATGATCTTGCGGTTTAGCCCCACAGAATCAGGATCAGAAAACATGGAGCCAAGCACCCCAGGCGTAGGCAGGTGCAACAGGAATTGTAATCAATTGGAGGCACACCCACCTTAAATCAATGGTACGTTTGCTTCCTGGCTCCTGTTCCTGACTTGGACCCTGTGTAAGTCACTTGAACTGTTGGTGCTTCTGTTTCCTCACCTGTAATTTTAGGATAACAAAGCTGGCCTACCTCCCAGGGCTATTGTTAGATTCTTCCAATTCTGACACGTAAAGGGCTGTGAGATTGTTGAGTGGGAAGCTGTATGTAAATGGTACAGTTATCTTTGACTCTACTTGCAGAGAACTCAGACATATAAATAAATATGCAATCATATAGTTTTATTGGTTCATTATGTACAAGTGAACTAATTGAGGATTACTGTGGCATTAGTCTTAAATAATGTTCTTTCTGGAGTTACTGAATTGCTCAGTCAAGTGACAAAGCCTGCCTGGATATCTTTAAATAACTTGGGTCATTTACTCCTTCATATAAATCAGTGGCTGTGGTTTTACACATTTGAGAATTTGACTCCCGAATTTTTGTTAGGCTAGGTTTTAATCACCGCCATCAGCAATTACACAATGTTCTAAACCAGAGAAAAAATCATGGAAATGAATAACCTGGAGTGTTAGGTATATCCCTTCTCCCACTTCAGGGCTGCAGGCATGCCTGCCCGTGTGGGATTCCTGGAAGGAGGACGGGCTATGGGAAGGGTAAGTGCGCTGTGCTTAGCTGGTAGGGCTGCAGCCTGGCTCCCTTCCCACTGGCAGCTCCCAGGCATTCCCATTGCAGCTCCGGCTGATGCTGCATCACTGGTGGCATCACCCCAGCTTTAGGTCAGCTATTCAGGTTGTTATTGTTTTGCCAAGCAGCCAGTATATTCCTGAGGAGCTCAACTGGTTGGAAAGTGGGAAATGTCAGTAGCATGTAAGTCAGCCGGTTCCCCAGAAAAGGCGTTTCTTTCCCTTGCCAAAAGTCAAAGTCTACTATATACAAAGGAGGCATTATAGCTTCTCATAAAAAGGTCACAAGACTTTTTTATAATGGAAAATGGCATACAGCCTAAATATAGGATATCTCCCAGAGTTCCTACAATGTGTAGATTAAATTCTGTTTATTAGTAATGGAGAATGCTGCTATGCTGTGCTGTGCAACATTTGGCAGTTGAAACAGAAGAAAACCAATCTATTCTGTGCGTAGCTATGTAACTGGAAGGAGATGCCATTTTACATATTTTAAAGCAGAGGAATTTTAATTCAACTGCAGAATATTCCAAGATGAGTCACTGACCTCTCGGTCTCTTATGGAAAAGATGTGTATTCTGTTTGTTTTCCTTTCCCAGAAATGTAACCTATGGCATGTGCATTCACTGAAGTAGAAACAACTGTAAGTTAGCTTTTAAAATATATTATAAAAATCTGTAGTGTGAGGAGTTCTTGGACAACACAAACCATCATGCAAAAATTCCTGAGTATAGATTACATCACAAGCCATTATTGTGTCAAAATATGTAAAGATTAGCTCTTAACGGCCCCTCGATCAATAACAAGTATTTGAAATGTCCCTGAATGCATATTCACAAGATACTGTTCTGCAGACTTACAGAGCTCTTAAATCAGCTCTTGGAAGCTGATTAATTACAATTAACCATAATCCTGTTTAGAAAGCACAAGTCATCCAATAATATATCATGTACTGCCCAGGGAAATAGCAGTTGGAATTTCTCTCTGATCTATCCTTTGCTGTAATGTTCTCAAATCCCAATCGTATGTGGTTGCCACTAAGAAAATCTCATGCTAGAAAAGTACACTGGACTCAACTTATCCACTTAGGCAGACTAGAAAAAAAAAAAAAGCCATCTGAAGAGAATGATGGAATTTCCAAACCTTGTATTGGCCCCGCTTAATCTAAAAAACCTGCTTGGCCTTTCAAGTACTGTTGAAAACCTGGCAGGCATCACAAAGAGCAAAGCAATACTTATTAGCTGTGCTGTTAGATATTCACTTCTAGGAAGCTCTTCCTTTTTGACACTGCAAATCTTGAAATGGGGAATTACTGGCAATTTTAACATCAGAAAACCAAGCCAGCATTTTCCATGGAATAGCTTTTCCTCTGCCTGCCTATATTTCTGACTACTCAGAAACAAAACAGTTCCTTATCAGTACAATTTCTACTCCATTCTCAAAAATTGTGCAGGTTCTTACTAATAGATATCGCTGCAAGAAAAGCTTTTACTATCTGAACTTTTTATGGCAAGAAATCATTAACCTTTATAGTTTCAGCTTATATTACTGCTTGCGCAAGATGAGGCAGTGATCTCTCCTACTGGGAACATAGGAAGGCATTTGCGGAAGGCACTTATTCATGTACCATCTATACTTTATACACATATATTTTTAAACACATATACATAGGCACATGCACACTTGAGTTATAACAAATCTGTGAGGGAAATACTGAACAAAAAATAGATATTCAGAGCATGCATTTCTAAATTGCTATACTAGCGTTATACACAGAAGACAATAGAAAAGTCATACTAAAAATATATTAATATGAAGACTGTGCCTTGGATGCTGATCATGAAATTCCGGTGAATGTTCATCCTGCATTGCTGAAGTAGCACACAGTTAGGATACCAGTGATTCTGACAGTATTTGGCTTGCACCAGGAAAAGAAACAAATAATGTCACAGGCAGCTGAAGAGACATTTTTTAGAAAATATATGGTTGCCGGAGGCCACAATTCTGGTGAGGTAAGATTCCTCTCCTTACTTGTGTCATCTTAAGGAGAACTGTCTTATCTAAACTTGTCACCTCATTTCTCTCTGGGGAAGTCAATAGGGAAATGGCAATTTATCTTATTCTACAATAATTGTCTAAGAAAGGTAGCATGAGCTGCCCTCTATAGGAATCTCATTCTTTCCATTGACTGCAGAGAGCCAAGATAAATTATTTACATTTTGTTTTTAATTTTTAGGTGATTAATGGTTAGTGAGACCTGCCTCCCCTGGAGGAAGAGACAAATCTCTCCCTGTGAGGCCAGCAGAAGGAATGATGCAATCGAGGACCTAGAACATCGCTTCCTTGAACCGAATCATTGAGTCTGGAGGGAAGGAAATAAAAGGCTTCCCTCTTTGCCATAATTTGGAAGAAAGATTTGGATTTCCCATGCCATCACTACCTTGTTTTTAATAGCAAAAAGTGGCTCTTCAAAGAAAAGGATTTGCCTTTTCTTTTTAAAAGATGTAACAGTAAGTCCTACAGTGTTGCTAACTCATGGGCACCACAGATCTGTTTCCAAAAGCAGTTTCTATGTGAGACACTGTTCTTCTGGACAGTATAAGGGCTGGATTGTGTGGGAAGGAGACATGCAGTAATTATCAATAATTTATTAATGTGTATGTTTGGCCCTATATACAGAGTGTGCTTCTGCACCATTTGAACTGCCAATTGATGCCGATTGGAAGCAACTTGTGTGGAGGTGAGTGAGCATTTGGTGTAGATAGCTCTTTGCACAGGTAGTCAAGGAATTCAGAGATCACTGACCACCACTCCATCACATCTCAGGAGATGGCTTCAGTATGGCCATGTGGATGTGAATTTCGCAAACCCAAACCAAGTTGCTCTGGCTACGTAGACAGGCCTTCAGATGAAGCTTATCCAACATGTTAAAAACTTTCTATGACACTACCAGGCCATCGTGAGGAGACAGGCATCACAGAGAGCACATAGGCCCAAAAGAGGAAAACATGCACAATAATTGGATTTACAGAAAGATTAATTACCAGAACAACCATAGTGTTAGAGGGCTGAGCTCTGGTCTAATCAGCATAGTGTGCATGTTTTATTCTACCATCCTCCACTGAATGAATTCCTTATAACGCAGGTGTCAAAATGGATAAGTGAAAAGGGTAACTCCATTGTGATTACTAGCTAAAAAAGTAGTCCAGTGAGGAGTAGTTGGAAACATTTTCTTTGTCAAAATTCTCCCAAATGCGGCTAGCAGGATGTAGAATAAGCTGAACTAACAGACTAGCTTCTCTTTGATGACACCCTCTCATTTCTGTTTCCAAGTATTTGATTTGACAATTTTGGAAATTTTGTCACTTTGTTGTATTTAATGAGGAATTGGTGATAGGCACAGCCACCTGCTTCACTCCTCTTTTCGGCATATGCACAGGCTGATGTTTCCTACACGTGGAAAAGAGAGTGTTTGCATCCCTTCCATCCTGAGCCACTTTTGCCAGCCATTTCATGGGAACTTCACTGCAGGCCCACACTTCTGACAATTTTTATGATTTTCTCAATCTCCTTTTTCTCCCTGAGGTATTTCTCACACTGTCATACACAGATACATTACTGTAGTCCCTCTGCCCCACAGACATGTCTTCATGATACAAGACAGCAAAAGCAAGCAATACTCGTGCTCATTCTGAGAGCAGCAGCAGGATATTAGCATGGGTACAATGCTTAAAACTTGGTATCTATACTGCACAGCTTGTTGTGCTCTGCAGACACACAGAGAGCACAGCCAAGCCTTCCAGCATATGCTAGTGACTTGGTAACGGCCTTATTTTGGCTGAACAGTCTTGCTGTTTCAGCTGTCCCTTCCATAAAAAAGCTCAATTCCTTCTTAGAATTATCCTGAGTCAAATAGAACTCTCATACTAAATAATGTCAGTGAGGGTTAGCTTAATAAATGTGAATTTATTAGAGTTCAGTGATAGAGTCTCTGGCTCACTCAAGGTATCACTCATAAATCTCTAGACTTCAAAGCAATTAAAAAAATAAATACTCTAAAAATCTACTGCAATCATTTGCAATTTATACTAAATTCTTGACTATTTGTGTTTATGCAAAAAAGTAGAAAAAAATATTTTTGATAACTTAATCTGGTTTATATCAACTTTCTGTTTCTGGAATGTAAAGCAAAGACATTAAGTATCCCATAAATTATAACCAAGCTACTGGGAAAGAATCCATGAAAAGCAAATGTTAGAAGAAACACAAAAGCTGGCTTCTTTCTCTAATTAAGAATTTTCTAGTCACTTCAAAATAGTTTTTTCTAAACAAAGTACTGCTTACTTACCATTAACCTAATGGTACACCAAAGGCATTTAGAATTTTACCTCATAAACAAGTACACTTGTGGCATAGAAAGCTGCAGGTAGACATTTTAGATAGCTTGCTTTCTGAAGGAGGCATTGATTCCATGGAACAGGAAAAATGCATTTGTTTCAGCATATAATCATAAACTATTTAAATAATAAATAAAGCAAGGGCTAATTAAAATGTTGCTGAGAAGAAGTGTGCACTTCAGCACTTCAGTCACTCTTGAAGCATTTTGAATGACTGTGAAAAAATTTCAGTTATTAGTATTTCTGGAGCACTGTATCTCATTGGCTTAAGCAGTAACTGATGTAGGTCCTTGAGGAGAGATTAGGAAAAAAAAAAACAGCCAAATTAAAAAACAACTTATAAAATGTACCTTCTACACAAGAAATAAGTTGAGCATTATGCAGCAGTAGAGGACACTATATACTAAGTGGGGAAGGGCTTAAATGAGGGAGGTGTTTTTCAGGAGAGTGGGACTTACCAGAGCAGTCCATCCTCTGACTTGGTTTTGCCCTTAATGACAAACATGGCCATTCCCAATTGCAAAATGAATAAAGTATTCTTTCTTTCCGCTTCTTCTCTGCTTATATTTTGCTGCCTTCTTACCCAATAAATTTCACAATACCCGTACTTACCAAATAAAAAACTGTGGTACTTTCCAGCACTTTCCAAAAGATCTTTCTGCTGTCTGTCAACATGAATGACAATCTGCTCTTTACAGTTTTACTCCAGAATTTTTTTTTAATTGGCTATTGTCTGTGATAGGTTAATGTGGTAGAAGGGCCTATGTTCATATGTAGTTTGGCTGTCCTTATAGTGTGTTCTTAGGAGAGACGCACAGATTTTTCATACACCAACCTTTTCCAAGTAAAGTTGTATGTCACAAGTATGAAAGTGACAAACTGGGTAAGACAGTCCATGGTGCTGGTAAAACTGATTTATTTACTTTTATATTAAAGTGAATGACAGTCAATTTTGAAAGCTGAGCTTTCTAAATAACTAATCCTAGCTATTACTATAACAAGTTAATTGTGTTTACTATCTAATAACAAGCATACTTTGGATTCCAAAATATATCAGAAATTGGTAGCAATTTCATTTGATAAATGAAGATTGAAAGTGTATGTTCGTTACTTCAAAGAAATTGAAGTAATAAGAATTCTACATAAAATAAAGGACTGCAAGGTCCTCTTTTTATTTCTCTATTGATAATGAGACAACAATGGAAATATACACATATTAGGATAAAATTAAGTGGAAATTAATTCTGAATACAGGGAAGGAAGTAAAGGACGGCCTGCTAGGCAAAATTTACAAGGTGATCTATTGTCATTGACTGAGGAAGTCCCTGAGCACCATAGTATAAATTCAAAGCCAGTTCTGCTTTGAGCAGTGGATTGGACCAGAACACGTCCACCTGTCACATCCTGCCAAAATTATCCTATGACTTTACGTCTCTCCATAAAAATAGGAAGAGGTGAGGAATTGCCAGTAGAGTAGCATCTCTGTCTTCTCTATTAAGGATGGAGAAGAAAGCAGCAAACCATGTAGTATCCATAAAGGAACATTATACCACCCAAGACACCTGAGGATGTGTATTGGCTGACATATGACTGTAACCTGAATGAACAACACACAGCAAGCTTCTCTACTCCATCAGCACTGAGGTGCTTTCCAAGTTTGTAAATAACAGCAGAACTTTTAAGCAGAAATCTGAAGCTCCTGACAAAAGGGATCTGTGAAGCTTTGTTACACTTTTAAATGAGAAGATCATGAGTGTGGGCTTTTAGATAGCAATTTTCAGGGTTCAAATAAAAAGATACCACTTCCTATTGAGATAAGACAGCAGCTTGTAGCAGCAGTGATGTTGGTAGTGCAATTACTCATTTTTATAAGAATGTGATGATGCAGAAGAACTTCTTTATGGTAAGGGTGATGGAGCACTGGAACAGACTGCCCATAGAGGTTGTGGAGCCTCCATCTGTGGAGATATTCATTACCCATCTGGATGCCCACCTGTGCAACCTAGTCTAGGGAGCCTGCTTTGGCAGGGGGTTGGACTCAATGATCTCTTGAGGTCCCTTCCAAGCCCTGTAAAGGGATGTGTAAAACGGAACAGAGAAAATATAGTTAATCACAGCAGTATTTCAGAGTGAAAGAATGGAAAGCTGTGAGTGTTTGGAGTTTGTTGTTTTGTTTTTATTTTGCACAACCTAAGTCACTTTGAAATGTAGGAAACATTGTACCTTACAGTTTAAAAATATAATGTCTATAATATTTCTGTGTAAAAAAAGTATTTGTTGTTAGCATCTCTCAGTTTTATATAACATCTCTAATGAGTTATGAAAATTAGACAACTCCTTTGAGCTTTGTCTTGCTTTTATTTTTTTGGTTTATCAAAACCGACAATTCTGTTTCCTCTGATCCAAGATACACAACTTTGAGGAGGGGGTTGTGTTTTTAAGAATATTTTCCCTTCCTTATCCCTTATATAAACTCTTTCCAGATCAAAAACAATAATCTTTCATTTCTGAAGTCAGCTGTATACGGAATCTTCAAAACATTCCCTTAGCATAAAAAAATAAAATCAAATCTAAAGTTTCCCCTCAGTGAAAAGGTACATATAAACTCAGGTCAAATAGAAATATGTGACAAATAGGGTAGGATGCAGAATACAACCTCTTGAGTTTCAGTCTTTTACAAAGCACCAGCATCACTTCATGATTTAAATGGGCAAAGAAAACAACTGCTGTATGGAGACCCTGATAAAGATTTTATGGGACCCTTAAAGGGAGTGAAGCAATGAACACTCATGCTTGATTAAAAAAAGACTTCAGGAGACTTCATCTCCAGGTGCTCTCTGCCTTGTAAGCAGCAACAAACTATCCTGAATAACAACATCAGCTAAGTAGCTGAGCAAGCTGCTACCAAATACAAACAAAAGGGTAGGAATCTAATCCTAAATGTGGCAATTAAATTTATTACTCAAATAAGTTTATTTTCTACAGAAAAAAAAAAAAAAGTTTCTTTGGGATTTTAGTGGTTTGGATTATGAAAATAAAACAAGGTCCTCTTCAAAAGACCAATTCCTTCCAGTTGGGTTTTGCATTAAAACTCTGGGGTGTGGTACATATGTGCATCACCCATTGCAAGGTGGTAAAAGCACAAAGAGGAGCATTTATGTCCAATGGCACAGCGGAGGACTCAGAAGCAGTGCTAGATCAGGACCTGAAAACAACATGGTGCTATCTGTGCAGACCTGACATTGTTGCTCATTTTATTCATATAGGTGAAGCCAAAATTATTTTAATGGTAGTTTTATTGAAAAGAAAACAAGAATCTCAGAGTTTTAAATATTTGTGTGACCATGTGAAAAACAATTCTTTTTTTTCAAGAGATCATAAGTAGTAAAATTAGTTGTCTCTTGTAAAAGAAAGAAAGCAAGAAAGGCAGCCTTTTACGTTTTATGTAAGTTGTTTGTTTTCTGCTTGTTAATTCCATAAACTCCCAGAGGTGTTTGGAGCCTCTTTCCATGGGATAGGTACAACAAAATCAACCTACACAACTCAAATTTTCTCCAAAGGCACTTCTTCCTCTGTGTCCGGAAGGAGTGGGAAGAAGGGGAGTTAACCAGATTAATGTTTGTCTAGCTAGCAGAATGTTTGTCATCTTTGATCAGGACTCTAATTTATGTGACCACATGAGAGATAGAGACTCTCAGTCAGCAACTCTCTCACTCACTACTGGAAGAAGACTTTGGCCAAAATTCAAACCTATTATTTATTTTTGAAAATACAAATACAAATTCCACTGGGATTTCCCCGATGAATAACGGCATAGCTAGAGAGGGAGGTAGGACCAAATTAACAGAGCTAGAAAGCCACATTTCTGTGGAATTGCCATAAGCAGGGTACTGTCCAATGAAAACTCTTATTAATTATTAATTACGTTCTGATTTTGTGGAACTTTTAATTTCTATAACATTTCAAAATATTACATGAAGAACCAGAAGATTGTGCCCAGTTTTCTTTGTCTGAATTGAAGATAAGTTATGAAGAACATGCCTCAAGGAGAGAGTGTGAAAAGATGAAATAAAATTTGTCACCAAGGCTGAAGTCCTGCATGATAATAGACAAGTAAGGAAGGACAGTGTAGTCACTGATGTGTTCAGAGAAAAGATCAGTGAGGTTTGAGGGCTATCCTCCTACATAGGGAGAACTGAAATGAAAGCTGGAGTCTGGGTTTCACAGTAGACAGAGATGGAAAATTGTAGTAAGCTCTGTGAAGTATCTGTGTGTAAATACAGTGAGAATAGCTGTTAAAGGAGCAGAAAGATCATGACTATATGTCAGAAGATACAAAGCGTGAAGATAAGTTTTGTCTCACCTTCAAAAATCTCTTCAAAAATCTTTGAGTTGGTCATTCAGATTCCCTTTATAGTCAATAAATACTTCCAGAGAGTGAGTCACCTGACCTAATTTACACATCTATCTTGAGATGGGATGAATCACACACTCAAAGTATCTATTGACATCTGTTGACTATAAAAGGAACCAGAACTTGCTTAAATGGAGAAATCTACATTGCAGATGAATCCTGTCCTTAGGTATTTTACAAAGTAACTTGATAAATACCAGGAGAATCCATTCTTTTCAGGTAGGCCTCTAACACGCAATGTTCTTATGGAGGATGCAGGGAATATGGTAGCCCTCCCCACCTTCTTATAACTGGAAATTGGATTATTAGACTGGTTTTTAGGATAATCCACTATTGAGTGAATAAGGAGGGCCAAACCTAAAAATGTTGTTCCACAGAAAACTGCTGTTAATGACAATAATTAGGCTGATCTGGAGGCTCTGCTTAAAAAACACAAGTAAACGTTGGGCAAAGAAGAGGAGGAGAAAATAGCCTCTCTTCACTTTGGAATGTGGGATGCTGAATCTAATCACAGACTGATATCAAAGTGTTAAAACTTTATTAAAAGCAGAATCTAAACAAATGCCTTTCTCCTCTGCTCACCCTCCCAAATTCCTTAATGGAGATTTTAAATGAAAATAAAAGTTCAAAATGAGTTCAGTCACTCTTAAGACGCTCTCATATCTGAACTTTCTGCAATGAGAGTAATTTGTTATACATTAACTGGAAAGCCAGATCTTTGAAAGGTGTTGTTCATACTAGGAAAAATTTACCACATATTGCTAATATCCCACACATTTTAATACTGTGTGTTACTCTCACAGGCTATTGAACATAATCTGTGTTTTTAAAACTTTGAATGTTCTCATCTCTGTGTTCACACCTATATGCAGTGTCCTCACTTGAAAGAGGCAGATAAAAATTTCGTGATGATTGACTTCTGTGGGGATAGTATTTCCTCAGCTATGTGGGCAATGTTGAATCTGTTGCATCTACAAGCGCAAGACTTGGGCCACAGCTAAGGCACCCGTCCTCCCCTTTCAGTAAGATTTTACTCAGTGTGCGATAGGTCTAGAATAGGCATTGATTTTGGCTGCCACGGCTTGGGTCTGCTGTGTTTTGGTTTGGGAGTCCTGTTGGAACTTCAGGTGCTTCAGTATATTTCAGTAGTGAAATAGTTAACCACTCCATTTTTAAATTTTGTTTGGCCTTCTCTCAAGTAGATGCTTCCTGTTGATACACAGCTTCCTTATTTTAAAATTAGACAGGTGCAGTATGCTCTGCCTAGGATCACTCCTCTTCCTTCACAGTCTTCAGCATGTTGTGGGTTTTACTGAGCTGCAAGAATCAGTTTATTGATTTCCACAATCCATTTGCTGAGGGTATCCATGATACAACTTAAAATACAGATATCAACAACAAATACTGTTATTAAACAGATGTTGTACTCATAAAATTATATTATGCCTACAATATAATAAGATTGCATCACTGATGATGGTAACTTTGTTTCACCTAGTACTGTACGGGAATTTTTTGAACTGAATGATGACTACATTACTGAACCATCAGCAGTACACCTCCGACCAATGTGCAATAGGTTAAGTGAGGCATATCATAAAAATCACCTTTTAAAACAGCAAAACTCCAGGGAGGCTAAAACATGGAAAGATCTACATAAATCTTGCTTGCATAATTCATGGCAAGGTTTACTATCATCTCCATTAGAGCTAATATAGGGAATATAAAGACAATTTAAAAACAATGTGCTCAGCATTCAGACTTAGTGAGGAGATTCCAGTGAATCTTAGAGTGCATTTCTTAGTTTAACATTTGTTTTGCTAATTCCTCTGTGTCTCCATGGATTCTATTTACTGTTCTGTTGCTAATGCATTTTAAAGCTTTAAAGCTTTTAACCTTTAATCTCCACTTATTCAAGAGAGGTTAAGTGATCTTTTTCCTTACCTTGTGTCCAAAAACAGGTCTTCAATCAAACATTCCTCTGAAAAGACCACACTCACACTTACCTATATCCTCATAAGCTTCCTTTTAAATGTGGAATCCTTTCATAATGGTAATTCATAAGAAACTTACTAAACGGTTAGTGCAGAATTCAAGAGCAAAATAAACACTGCTATTTCTCCTCCGTCCTTTTATATTTAAAGAGGGAGATGCAAAGCATACTTGATGGAGACACAAGAACAGTCTATTTCACAGCAAAAATGACATTAGTGCTACTGTACTGTAATACATAGATTATACTGAGATAAAAGAAAAGCTTCAGGGAAAAATCAGAAAATTGGATGTGCAATATCAAGGCAGATGATAGGTTTTTAAACAAACCAACCCCAGAATTAGTTTTGTAAGCATAAGTGTTATGATTAACTCTAAAAAGATTTCAGGATTTAGGACTGCTTTTAAACATTCAATTGGTTTTCCTTTGACATTTCTCCCTGATTCAACATCTACTATTCTAGTGCACCTTCTGCAGGTGCCCTCAACTTTCTGGGGGGCACCTGCAGAAGGGAGGAAGCTGGGAGACCAGCTCAGAGCAAATGCCCAGACTTTAGACAAAGAACATAACTTCTACTTCTAACTAACACTACAAAGAGAGGCATTTGGATGTAATTGAAAAGTGTGGGTCTAATATGTCCAATTCTGCATGTTTCTTCTTGCTCTGTTTGGGTAGGACTTGAACCTGACAACAACAGAAGCAAAAGGCCCGTAGAAGAGGAAGCATTTAGGCAGGAGGCTTCTATGATTATTCTCTTAGTGAAAATATCTCTTTCAGAAATGGGACTCACAGTGTAGATAAATCTCATTTACTCTTTGTCCTCCAGGTTGAAATTCCCAACCAAGTCCCCAGTTAGCAATTAAGAGATTTGCTAATGGAAGTGAGTTGCATGATCTAACCATGACATTTCTCTTCTGAAATTTTACATCCTCCAAAAAAACCCCAAAAAACAGACAAACAAGCAAAAAACAAACAAACAAAAAATCAGGTATAAGAGGCCAGGAAAATTAGGACTTTCAGTCATCAGAGACAGATCCACAGCTACTTGTTCTCTGTGGGAATTCTGTTTACCCTGTGATCTTTCTGTCAGTCTCCAAACTAATCATATAGCAAAATATTGTTTCAGTTTCAAAAGCTTATGTCTATTTCTTGACTATTTTCTACACATTGTAAAAACTTAGGGGAAATTTGAAACTAGACTAATTCGGTAATTGTGGAAAGTGGAAATGCAGTTGACTCTCAGATGATGTAACAACATAAATATCACATTCTGTGACACTGCATACTAGCAAAAACCTTTTTTCAGTGTCCAACAGTATAAAAAATCTTTAAAGGAATTTTGCAGCATGTTTGTTCAAAGATAGTATTCTAGGGTATTTCTTTTTTAATTTGAGTTATAATTATAGCAATTGCCTTAATAAAAGGTTCTGAGGTAAGGGCTTGTGCATGCCATTCACTCACTGCCGCGTTTAATTCCTATCACTGTTCAATCACTTGTTACTTTATTTTTAGGGACAAATTTATAGCAAGCTGCTGGATCACATGTACCCAAGTATTTGAAGTATCTGCAGCTGCTAACATTGCAGGAGATCCAAGCTGCATTCCTGTCATGAATCATAGATTTGTGAGGGCAGAGCCACAAATATATATTTAAAAAAATGCAGCTTACACTGCTGGCAATCAAATTTTAAACAGCTTTCCTAAAGATCTATCGTGCCACCAGAGCCGAGGCTCTCGCTCACTATTATGATTTCTTTCCCGGGACACGGCATCTTTAGGTACTCATTAAGAGCTTCTACTGGAATGTTTACTTGAGAGAAACTATAATCACTGAGTGACTGTAGGTAGAAAGGTTAATTAAGAGGTAATTAACAGAAAATCATTCAGGACCAGCTTCCCAGGGGGTTTTCCCTTTCAAAAGCATAGGCATTCTGTCATTAGGGTAGATTGTTTCCTGGAGGATTTGCTTGTGCAAACAGGATTTGCACCTATAAATTACGTCACTTCTCTAGATACCAACGTCATGAAGTTGCACTGTTAAGTTACTGGGGGTGAAAGAGGCAAGGCAGGAAAGCTATCACTTGAATATCGCTGTGGCAGACCTACGAAACAGTGACTATCTGCACGTGTGAAAGGTCTTGGGCAGCTTTTAGTTCATTCTCAATCACATTCCTTTGCCTGAGAATGTTGACAATCGCCAGGTTATTCTGAAAATATTTGGGACTAAAAGGTTTCTCAACTGCTATTGTGACTTGCTAACAGAAAAGAGAGGGATTTAGTCAATAGTAATAGTTTTGTGATTCAGCTTTAATTTCCAATAATGAAGAAAAAAGTTATCATGTGACACAGATATCAACCCAACCAATACAAACAGAGTTAAACAAACAGTTCATGAACAACATGGAATCTGAAATTAAAGTTTTCCACCACTCCCTGTTTTTTTCTTTTCTTCTCGTTTACAGATTGTGATAGTTCTGAAGAGAAAGAGGGAAGTTCATACATGAGTCAGTACAGAGAGCGCTAAGCTGCCTGCTTAGTTTGAAAAGTTCTCTGCATAATAAGATTAAAATAATAATATGAGCTTTTTCATATAAGGAGAAATAGTTATAATAGTTATAATATGAAAATGAGAATTGGTTAGAATCTTTTGTGCTATGTATAAAGAAATCCATAATTTTTTATCCATATAAAATGTTGTCTCAAATACCATACCCTCACAAGGCAGGTGATCGTCAGAAGTTCCAACCTAAACAAAAGCTATGGTTGTGAATTACTGTGTGAACTGCATGAATCTATTTTGCCCTACAAAATGTCCACAAGAACAATTGTCCTCAATTTCTGTCCTATTTACCACATCTTTTTTCTTGTTCCGCTTTTTTTTCCTAATCTACAGTGCCATTTCAATGCCTCAAACTTTTTTTTTCCAAACCTTTTTTAAACAAAACCCTCAAAATCCAGTCCGCTGTTAATCTGAAGTCTTATTACCTGCATTTGTTTTTCCCTTCAACAGGAGATATGTATAATTTACTGAAGAAAACAGAACATCCAAATATTTGTCTTGGTTAATAAGAGAAGACAGAGGAATAACGAAGAGGGGTTTCACAAAGTGTTATGCTGGGAAGATGAGAGTAATGCATGCTTTCCGTCTAAGTCTCTAATGTCCTTGCCCAAGTTCACTTGGGCTGAAAATGCACCACTTTTGACACAAGGCACATTCGAACAAACTGCTACAAGAGAGACACGAGTTGTAAACCAGATATCAGAAGAACAGTCTCTCTACATTTTATGATTACAATGGGCCTGAGAGTATCAGTGGACAGGGAAGGAATCTAAGCTCTGTTTTTTTGTTGTTGTTTGTTTTGGTTTTGGTTTGTTTGTTCTTTTTTTTTTTTCTTTTTTTTTTAATGGATGCTTTATCTACACTACAGAAGAAAGGAGAGTTATGGGTGTCTGAGCTCCTTCGTGCAACTTGTCATCTGAGTTCAACTTTCCTCTAAATCAGCTATTTATGTGATCTCCTAATGGTGGGTTTGGAGAAAAGAACAGAATGTAGAACAACTTTCTTTAAAAATGCCTGTCTTCCTTTATTTCTAAATTTTATTCTTACTACTTATACTAGGTTCTAAAGGCACACGTCCATAAAATGCCATCAAATAAAATTTTATTTATAGATATTATAGAAAGTCTATCTATCTGTAAAAGTGTTTTCTGAGAGCATTAGTACATTACTGCCCAATCCAAGCTGACCAGCAATTCTTCTCAGAAAATGTGCTACATTTGGTACACATGTGCATGTTTACATGGACACATGCAAAAGCCCATACCATGAGAAGGCTGAGCGTATGCCAGCTCTGCCTGAAAGCTTTATGGCCCTATTAGTAGGAAGTGCTCCAAAGCTAAAATATCCTTCCTTGTGTAATTGACTCTCTCTGCCATGGAGATAGACTCTGGTGTTAAAGAACAATCTATGATCCTACAGATTTTCTTAAGATTATTGTTTTGGACTGATGACAGTGCCTAAAGAAACACATGATATCACTTCCTTCAAATTCCTTATAAAAGTTTGTTCAAATATTTATTAAAGAATTGCAGGGCAAGCATTTTCACAGCTAATTTGAAATCTCTTTGATTTCACTTCTGTTCAAAAACGTTGCAGTTAATCAAACAACAGAAACAGCACCATATGTTTAATCTCAATAAAATTAGAGAATAATTTTATATGGAACAAAAAGAACAAAGACATAGTCAATGCAACTGTCCTAATTCAGACTGCAGTGTTATCAGGACAAGAACCTCTATTCCAATAGGTCAGTAACATACTTACGACACCTTTTCCCTGAGTATGGCTCAGACTTCCGGCTTCTACTACAATACAGGATATGTTTGTTGGGAAAAAAAACCACAAAACTCAGAGGCCTTGTCTGTTTCTGTAGAAAGCACATAAATTATACAATATATATTCTTCTATATATATATATTCTTCTATTTTTTAAATATTTGCCAAAATTGATAATGAAATTTATTGCAAAAATTCACAAAAGATCATTTTGCTTCATATGACACTTCGTCAGACTAAAAAACTATACATTTTTAGATCCTTGTTTCAGCCTTTGTATTTAGAGTAAATGATCAATCAGTACAGACGTGAGTAAAAATCAATAAAACAAATACATTTTCCTTGTGACTTGTCCAAAGGTTGTGATTTAGTTATAGTGCAACTTAAGTTGTTGGCCCTCTTACATCATGTATGACAGTATAATGTCTTTTTTTTTTTTCTTTTTTAATTGAGGAAGGACTACGTAGCTCCAAAAACAAAGAGGAAGGGATTTAAAAATTGTAAGACCAAAAAAAAAAACCAGTTTTGTGTTAATGAGCTTTATTACACCCATTTCCCAAAACTGTATCTTGATCTGAAGCCCACTGAGGTATGCAACTCTCTTTCCATTGGCTAGTCAGCACTGAAACAGGTTTTTGAAATTTTATATGGTCAAAATATAGCAATAAAACCTACATATGTGAAACATTTACCAGATGCATTCCTCATATGGTGTTGCTCTTGATGACAATGACATTTTCTTGCATAGAATGCATGCAGAAGTACTGCATAGAGCAGAAATAACTCACTCCAAATAGGTATAATCCAAATTCTCCTCAAACTATTCATCAAGCAGTAAGATTTTTAAAAAGTCATCCTTTCATGGAGAACATTCTTTTCTAAGAGAATTCTCTAAAGGCAAGACCTCAAAGACCAAGTTAGCTGAGTTAATCTAATCTTTTCTGTATGTGGATTAATGTATGTGTATTCATGAATGTGTATACACCAATGGAAAAGGTCTCCTAAAATCAGTTGTAGCTCTTGGCCTGGGAAGACTGGCTAAGGGCAAATGGAGAGGGAGAGAGATTTTGTTACCACAGGCACAAAAAATTCTGGCACCACTGCTTGCAACCGCAGAACAGATCGGAGTAATGATAGTTTACATTTTTAAAATTTCCAGGAGGACATATTTAGCATCCTATGGGCTTATCACTTAAAAATATATGCCGTTCACTCCTTAAATAAAATTCCTATTTTTAATAACTTCTGCTTTGACCTTTCAGAATAGACAATGTTATAATAAATTAACCCTAGTGCCTTCCTTAAATATCCTCTAAAGTGTTTTCTACTTCAGTGATGAAAATAGGATCCAGATTTTGAAGATATCCCAAGTGAAGTAGCAAGCGGCATCCGTTGAAATCAGAATGTATTGGACATAAATTGCTGTATGCCTCATTAATGCCAGTCCCTACCAAGGAGATCACTAAATATGCATTCACTGATTCCAGAAGTGTCCAAAAAAAGCCAGCCTGGGGAAATGGAGAGGTATGCATGTTCCTGGGATCTGTTTTTGCCCTGTCATTCTGTAATGCAGAATAGGGCTAATATAGTTATCTTGTCAGCTGAGAGACAGAGATTCTGGAAGCAATTTGGAGTTTTACTGCCTGCTGAAGACTAAAGCTGAAACTTGTTTTCCAAGCAACTGATCATAGAACCATAGAATGGCCTGGGTTGAAAAGGACCTCAAAGATCATCTAGTTGCAACCCCCCTGCTATGTGCAGGGTCGCCAACCACTAGACCAGGCTGCCCAGAGCCACATCCAGCCTGGCCTTGAATGCCTCCAGGGATGGGGCATCCACAGCCTCCTTGGGCAACCTGTTCAGTGCATCACCATCCTCTGAGTGAAAAACTTCCTCCTAATATCTAACCTAAACCTCCCCTGTCTCAGTTTAAAACCTTTCCCCTTTGTCCTATTACTATCCACCCTCGTAAACAGTTGTTCCCCCTCCTGCTGATACGCTTCCTTCAAGTACTGGAAAGCTAGTGATGAGAGGATTCAGTAAGATGTGGCATGCAGGTACAAATTTCCTGTTTCAGAATACTTTTATACCAAATGAAGTATTTCTTCTAGCTCTGGTAAGAGGAGCTGAAACAGAGGAACTCAGCAGGAAAGGGATTTTAGCTAGGCATGGGGGTGACTTGGGTCCAAACTCTGCACTACACAGGTGAGAATTTGTATAACTCTCACCTTGTAGAATTGTTGCATTTTTAGTGTTCAGTACAAAAGCGTACCCTGGCTATGTATTTTGCTGTACTTTGGCATGTTTAGAGGATTGGGCCGAAGATATCCTAATTTGAGATTTCTGATTTGGCTTGAACATAAACAGCTTATGTACGCACTTGTATTTGTGCTTCAAATAGCTTTTTGAGTAAAAAGTATGCCAACACTCTGAAAACTGGAGTCTGGGCTAGATGATACCACTTGTTCATTTGTTTGTTTTATAGGTTTCCAATCTGTAGAAATCTGCAATGCATTTTGGACAACAGTTGTTTATCATAGTGCAGTACTGAATTTGGAAGAATGCACAGAAGATTTTAAAATTTCACGACACAGATTCTTGCAACAACTAGAACTGGCATTCCTGAGGAGTTATCTGCCCCATCAATTAAAGACCCTTTGTGTAGGCTGAGCCATTGGTGGCATTTCTTCCCAGGAAACGATATGAAAGAGACATTTTATGTCTTTGCTGCAGACTTTCTGCCTCACTCTGCCTGGAGCAGGGAGAGAACTGAAAAGGGTATGTCCCATACATGTAAAGTATATACAAGGGCTGCTCCAAAAATAATGCCTCCCATTTATTATGTTGGCCCACAATGTCAGGGGTGGATGTTGGTGGTATGGAAGCAGAGGTTGAACCTTCTCACAAACATTCTGTTACATGTTGTTGTTTTGCAACAGATGGCGGCAGAGGGGCAGTCTGACAAAATGGCGTCTGATATGGAAGTGTGTATGGAACAAAGGCATGTCACTGAATTCCTCCATGGAAAAAATTGCACCCATTGACATCCACTGATGCTTGCTGAACATTTATGGAGACGAAATAGTGGATGTGAGCACACAGAGGCAGTAGGTGGGTGGTGAGTTTCAACACTGGTGACAGCAACAGTGGGTCACCTCTGCTGGTACAGATTTTTACAAGCACGACATGCATGCTCTTCTTCATCTCGGGTGAAAATGCACAAAATAGTGTTATTGTCTTCTTGGTATCTGTTGTAGTTTCCATGCAAATAGGAGGCATTATTTTCAGAGCAGCCTGAAACTTCAGGAAATTTTAGTAACAAGTGATGATGAAATAAAAGAATGCTACTCACATGAACATGGTAGAGGTAAGAGAAAATTGGTAATCACTGAGGAGGGAAACATAGAATATAAAAATCTTTGGAATTATGTCTTTGGCTTGTTTGGCTACTTGGAATTAGAGGTTTCGGCACATTAGCTTTTATAGTACAAATAAATTCAGCGAAGGGATCTGTTCCATTAAAAGGCTCCTATCATGAACTTACCTGCTACAGTCATACAGATGCAGTCTTTCACATTATCCTGAACTGAATAAATAGCAATTATTTTCTTTACTTTGAAAAATCACAATTATTCTTCTATTTTAACAGTCCCCATACTTTCCTGTACTGCAAGTCATTTTTAGTTATTCTGATGAGTCATAGGGTTATGCTGCCAGGAGATTTTGTTATATAGCCAGCGTATTATTCCGCAACATTTCACTTGATTTTCTTTTTGCTAGAACCTTGCCTACAATAACTTTGGCCCAGTTAGTCCTTGATTTGTCCCATCCAACATTCAAGCTTATAGGTGACATAGGAAATTAACAACTTTAGGCTTCCTGAATATGTTATAGGCACCTTCAAAATGTGAATTCATGTTGATGCACCCCAATGCTGCATATTCTCACTTCGCTGAGTACTGAGAAAGCTTCAAGTGACAGCTCAGATATAGGTACCTCAAGAGGGATTAATTCAGATCCTGATTTCTTTAAATCAGTACTAAATGCTTACTTTTAATAATGAACTAACTTTCATACAGATACATACGGAAAATTTACTGGTGGAACTGGTAAATACTGAGCAGGTTTGAGGTTCATAATCATAGAATCATAGAATGGCCTTGGTTGAAAAGGACCTCAAAGGTCATCTAGTTGCAACCCCCCTGCTGTGTGCAGGGTCACCAACCACTAGACCAGGCTGCCCAGAGCCACATCCAGACAGGCCTTGAATGCCTCCAGGGATGGGGCATCTACAACCTCCTGGGGCAACCTGTTCCAGTGCATCACTACCCTCTGTGTGAAAAACTTCCTCCTAATATCTAACCTAAATCTCCTCTATCTCAGTTTAAAACCATTCCCCCTTGTCCTATTGCTATCCACCCTCGTAAATAGTCTTTCCTCCTCCTATTGATATGCTCCCTTCAAGTACTGGAGGGCAACAACCTCCCAGTGCCTTCTCTTCTCCAAGCTAAACAAGCCCAATTCCCTCAACCTTTCTTCATAGGAGAGGGGCTCCAGCTCTCTGATCATCTTCGTGGCCCTCCTCTGGACCCGTTCCAAGAGCTCTGCATCTTTCTTGTACTGGGGGCCCCAGGCCTGGACGCAGTACTCCAGATGGGGCCTCCCAAGAACTGAGTAGAGGGGGACAATCACCTCCCTGTCCCTGCTGGCCACCCCTTTTTTAATGCAGCCCAGACCACTGTTGGCCTTCTGGGCTGCAAGTGCACACTGCTGGCTCATGTCCAGCTTCTCATCCACCAGGACCCCCAAGTCCTTCTCCGCAGGGCTGCTTTCAAAGGGTTCTTCGCACAATCTGTATAAACACCTGGGACTGCCCCAACCCACGTGCAGCACCTTGCACTTGGCCTTGTTAAACCTCATTAGGTTCACATGGGCCCACTTCTCCAGCCTGTCCAGGTCTCTCTGGATGGCTTCCCTTCCCTCCAATGTATCGACTGCACTGCTCAGCTTGGTGTCATCTGCAAACTTGCTGAGGGTGCACTCAATGCCATCATCTATGTCACTGATGAAGATGTTGAAGAGCACCGGTCCCAAGACCAACCCCTGAGGGACACCACTTGTGACTGGCCGCCACCCTGACATAGAACCATTGATCACAACCCTTTGGCTGTGTTCAACCAACCAATTCTTAATCCACCAAACAGTCCATCTTTCAAATCCATACCTCTCCAATTTATAGAGGATGTGGTAAGGGACCGTGTCACCCTTCCCCCATCCACCGATGCCGTTGCTCCATCATAGAAGGCCACTAGACTAGTCAGGCAAGATCTGCCCTTGGTGAAGCCATGCTGGCTGTCTCGGATCACCTCCTTGTGTTGCATGTGCCTTAACATAGCTTCTAAGAGGATCTGCTCCATGATCTTCCCAGGCCTCACAGAGGTGAGGCTCACCAGCCTGTAGTTCCCTGGGTCTTCCTTTAATGGCATAATGGCATTGATGACCTTTAAATCTATGCACCCATGGTATAAGATACAGGGCTGAGGGAAGGCATCTACTTTCTATTAGTCTGGCTATAAAAACTTTTACTAAATGAAAAGTCTATTACATGTATGTCAACGTGCTACACAGCCCTGCAGTGAAGAATCATGAAAATGAGTACATTGCTGAAATATATACTAGCGAATTGCAAAATGATGCAAAGTCTGAATGACCAATTTGCAATGTTCCATGTAGCATATAATTCACAACAAGATATGCAGATGGATCACAGTTGCCTTTCTTGAGATAAATATGTGTTCCAAAAATTTGCTTTCCTTCTCTGTATAATTGGTTTTTTGTGTGTGTGGGTTGTTTTTTTTTTTTTTTTTGCTATGGAAGATCATTTTCTGATCAACTAAAAACTGATGTTCAGTTTTTACCAGTGTTCTTTCTTTGTTGCTCTGTAAATGAGCTCACAATCTTACAGCTGCTGAGGTTGTTGCAAAAAGTCTTGGTTTCTTCATCAAAGTATTTTTTTACATATAAAATGGATGGGAACATTTTCTGAACCTTCAGTATTTCCCTTGTCCCCTCTTTTGTTCTTGTTTGTTTGTTCTTATTCAGTCTCATCAACTTCTGGCATTGTTCTTGACTAATTGTAATGGACTGATTCCTAACATGTGTTGTCAATGGATTGTTTGCTGGCATATCTGACAATATTACCATCTACTTCAGCCGTTTATAAATTTTGGTGTTTTTATACTGTGGAAATTTAATAAACAGACTAGTAATTTAGAAAAGAAATGTCAGCAAGATGTGTGGGATAGAACAAGGCCTACTCTATATCCCATATTCTTCAAATGCAATTGTTTCTTTTCAAAGCAGCACAGCTGTTCAGCAATCAAGGACTATCTGTCTCCCATATGCTAAAACCAGATGTCAATATTGCTGTGTGTGAATTTGCAATGCAAGACTGTTCAGAACAGTCAAACAATATTTCAGGGGAGGACATTGTCCAGGGAACTGCACTGGGAAGAGTTTCCAGCACAGCTCCCTGCCAAAGTAGTAATAAATCCTTTCTTTAGGGATTAGGCAAAAGCTTTGCATTATGTAGAAAACTAACTCTTCTTTCTTAAGCAATAAAGCCACAAAAACCCAAACTAATGTTTTTAAAAATGCTTACCTCTCTCCACTGCCTGTAAAGGGCACAGAGCGTGAGTAGCTCAGATGGGAACATCTACTTTTTGTCAAATGAATCCCACCCTGATCGTCTAGTCACATGTGATTATGAAAGAATAGATTTACTGTCCTCCTCCCCTACAGCGCATGCTGTATCTTCCCACTCATTCCATCCCCCCCCCCCTCCCGAGATATGTTCATCATATGTAGCTCTCCCTCTGATCCCTTTAAACACTCTTCTCAGCCAATACTGCTGAGATAGCTGCAAACCTACCACCACTCCAGTGGCAGCAGCAGCTGAAGAAGCAGCATTGCTCTCTTGGCTACTTACTTTCCAGCCTCCTAGTAGGGCCTAAGATTTCTTCTTGCTCACTATCTGAGTGCTGTCACCACTTAGTTGGAAGGATTCAGGTTCTTCACAGGTCCCGTGTCCCTCAGAGCACAACATCCACATTAGGGCTGGAGGGGTGGAAATAAAGAAGCAAGAGAAAGGGCATGATACTAACTCTGAACTCAACAAGCATCTTTTTGAGTTTATTTGATCATAATTACTTTTTCCATCAGTGGCTAATAACCTGAATAAGCAGAATGAACAAAGCAGAGCCTTTTCACATAGCAAGATGACTCTAAAGATAGCAATAAAGAAATATCATCTGTAAATTTACATCTGGGACTATTGCTAGTATGGAAGCTGTAAGACCCCACAGGATGTGTGAGGAGTTTCAGTAAAATTTGTATGCTGAATCATGAACACTAGAATCTGCATGAGCACAAGTGAATGACTTCATCTTTCTAATAATTTGAACCAGGATGGTCTCTTTATAGAAGAGAAATTGCAGATTTGTTTGTGTGTGTGTAAATCAGGAGAGTACACAGAAATAAATTTCATATAAGAATAATTCAAAGAGAATCTTCACTGAGTATATACTGTTGTCAGTTAAAAAACACAAAGCTTTTTGAAACAAGAATGCAGCTTCTTTTCTTTTTTCCATTACCATGCTAAAGACAGATGCCATTTCCATTTTTCCTTTCCTGGAAGACACCAGATGGCTAACAGCATGCTACAGGAGCTGAAATCAGAGGAAAAGAGACGGATCCTATTTCCAAGAGCTGTGTAAGTTTCCAAATTTCTTTTTAAAGGTTTTTACAGCACTGTTGTTCCCAACAGTTTATTGTGTCCTGACTATAACAGTTTTGGATACTCTCCCATTACATAGCAGCATCCTGAAATGCGTTAAAACAACTTTTAGCACCTCTACCATCTGACTGAAAATGTTAACTTCTCAGATTTATTAGCCAAAGAGTGTAATAAAAGAATACATATTTGGCAGCACCCAGAAGAATGACATCAAAATAGCCCCCTAAAGAACAACATCAATCTCCTTTGTAGATCCAGATTTGAGTCTGTACCCAAAGGAAAAAAATTCTAAGGCACCTGAGTAACTTGACATCTGAGTAACTTGACATCTCAGGTCCCAGTTTCAAGGATATATTTTCATATTTTCTGAAGATCTTATCTACAACTTCAGGTATCTTAATATGCCAACAACTCAAGTTTTAATGAGAATACTGAGACTTGTAAGCGTTCAGACACAAAGCAATAAAACAGCTTTTTCACAGTGATTTAGAGAAGTCTGCTTGACTTCTGAGTTGATTAACACAATCAGTGGATTAAACAAGGTGCTTCTACTGTATGAATCAGTTCTTCTTCTGACAGGAAAAAGGAAAATGGATCCAGCCAAGAGTAGCCGGCACTGACCTGCCCCTTCTCCAGAGCTTAGGCAGCTAACCCAGGATTTAGGGAGAGACGCTCCTAATTACATGACTTTCAGGGTGCTGAACCCAAACAGAGATTAGACATTCACAAAGGCAAAACTTGCTTTTCTAAATACAGATTGCCCGCTGCCTAACAGTTTACTGGCTTAAGCACTCACACGGGACACAGGAAACTTGGGATGCTTGTGTCTTTTTATCTTGCGGGGAGTCAAATCTCGTTCCTCCTTTCTAAGGCTCTGCTCTAAACTTTATGCCACAGACCAGGCTCCTCTAGGCACTCTACTTTCTTCCAGTTAAGGCTTTGCTTTTTTTAACAAGACAAGATTTAAGCCAGATCATTCCCTTCTTGCTGGAGGGAGAGCCACAAACAATGCAGCAACATAGTAGTTAGGTCATTCAGCTGGGAGGGAGTGACCTGGTTCAGGTCATGATCTTAGAGTGTTGTTTTTTTCCTGAATCCCGTGTCTATCTCATGTAAAGTGCATAAACAGTTCTGGAAGAGAATCAAGCACCTCTCTGGTCCCATTAGAGTGCTTAATAGTGAGGCTACAGAGCTCCAGGTAGATGATAGCTCAGTGTGTGAGGCACTGAATCATTCTCTCAAGATGCCTAGCTTTCTTACTTGTCCAATTAAGCTGTCCAAAAATCTGATTTAAATACTTCAACTTATTCCTTGAGCACTGGACCACAGCTCTGTAGACAATACAAGCATTATCACAACAAGCATTATTAAACTAGCTCTCAATCACTGTTTGCAGGTAGTCCAAAGTCTGTGAAGTGCAAATGAAAAAAATCATCACGAGTAGCTTAAATTTCTATAATCTATAATGCTATATTTCTGTATCTTTTGCTTTGTCTCAGACATTCTGGTGTGTGTTGAATTGCGCTAGCATAGACACTTCCTAACTCTCCAATGGGAAACATTTATGTTGTCCAGGCAGCTAGAAGACATCATCATTGTTGTCATAAAGGTGCACAGGAGACGTGGCAAAGCTGAAGACCAAGTTAATTGTCTGTGTGGCAGCGTGTATGGCAAAAGGTGCCAGTTCCCAACCACAAAGGTTGTCCTAAGATTCTCCTAAGGAGAAGACAAGAAAAATTGAATCACACATGGTGGTACAATGTTGAAGAGCACAAAGAGAGAGCCTGAAGAGAACAGCACAGCATAGTACAGCATTGCAAAGAATATAGTATTCATTCCCTGCTCTTGCCTCCCAGTGATTTTGCCGCTCTGCTCTCTGTACTTTGTATTCTTCAGATATTAAATGAACTAAAAATTCAATAATGCACATTAAAAATTGTATCCTTGATCCAAAGGAATGGAAATTACTGTTGAGGCTCTCTAAATTTTATGAGAGAAAGCAACAAAAACATTTACAATCCTGCAATTAATCAAAAAGCAGCAAATTGTTTCCTATATACCTTTATTCTGTGCATCTTTAAGGCTTGTGTTAGTTTTATGCAGAAGGTCAAATTAATTCCACATGTCATTCAACTTAGCAAGTGAAGCTGCATTGTGGTTTCCTGTGGCCATATAGATTATCTAGACTATTATTTAAAAACAACAAATTACCCTACTTTAAAATTATTTGTAATAAAATAAATAAACGTTTCATCATGTTCCTTCCTGTGGCACATTAAAGCTGTGGCTGTTGGTCTTTTACTGGTATGTCTCAAATCTATGAGAGGGTACTGGAAGTGTTTTGTGGCCTATGGTTTGAGGGGATGTTTGTAATAGATGTTCCACGAATCCTTCAGGACTATCCTGTCTTTTGCATGCAATTGGAGAGGACTGGACTTGGTAATCTAGGTGGTCCCTTTTGCCCTATAATCTTATCTATTCATTTTTCAAACTCTGCACCATATACTTTATAATATCGGTCTTTTAGATCTTGGACAAAATCACTTGTGTCAAACCACTGATGGAGAAAATTTAACTATTATTTAACTATAAAAAATGTTTGAAGGGCCAAGGAGTTGGACAGTATTCACTTCCAGCAGCGGGCTATTAATCAGAAAAAAAAAACGTATTTCGCTGTAGGTTAAAGAAACATCTTTTTCAGTTCTGTGACTTTAGCTGTATTTTGCTTCTACTGAAACAAAGGTATGTTTGCATGAAAGGCAAGTAGTTACTACTGTATGTAGTATCTGCTTGAAACTTCATTGGGCCATTCTGATTCATCTCTGTCAGAGCCTAAGCTCTTTGGCTACAGTCTTATTTTCCCCACAGGTGTAAAAAATGCAAAATTGTAATTTATAAAACAGAAGATGACAGAATCCCATTTGTACAATATATCTAGATGCCAAAAGGTAATCTTATTACAAATAATACAATCTTCTCACAGCACTTGCTGTATTATTTTCCGGGTGGTCTAAAAAGTTGATTCAGAGAATAATGCCACAACAGCAACTTGTAGTTCCTAAGGCCAAATAGCCAGATGTGTCAATAATCAGTGCAAACTGGAAACAGATGTAGGCCCTTGTTGAATAATAAATGTAATGAAAATACTTCCTTAGCTCTCTCATGCTTTCACACACACAAGAATTTATGTCTTCCATATTTTTTTAATTGAATTTATTTGCCGCTTCATTTTTATGTCACCAGGATCTCTTTCGAAATCTTAGTCATTCCAGAATGGACTAATAAAGATTAGCATATCTACAGCAATTGCTTAACATATGGTCAAATTGCTTCTGCCTGATCATTTTATCAGGAAAATTCCTTATCATTGAGATAAGATGAAAACTGTTGAAGGCAGATGTGAAGGCCAAGTCTGGGTAGTCTCTAGTACCCACATAGTTTCTACATGTGTATGAAAGTAGACAGTCTATAGAATTGATAATAAAGTTCAGGCCACTGGCAATATCTCTGACGTGACTAAATACACTTAAGCATTGGTTGAAAGTCAAAACAGTCTTTCAGGAATATTTCATGCTACCAGGATCTTTGTGAGACCTTGTATAAAGCCACACTTCCAAACGTGATCTGTAATTTCAGATCTCGCTTGTAAGTGATGACAGCTCAGTCACATGAAAAGCTACTTTAAAACAGAATACCATCTTCAAAACTAAAAATAAGTATTTTGTGTGCTGAGTATTCAGGTACTATTCATTTACATGGTTGTTTTCGGCACCAATCCAAACAACTAACCAAAACTCACTCCTTAAAATGGGAGAAGCCACATTTTTCTTACCAGAAGTTGTTAGTAGAAGTTTGAACACTGCACCCTAGATAAAGACAACTGTTTTCACTATACAGAAGACAGAATGTTAATGTCAGAAAAGCAGAGCCTTTAAACAAAGCTTATATTGTGCCTTCAGAGACTAGCTAGAACCAAACACCTTACAAAATGAATAAGGAAATTGGGACAGAAAAGTTATCTACTTCATTCTCCAGGTTCCAGCATGCACATTGATCTACATCAAACATTTACCAGTCAGAGCAGTTATTTCTGCATATGAAAAGGACAAACAGGAGCGAGGAAGAGCTGAGGAGTGTGAGTCATTGCCAAAAACTGAACTGGGGAAAACGCTTTGCATGCAAAATCCCAGAAAAGAGTCACAGAACTCATCTGTTTTCCTAAAAATGAGTATGAGAAGATAGTTAATGCTGTGGAAAAAAAATGGCGTAGACTGGTTTTACTACTGTTTTCCAAGGTGCTTTCCCCCTTCAGGCTCTGGCTGTGGTCTGCAAGCAGATGGATTCAATGACAGTGCCAGTTTCAGGAATTCCCACCCCACCCAGCTCCATCTATTCACTCTTCCTCAACCTTGCCCTCCTTCTCTTCTTCCTCCTCCCTCCTAGTGCCAAGCCATCTCCACTTTGCCACCATGATTGGTCAAAAGGCTGGTCTCTGAACCCCCTTCTGACAGACCTTTTCCCCAATATAGACCATTTCAACAGTCCAGTTCAGACTGCATCTCTGTGTACAGTTGTGTTAGCACAGAGTGGGGCATCTGGTCTGAACAGAAGAAGGGCAGGAAGGCAAGGAGCAGAAGAGCCAAACTTCTTAAGGTGGCATTGCCCCACAGCTGCTGTATCCTGAAAGTGCAGCTTCAGTAATAGTGCTTGGCTTTCCATGTTTATTGCTGATGAAATTCTATGTGGGTCAAATAAACTATGCAAAGAGTGTACTAGTATGTATACATGCACAGGATTATTATCTTGCCATAGCAATGTAACTTACAAGTGATAGCCTTACATCAATACCCATGTGTCTCCTTGGATGTTGATAATGTGTTAAAGGGAAAATGGGCAGATTTTAAGCAACGGTGAACAAAGCTGCAGTCTGGACTGTTGAATTAAATTTATAGAGACTAGGTAACCATGTCCATGGGCAACTAGGGTAATGCCAAAGTTAAAATACACCCCTTTCCCTAGTCTAAAGATATTTCAATTCAAAAATCAAGCACAACCAAGTGTTAGATATGATCTAACACTTCATATTATGATCATATCATATCAAAACAATTAATTTTCATACAGTCATAGGGAATATAAGGATAAAAGAAAAATTAGTCACATTTACCAGATGAAGGACTGCAATCCAGAAAGCAGTGACACTAAAAAGAACACAAAGGTCAATGTCCAGAGCCACCTAGACGTGCCAACATTCTATTCATGTTGTTACAAAAGCAAACTAAGACATTACTCATACAGACAGGTAGAATTACTTTAAGCTGGAGTTGGCTGGTGGCATTACCAGCATTGATAGCACTGGAAAGTCACACTTCCCGTATCTAGTATTGCTGCCCTCGTTGAAATGGATGTTGAAAACCTGGTGAGGATTCATATAATAGTTAGCTTTGGTTTAGAAATTATGCCATATAAAATCAGTTGAAGGTCATGCCTACATTCTCACACCACTGCTCAGCCTTTGCTGGACAGTCATCCAGGCTGCTGAACAGCATAGAGATACTCAACCACCTGGCATGGGTTCCCACTAGGTCTCTAATCAGAAAACTGGAGCTTGTGATGAGCTACTGTAGAAGCAGCTGACTTAGAAATAGGGGTCTCTGTCAGAAATAATCCAGGTGTGAATTTGCTTAAATCTTGTGGTGTGCAGCAAGCAGCTCCTCTCTCACTCTCTGAGTTCCCAGCTCAGGAATGACTGTAGGTTCAGTTCTCTTCAGGCAGGGAAGAGACATGTACATAACTTTCCCATACATCACATTTTGGACATGGTTTATGAGAGAGTTCTACATTTCACCATGCCTGTTCACTTGGCCAAGAAAATCTGCTCCTGCGTCATTGTGGAGTATAGACAAGTCAGTGTCTATACTTTACCATTACCCGTGGCCAGGTAAACACTGGGATGCAAAATCTGCACAAATCCTAAATATACCTCAAAGACAAACAATAGCTGTTTGTTGCCTCATTTGTGAACGGGGTGTGATACCTTTCTGTCTCACAAGGCTATTAATGAGGACAAACACCTCAAAAGTATTCAGATATAAAGACAGGGCTATGTAGGTAATTTATGCACTCAGGTAGATAATGCAAGTCATGTGGTAAAGAAATTCAGACAAGTGGATTCTGAATCTCAAAGAAACCACGACAGAGAGTGTAACCTCCTTTATTATACAGATAATAATACTGACAATTTTTGATATCATATTACTCAAATAGACACACTCTTCCAAAAAATATCCCGCCTTGCTTTAAACTTCAGGATCTGGAGAATTTGTCCTATGTATGTATAGTCTGCTACTAACAAGGGTTAATTAACTTTGTGAAAAATCTCATCTTATTTTCTGCTTATGCTGTGTTGACTTAACTTACAGCTATTAGATCATGTAACAGCCTTGATAGATTACAGAATCATTGCAAGGGTGACTGGACCAGTGCCTAAATACCTTTGAAAAACATGCCTGAGCTATGTGCCCAAAGAAGCCTGTTTGAAAAGGAACCTTGACTTCTTAGGCTCTGGGCTGGCACTATAATCATTTGCCCATTTTTTCTATGAGCAAAAACACTCACCTGCCTAATTTTTGTATATACAAATAGACATACAGTATTCAAAATAACATAGAATAATCAAAATAAGGTTTTTGTTGTATGTACAAACAAGAGCTAAAACTGCTGCTTATCCACTTTCAGCAATATGAAAGTCCTCTGAACATTATTTTCTTTCACTGTTACTTTGTGATAACTGATGGAGAAGCACAAGTCTTTCCCCAAAGATGATTCAGAGGAAGTGTCCTTATAAACACACAACATTTAATACAGCTGACAGGGAAAAAGGAAAGCCATTTCTATAATCTTTTTTTAGATCTTTCTTATTTCAGTAATCACAGATCATTGCACATTAGCCTGTTATTTCCATAGTGTCATTCACCATAGTAAACTAATATTTCCAACAGGCTATGCTGAATAGCTAGCTTGGATTTTTAATACTAGCTCTCAAGGACCAAGTTCCATGGGATAAAGTGACTTATACTGAATTCCATTCTACCATAGAAGACTTTACTCTGGTAGTTGAGATAGATTAGGCATACATTGCAATGTATATGTATCAAATAGGGTTAATCTCAATTAATTTGAGACATTTAAATCTGAGTTGGCCATCCCCATCTTCTCTTACTATAATTTGAGAAAAGTAAGGCACAATAAAAGACATAAAAATAACACACATGGTCGTGTTCCTTCCAAGTTCCTGTTTGTCTCCATTAACTACAGTGTGGTGAGTAGTTCAGGTATTGTTGTAACTTTCATTGTCTAAGGACAAAGGTGAAGCAGAGTTTGCAGACAGAGTTAATGCCTTTTACCTGAACAACTATTAGTGTTGGGAAAGGTAGTAAAACTTTTGGCTATTGCAGTCTTTCTGTTTTGAAGCAGGACCTATATACTTGAAATCTTGCTGTTTCCCAGCTGTAACAGTTGATCCAGTAAAGTTTCAGCTCTACCTATAAACCTGAACTTAGATGTGATGGAAATGTATACATCAGAAACATTTCCATTTGGTCAAATAAACCCACCTTGATGCTCGATAATGCTTTTGTAATAATTACTGTTTTATTCGCAAATTAGACCTTTGAATTAAATACAGCCTGCTGGGAGCACATGTTCTCCAAGTTTTTGTTTACACTTCACTTATAGCTCTGTACCTTGCTCACCTTGTTTAACTACCTAATAAATATC
Source organism: Pavo muticus (assembly GCA_016647715.1). NCBI lineage: Eukaryota > Metazoa > Chordata > Aves > Galliformes > Phasianidae > Pavo > Pavo muticus. The sequence continues at coordinate 1,728,671 of JACDJE010000257.1, read as the reverse complement.
TCACTCCCATAAAAGTTAGATATTCGGTACTAACATAACACTTTATAGGTAGAGAAGCATTATCCAAATGAAAAACAAGAAGACAGAAGAAATAAAGAGAACAATACCAGGAAAATGGACTGACTCAATGCTTCTGAAAGAATTCTCTTCAGAGACAAATTATTCATTCCATAGAGGCATGGCAGCACCCAGTGTTTACTCTGAGTCAGCTGTCAAAATGTAGGCCTTCCAAAATGGGTTCCTTGGCCAAGTGATGCAGAATGTTTGCACCTGTACTGCTCAAGAGTGGTCTGTTTCAGAGAAAGCTCATCGCTTCTGCTCTGATGCAGCATACACCTGTTTGAAAGGATATCCGCAAAGCCCTTAAACACAGTTGTCGTTTTTTCAAAAAGGGCCGGAAAGATGATCCTGGTAGCTACAGACCTACAGACCTCTCATCTCAGTGCCGGGGAAGGTTATGGAACGGACAATCTTGGAAGCCATCATGGCCCAGTTAAAGGTCAGCCATGGGATCAGGCCCAGTCAGCATGAGTTTACAAATGGTAGGTCCTGTTTGGCAAGCCTGATTTCATTCTATGACAAGGTGACTCGCTTAGTGGATAAAGGTAAGGCTGTCGATGTGGTCTACCTGGACTTCAGTAAAGCCTTTGACACTGTCCCCCACAACATTCTCATGGAGAAGCTGGCTGCCCACGGTTTGGATGGGCGTACGCTCCGCTGGGTGAAACACTGGCTGGATGGCTGGGCCCAAAGAGTTGTGGTCAATGGAGTTAAATCCAGTTGGCGGCCAGTCACCAGCGGTGTCCCCCAGGGCTCGGTACTGGGGCCACTCCTATTTTAACATCTTTATTAATGATCTTGACGAGGGGATTGAGTGCACCCTCAGTAAGTTTGCAGACAACGCTAAGTTGGGAGGGAGTGTTGATCTGCCTGAGGGAAGAAAGGCACTACAGAGGGACCTGGATAGACAGGATTGATGGGCCATGGTTAACTGTATGACTTTCAAGAGGGCCAAGTGTCGGGTCCTGCATTTTGGTCACAACAACTCCAGGCAACCCTACAGGCTTGGGGAGGAGTGGCTGGAAATCTTTGGTGTACTGATGGACAGTCGGCTGAATATGAGCCAGCAGTGTGCCCAGCTGGCCAAGAAGCCCAATGGCATCCTGGCTTGTATCAGGAATGTGTGGTGAGCAGGACTAGGGAAGTAATCCTGTCACTGTACTCGGCATTGGTGAGGCCTCACCTCAAGTACTATGTTCAGTTTTGGGCACCTCAGTACAGAAAGGACATTGAGGTGCTGGAGCAGGTCCAAAGAAGGGCAACAAGGCTTGTGAAGGCTTGGAGAATATGCCCTACAAGGAAAGACTGAAGGAACTGAGGTTGTTTAGCCTGGGGAAAAGGAGGCTGAGGGGAGACCTCATTGCCCTCTTCCAATATCTGAAAGGTGCTTACAGCAAGGGCGGGGCTGGTCTCTTCTCACTGGTGACAGGTGACAGGACGAGGGGAAATGGCCTCAAGTTGCACCAGGGTAAGTTTAGGTTGGATATCAGGAAACACTTCTTTACTGAAAAGGTTGTTAAGCACTGGAATAGGCTCCCCAGGGAGGTGGTTGAGTCACCATCCCTGGATGTGTTTAAAAACCATTTGGATGTGGTGCTCAGGGACATGATTTAGTGGAGGGTTATTAGTTAGGGTAGTATGTTTAGGTTGTGGTTGGACTTGATGATCTTTAAGATCTTTTCCAACCTGAGCAATTCTATGATTATATGATTCTATGTGTATACGTATTCTGTGTAAGTACCCAATATAACATAGATCTGCTTGGTAATCCATGTAGTTTTGTTCTTTTAGCATGAGCCTGAATAAAGTGTTGTATGCCCAGAGGGGTGGTAGGAAGGCACTGGGAGGAGTTTGAAACTGTTAAGTCTGCAAGGATGTTGTTGAAGGACAGTGTAGGGCAGAGGTATTCAAATGTGAGGCAGTCTCATCCTTCTTGCACTGTGCTGGCTTTTTGTTTTAGAGGAACTGTTTGGCTCACTACAGAGAATGGCCTTGTAACAAATGAAGACTTACAGAACGTGAATTATGAGGGAATATGGACACAGGAATGAGCAAACTTATTTGATAGTGTAGAAGTATCCAGGGAGGTCTGAAACATGTTTGGTAGTGCTTGGACAACTAAGAGCATGGGATCTTACTGAGCATCTCTTTTTTTTTTTTTCTCCTATCTTGAACATAACACATGTGAAAAGCACAGTGATGATCAGTGTATCCAGAGCTAGATTTCAAATACTGCTTCAACCTTGGTCATCATCTAAGCAAAAGTAAGCAACCGATAATGTTATTTGTTTGACCATTCTTGCATCATGGAGAAATGGATTTGAATGTAACCATGAAATGCATGCTAATGTTTTCCAGAGAGGAGTATTTTCAAACGTTGTATCAGTTGCTGTACTAACTCTGGTGTTAAGCTAAAGCAAAGGCTGGAGTTGTCACTTACATAACTTCGGAGTTTTCTTGTCCCAGTTAGTGTGCTTCAGTAAGTTCTCTTGTGTTGTTTTGCATTCCTAGAAAATTTCAGACATCATTTTTCCTTATTTCAAAATTTCTCAGCCACAACCAGATTAATAATATGCTTTATTTTTCGTTGTTACTTCATAGAAGTTGTACTCCTGTACACATCTTCCCAAACACTCTCAGCATTCCTTTAAAGTCTGCTGACTCTGCTTTACAAAGCTTACCCATAGTAGTCCTGTCCTCCATACTTACCAGGTTTGTACGCTGTTAACATTACATCTAGTTGAGAGGTTAAAGGAGATCTTATTGCTTTTTTTTTTTTAAACACTCTAAAATAGGGGAATAGGTTGAACTAACCTTTTAAAAAACAGATCTAGTGGCAGTTCCAGATTTCCCCTGAATTTCCCATCTTTTATATCACATACACAAAATCTGTGAGCCTGATTTAAAGGTTGTAATCTGACTCCTACAATAAACACGAATACTTTTTTCATATCTATACCAGCACTGTCTAAAAATGCCTTGGAAAATGGCTAATGCTCATTCCTAGGCACAGTTTGAAATGCAGTTACATCACATTAACCTGTGTTACGAAATTGTTGTCAAAACAACTCCTCCATGTTGTTATAACAAACAAAGGACTGGTTGGATTATTTCATGTCCTACAGATAATTATTTTGTCTTCATACTTCTTGAACAGATTTTCATTGGAGATACAAACTAAGAAGTGTACCAAATCCAAACCTTTGTACTTATTTTGCGATTATATTGTGCAGTAAGTAATTGCATACTGGTAAGGTAAGAAACGTGCCAAATAATATCATTAAATTTCACTTTCTTTTTTTGCAGATTGGACTAATCAATTTTATTTCTAATATGTCAAGGGCCAAGAATATGTGTGTAGAGGGAGTCAGTGACGTTTCATCAAATGAAAAATAATTTTACCATATATTTGAACAGATCATATTCTCCAAAGTTTGAAATCATTTCAAATTCATTTCAGAACAAAATTATCTTTAGGCCCATCCACAATATAATCAGTGAAATTTAGTGAATAAGATTACTCCTTACTCAGAGGGGTGGCTCTAGCAGTAACAACACATAATCTCTTCTCAATAATACTGGATTTTTCCCTTCCATTTCCCTTTTCCTTTCTCTATCCCTCTCCTTTCCCTTTCCTTCTCCCTTTTCCTCTCCCTCTCCTCCTTACTTTTTCCCTTTTCTTTTCTGTTTTTCATAAAATTTTATCAAGACTACAAAAGAAAAATTACTTCAGACACTGAGATTTTATTTTGATATAGGGAAACATTTGCTTTAAAACCCTATGTTATTGTAGTCAATATTTCAAAATAAATAAATAAATAATGAATAGAATTGGGAAAACAGAGCTTCATTCTGCATTTCAACAATTCCAAATTTTTATTTCCAAATGATTTTTAAGACTCTGAATATATCAAAACGAGCTATTTCTTAAGAAGAGCTTTGGCTTTTATGAACTGCCATTTTTTTTCAATTAAAAACATTTCACAATAATTTAGTTCTGTTCCAAAATCCATTGAAGTCATTACAAACTTTCTTTTGATTTCAGAAGTTTTTGGATCAGGTCCACAGATGGGATTTATGAAAGCAGGAGAAGAAAAAAAAAAGCACATCTATTCCAGTGGTTCAGATTTAAAGCTCAGATCTACATGCTTAACTTGGGAGACAAATACACATAAGGGCAATATTTGGCCCTGATAATTTTTTCAAACATAAATGAAACAGAAACTGAGATTAACAGCTGAGAAAACAGCCTATTTACTTTTTTTATTATTATTTTTACTATTATTATTTGTGAATTTTACCGTAGTTCTTGACTATATTACTATATTTAAAGAAGTTAGCAGTCTACAATGTAGATTTAAATCTTCTTTATTAAGTGCTGATTTAAATCCAAGCAATGAATTAATTTCATGTTCTTGACAGGACCTCACTAGTCACAACACAATTTCTGTATAAAATAAACATAAGAGAAAGGAATGCTTTAAATCCACAAGATTTGGGCACATATTCCAAATAAATTACTTAATGACTAGAACACTCTTATATTACTTGTCTTTTTCCTACATTGTGGAAACAGTCCTGAGCTGTGCATAGTTTATTCAGTGACTTTGTCACTGGTCCAGTCCTGAAAGCAGTTAATCTGAGTAAGAGCAGTCAAGCTATTTCTAAGCTCTCACCTACCAAGATCTTCATGGTGCATTATTGGCAATGTAATGAAACAGTACGGAATCCCTTGTTTTCTTGTAAATGCCATTGGCAAAGTGAATAGGAAGGGATTTAGAGATCATTACAGTGTCTTTCACCATCTTTGGTCAAGATATCTTCAGCAAAACCTTCAGAGCTGTTTTCTAGTTGCAAAGTAACATGAGCAAGTAATGAAGGACAGGGAACTTAATATGGGTTTGACATACTAGTAATTATATTGGATAGAGGTATATAGAACATATATGTACACAAGTGTATATCTACCTATCTTGATCTTACTTCAAGATAAGTAATATCATATAAGTAATATGACAAACTAAACTTAATTCAGAACTACTATTACATATACTATATTGTATGTATACACATGTAAATATGTATGTAAGTGTACAAAAGGAATGATTTTGAAGATACAGGTATATAACATAATGGCATATCCTTTATAAAGAACACCAAATATGCATCTGGATCTTAGATGTTTACCAGTGCAAGATAAGTAGGTTTCCAAGTTTCCATCTTGACTCCTTTGTATGTCTATATATATTTATAAAGGCCTAAAGGATGATTTGTGTGCCTGACATTTTGTCACAGCTACAATTGGTGGTTATTTCCACTAGCATGTCTTAATTTTCTTGTGCATGTGAACATATGAACATATGTAAACATATGAACATGTACACAGAAAACACCTTTTTTTCATTCTAGATTGCAAGATAACACATAAGACATAACAATGCAATGTAAAAATAACCTTTCACCTGAAGTTCATGTCTTGTAATAACAATTGTTCCATTAAGTGTCTTTAAGTTCACCAGTTGTTTTTTCAGGCTCTGTCTTCAGTGACTGGAAAGAGACAGGCAAATCATACTTTTGTAAGATAGGTATCTAAGATAGGTTGGTGAATCACTAACTGAACGTGCCTACTTCTCCCCACTCGAAGACAAAACAATTAGATTAGATTTTGACAATTAAACATTAGACATTTTAAGTCAGGAGTGCTGAATCACACCCTAAGAGCTATACGTGGAGAAGGAGACGAAGGCAGAAGCTGAACGACATTAACATGCTGTGTTGGTCTTCTCATATACGCTTGCAGTCTGGAAAAAGTCTGGTCTTTCACTTCTGGGTGATGGAGGAAGTAATGTCCACATTACTGGGTCAGTGCATCTCTTCAGATGACCTACATGTTAACTCTGCCCTTTCAGCAAAGTAGGATATGTGTGGGATGTCACGTTATCAAGTCATAACAAACCCTCACTGAGGGCTAAGCTGTGGTTTGCCACAGGCTCATACACAGAGCAGAGTTTGGCAGAGTGGCCTCAGACACACACCACAGAGTCTCTTGATGATGGGATGACCCACAAGATCAAAACTTGCTCCTCTTCCGTAGTCTTGTCCTGGATGACAATGATGAGGATTAGCCTTGCTGTGACCCTGGACCCAAAGCAATGTATGCTTTTAGGCTAGAAACTCCATCTCCTTTTCTTTCATACTCACTCCATTCTTGCAGGAAGAAAGGGAGTAGTGTTTCTGTGTATTCTGGCCTATCGTGCTTTTCATAACACTGAGCAGTTTTAATGTTTTAATGCTCATCTACTGAAAAGAATACGGGCTTTTAATGGGCATATTCTTGAATATGACACATTTTCTCGTGCTTTCAAAGAGTTCTAGCTAATACAGAGGTAGGCATGGTGCATAAGAAATGGACTGAATTATTAAAATTTTGACTTGAGAAATATGAAGCCTATGATGCCCCATATCATGTTGCTACTGCATGGGAACCCAGCTTCATTTTTTTCTATTGTGCACAAAGGCTTCTATGAAATGATTGAAGTCCAATTTCAAAGAATTGCTATAGTTCCTGAAATGAACTTGGAATGAATATATGTCTGCAGACACTTCTCACTTACGCAACTGTAAAAAATGTCTATTTATAATAGAAGGTAGTAATTCACTCTTTCAGATTCAGAAATACCATAAGCCTCCAAAGTTGAGTTAATGTAATTGTCACTGGAGAAAAACAGAAAATTGTTTGTATTATCACTATACATGTGGGTCTTTTTTAATAACACACATTTAGAATATTTCTGCCTTGAAATGTTCTCTGAGACATCTTATCTTAGTATTTGTCAGAGTTTATTTAATATCAGTCTAGGTTTACACATTCCCTCAAAACTAAACAGTCATTATGAGGCTCAAGTAAAAATTAGTGAGACCATGTAAACTATGGGTGAAAAGGTGCTCTTAAATATTCAGGACTCAAGCATTTGATACCACACTTCAAGGTTACCACATCAGACGTCCTTCTCTGTTCCTACTCCTACCTGTTTGAAGTATTGCACTGGCATCAAGGGTAGGTAAGAGCAGATGCAGTGGGACTTTGCTTCTGGTAAACAGAAATTCACACTAGCTGATTTGATCTCATCTAATTTTAGTCCCTTCAATTAAGCATGCAAGTTAAGAATGTGTTTTCTTTTCCACAATTCCGTCAGAGGAAAAAGAAAGAGGCTTTTCTCTAGGGTAATTAGTCCATGTAATTGCTTTTAGTAAGTACCTCCTCTTTTGTCATTCCAGTCTTAATGTCCAGTCCTGAATATCCAGACCCTTGTGAACCAAGCTGTAATACAACTCATTGAGCTGAACTTCTCAACAGCTTTGCCACTCTTTCAGATACAGGTGATATTTTTCAGATATTTTGGAGGAATAGTTAGGAAAGAATTGGCCCAGGTGAGCCATGTGGAACTTAGCTTTGCAAAGGCGACAGTTGATTGATTTGCTCTGTCAAGGAGCAGGGCACTGTGGCTTGCTCCATTTATCCAAAATATTGTGTTTATCTGTTACCAGTCAGCTGTACACAGGCAGGATAATTCCTCTGACTGCAAGTTGCCACCATCCCAAACTGTGCCGAGAGGCATGAGGAGAACAAGATACTTTTGCTCCCTGTCCTGACTTCTCTCACATAGGGTTGGGCATCGTCTGGCCATAATAGAGACTTCAGTTAGCTTGTCTTTGAAGTGGGAGGTTGAGTCACGCCATCTGTGAAATCTTCATATTTCATCATTAAGAAAATGCATCCCTGTGCCAGGGTATCCCATTGTTTATCCACTGTTCTGGCATGGCCATGCTGGGGGAGGGATGCCAATCACAAAACAAACTGTGAGAGGCAGGCAAACGCCTAGGTGAGACTGGTTAAGGCTATATAGGGTAGACGTTTCACTCAAAAAGGCGGCAGTTTGTTGCCATTATTACTGGAAGCCCTCACAGGCTTCAGAAGAGTGCCCTTTGGTATTTCGGCTTACAAGTCAATTATATGGGAAAACTATATGCAGTTTTTCTATGCCCAGAAACACAGCTCATGCCTCAAGCAGAATTATATGGGTTTGCTTTTTGAAAATAATGGGAAAAACACTTTGAACTAAAGAGATTAATTCATGCATTTGCAGTTAAATAAAATGCATATTTTGCCAGAATATCTTCTTATGCAGCCACTGTTTTGGCATACCAATGTAATGAGCATGCCAGTTACCACATAATTATGAAAGGGATCCAAACAGGACTATCTCTTGTACCTTTTCTTCTTTCAGAATAGCAAGCGAAATGTCATCCCCACTGAAGTATGAGTACCTTCCATAATTAAATCAGGATTTCATGCATAACTTCTTGCAGCTGCTGTCAGTGATAAATTTCATTAATAAATTACTTCCTTTGCTGACAGTAAGTCATTGTATATTATCAATTATCACTAATTCTCTATCTGAATTTGAGATTTCAGTAACTTTCTAATACAAATACCTCATTGAAGTTATTTGTCAAAATCTAAGAGTGAAATAAATTCTTACTTTCTTTCGCTTTATGAGAACTACAAAAGGCTACTGAAAAAAGTAAACATAACAGTAGTGAAGATTCTTTTTAGACTATATCATCTACATTTGAGTTATGTAGTGTTCACATATTCAAGTATTTCTGAAGCAACATTTAATTTTAAATAAGAGTTGAGATTATTCTGTAAGTACATGACTTCAGAGAGGCGAAGTTTGAAGGAAAATATTAACTATCATGAGGATTCATAATAAAATCTTGATATATAGCAACAAAGAGTCATTTTCAAAGAAAAGGGGGGGAGTAAATAGTGTTTAACTCAAGAAAATGCTGACTTAAATCTTCTCTCAGTTACAATATTTTTATATGGTAAAATCCTTGAGTTACTCCCAGTTTAAATTTCTCACTGGCATTAAAGATCTATCTGGAGAATGCAATGGAATACAGTGCAGATACACCCTGACCCTCTCCAAGCTCACTCTGGAACTGGAAAATCTATTTTAATATAGTAAAGCAGCCCTGCTTATAAGCTAATAATGCTTGTTTAGAGGCAGGCTGAATTAGTATGTGTTCTTGATGCTGTTTTATGTGTCAGTTCGCTTAGGTAACTATTAGTTCTCAAGACTGTACATTCTGTAGGTCTCAAGACTTTTTGTTCTTGAGATCTGAAGATACGACATTTGGTAGGGTAGGGACACCTCTGAAATGAAGTCTTTGAGCATTAGAGGAGGATTAGAATATTCAAGGTGCTAAAACTTATCTAGTATACTGGTTGGTGCAAGGAAGGTGTATCTTTGGTGGAAGAATATCAGTTCAGAGAGCACTAGAACAAACTGAACATTTACAAGGCCATGGACCCAAATGGGATATACCTATAAGTGCTGAGATACTGACAGTTGTGATTGTGAGGCCACTCTCTACAATCTTTGCTCAATCAAGTCATCTTAAAGAAGTGCCCAAAGACTGGAGGAAAGCCAGTGTCACTCCTAGGGCAAGAAAGAGGGAATTACAGTCTGATCAGCCTCACCTCAGTCCCTGTGAAGGTTTTGGAACAGCTATTCCTGGGAAACATTTCTAGGCACATGAAAGACAAGAAAGTCATTAGGAGTAGTCAGCATGGATTCACCAAGGGAAGTCATGTCTAACCAAGCTGGTAATCTTCTAAAACAAAATTATTAGCCTGATGGATGAGAGGCAATCACTGGATATTATGTGGATAATCAGTGGTTATCAGTGGATATATGTGCTCTATTCATTGTGTTTTGTAGCACTATAAGAATAGTCAGTTATATTGACACAGCAAATCTTCTCTATAAATATAAGATAGTAGGTTTTCCTAGAGCTTTTGAACAGAAGACTGTCAAAATTGAGAATGAAATACACTGGACATAAATACCCTGATTTTTTAAACTAAAAATAAATGCTATGCTTTTCTCAGAAGAGTGCGGGGAAAATTGCTTAAAATAACATTCCCATAGGTTCAGAAGTGGTCAAATTATGAGCTCCAATACAAGCCTTTAAGCATCCATATTGTTTTGTGTTTTTAGATAAACCCTGATCTGGCTTCAACCTGGGCTAATTACCTGCCAGGGGCCTCTGCACTGTTTAGAGGGCAGCAACAGCCAAGAACTGTTCCAGTAAGGAAACAATGGTTGCAGCCTCACTGTTTTGGGGATAGAGAAGCTTTAAACTACATGCATGTGATCCGTGTCTTGCCACTTCCCTGTGAATGGGCCTGTCTCATCTAACAGTGCACAGATATAGCCACTGGGCCTTTAACCGTGTGAGATGGCCTACAGTGTTCAAGGTATAGACATGTGACTACAAATGCCCTACCTGTGAGGCAAATTGAGCTACCTCAACTGTAAACTGGGGCTGTAAACAAGATACTGTTTAAAAATCTGTATGAAGACATGTGCCTTCAGTGATCTGAGTCTGTGATAACAGACTCAATAATTTGATTCCCTGACCATGGGACTCAAATTAGATGCTTAAACAGTATTCAGCACCATTCAAGTACAGTTATTTATCCTTCCTGACCAAGATCAGCTATTGCAGAAGGGTATAGATATCCCGTACCTTTTAGTGCCATGCAAGTGTCTTGGATACCCAGATGTCTTTGTATCTACACAGAGTTTACTTCAGCTGGCAGTAGGCAGCTAAGTCAGGCAAATGAATCCTATGTATGGTGATCAAATTCTGAGTAAACTTCTAAAAGAAGTTGGATTGTTGGCTCAGGGTGCTTGAGTGAAGCATATCAGGTCCAGATCTGCAGAGACTTACTCATAGTTCAATTCTAATGATTCATGTGGGCTTCCAAGACAGCAGAGTTCCGTACTATAAATGACACAGCTATCATACTACTGAGGTTGAAGAAAGGCCTTTTCATTGTTTCCCCTATGTAATAAAACCCATACTGACTATGGTTTACAAGAACAAGAGGAAGGCCCAGTCAAGGCTTGCCACCTGTGTGTCTCGAATTGTCTATATATGATTCCAATATTGATATTGCTCTAACCTCTGTTATGCCTCTCTCTGCCATCTGCAAAGCTGGGGGAACAGGTTTCCCTTCTACTCACCATGACAAACTGTGTTATAGATTAAAGGAAATCATGTTTATATAAATACATAGTGTGTATACAGTACATATAAAATAACTTGAACAACTTGTCTGAACACCAAATACTCAGGAAAGGACAGTAAGTCACCTCTGTTATCAAAGTGCAAACAGAATTTAGTCCAACCAGAACATTTCTGGAACAGGTGGCATGCAGTAGTATGTTTGAAGGTTATGTGTCTATGTCAAACTTAGCTACAATAACTGGTAAGAGTAGAAAAGTCTATATCAATTAAAAGTCCAAATTATAATGTTGAACTTTCTTCACTATTGATACAATAAGTAACTGTCTAATAAAGAAGCAGAGCAAAATTTTATGACTGCTTCTGAAATGGTGAAATAATGTTGTCTGTTAAACGTATGCTCTTGTAGGAAAGTAACGAATGTGTTTATGCTTTCCCTCCAGCAACTGTAAAGTGTAGGGACACACTGGCACACAGGGAGGTATGAATTAAAAAGAGCACCTCACTGGCACTGGAAAGTGCGTCTCAGAAAGATATGCTGATAGAAGCCAATGAATGTCTGAGCACAGACTCTGGGAGCTTAGTATGAAACAGCCTACATCACTTGGGCTGCATGGAACACCAGGAGCAATCTTTTGCCTAGGTAAAATTATCTTGCAGTTAAAGAGTTATTTTAAAGTACCTGCTGCTGGTCACTTTCTTAAAGATGGCACTGTGGGATGACGAAGGATCTGAGAACCAAAGTATTCCTTTGTCATTTGGTGAAAGACTTCAGACCTGTGCCACTAGCCACTGAGATCACAACAGACTTTCAATTGACTTCAGCATTCTTTGAATCAGAGATGTCATAAAAGAACAGTGAAAAGAAGGCACTTAGAGCTGAATATTTCTATGCACCAAGGGACAAGATTTGATAAAATAAGAGAGGAAATCATGAGACATACACAGTGTTCATTTCAAAGTTCAGGAGAAATTTAAGGAGTAAAGGTTATATGCAACACTCAAACTGGGAGTTTGAAAAATCTGCAATTCTGAAAAGCACTGAAGAATGGACTGCTCACCCAGAAAGTGGCAGACCCACAGCAAATGCACCCTCAGGAGCCTGCCAAGCACCAGCCTGGTTCTGACTCACAAAGAAATATACAATATAGTGAGTCATAAACATCACTTCCTTCTGCACAGTTCATTTCCTGAAGGTTTCCCATCAATTTCTGCTTTTCTGTAAGATCTAGCAATGGCATGACTGAAGATCAGCATAAGAAATTTCTCACTGAAAAAACAGTTCTTCTCAGAACACGTACAGAGCATTATATTTACCTATTTTTGTGGGAGTGGCGGCAGAAAAGACAAGTCAATTTATAAATTAGACCTGTTTTCCCAGTGTTGTTTTTCATGTGAATCATCACACTGAGTTGATCGCATTTTCTGATTTTAAAAGTTTAAACATGCAGAAAAATGTACCTTTTCACTCTTCATCTTATCACGTACATCATCAGCACACTACCACCCTCTTCCACTAAAAATATTCTCCACCATGCCAACTATGAACATGCCCCAGGCTTATTTCTTAAGAAACATTAAGCATTACCTCATGGAGCACATTGAAAATATGTCCAATAACAACACAACATCTAAGAAAAATGCAGAAACCTTTTCTGCTGTCAGTGAGGTTAGCAACTAATTTTCATCTTAGCATGAAAAAAAAAAAAAAAGAAGAGTGGTTTTCACTTTACTTTTTGATTTCTTGATGCAGATTGCACCATTTAGACTTCATGTTCCTTTAAGCAATCTCACAAGCGAGACCAGACTGGTCGAGTGAGTAGATTTTATTGTATGTCACTGTCAACAATATCTAGATTTCAAATTCTTATGGCAAACAAGAGATAATAAATCCATAGGTTCACCTTGCAATCACTGTTCGTTAGAGCTGGCACAACACTCACAAACTCGAGAAATGATGAAGACCGTGGAAAGTCTCAGGGAGTAGAAATTCCCTTGGGCTAGCCAAAGTCACTGCTTACCCTGGAGTAACCATGGCTGTTTCAGATGCATTGTCCATTTGCACTTCACTCTTGGCATGCCTGAATTTCACATATTTATGCTTGGTTTCTTTTAGCCAGCAGCACCTACTGAGGTTGCACCTGTACCCTAAAGCTTCTCCACCCATTGCACCAAGAGCAACTTATTTTTGCCATTACAGAATTAAGTTGTTATAAAACTCCACAGCAGTGAGAAGGAGAGCTGGTTGGGCAGCATCTCAGAGAATCCTCACGGTTACTGCAACCATTTTATTCTGCTAAAGGGAAACCCTTGTAATGGAAATTTCCATAGCTGATGTCCTTTCTTGACATCCTTATGTTTTCTGCTGCCGTGACTCACAAACAATGTCCTGGTGTGTAGGAGGTGAGTACTTGGAGACTACCTTAAATAACGATTACAGGGCATCTCTCTGAATGCAAACATCAGATTTGTATTTGTTGACCAAAGAATATTATTGTGTAAATGTATGGCCTGATCCGTGGTCTCCTTCAGATTTCAGAAACAGGCACACTTCTCAGGGAAGCCACAGAGGCTGCCGGCACTCTGGTGGTGGCATGATCTCTAGCCTGAATTGGTAGATCTAATCTGGTTAATTCATAATAAACTGAGCGCAATTAGACACCCACTTAGATAGCCTCTGGCTAACTGTCTGACTTTCTATCCTATCTGTGAAACTGGCAAACATTGCGAAACTTAAAATTTTGTCCTATCCTCATTTTTAGAAGAGTTCTGTGTAGATCCAGAATGTGTAAGCGTGACTTCATTGTGTCAGAGTCAGGTTTGATAAATGAATAATCAAATAAGTCATCTGATTTAAATGTAAGGATGAGACCATAATATGCAGAGTTTTAACACAAGGTATAAATATGACTCTGTCCTTGTGGAATTCAGTGTCCTTATGTACAGTGCCAGCACTTCCCTATTTCACTGGCAAAAGGAAAGATAAAAATGCATGTTTCATAACTGTTCCTTAACAGTATCTGTTTTAGAAGTTGGTATTACATTTGTCAGCATCCAATGTATGTTTCTCACCGGCTTCAGTAACCATTTCTTAACCAGCTTAGCCAAGTGAGCAAAGACCAGTGTGGGGATGTCCAAGAGTATGTGAGACAGGGTTTTGACTGTGTCATTTCTAAGGATTCCTTAACATTTCCAGCTGAAGAAGACAGTCCTGAGATATTTGTTGCTCATCGTGCCAAGGTGGTTACAGGAATTTGAGATTCTTTTGAGGATAACCAAAGGACACTTTAGGGTTTGTGGGTGATATCTGCCAAAGACAGTCTTTCCAAGGAGAGAACCACAGAGCCAAGCAATACAGGAAGCTTTGTGGCCATGCTAGTGGCTTCGTGTCCTCCACTGAGTCAAGGGGAAGCACTGTACTCCCTTGGAGCTCTAGGGCACACTAATTGTTTGTGTGTGCTTCTGATATGAGGGCTGCACTGTAGCTGGTGGAACAGCAATTTTTCAGGGTGATTGTGAGGGTATGTGTTACATGTCTTGCAGTATGGCATATATTCACTTGGGGATGTTTGGGGAATAATTTTTGAGAACTGTAGAGATGGAGGGAAACAAATTTGGTGGTGATGTGTCCTTGTTACTAGAAATCCCTGAAGTGAACTATCCCCAGAACTGATTATAATCTTGAAGGAAACTAGTTCGTTTGCTCCAGAAGAGATACTGAAAACAAACTAACAAATATGTGACATGAGCAACCTGGGGAAAAAAAGGGAAGCTGAGTTATTTGATAGTACAAACAAGCCAATGAGGTCATTGTTTTGCAGATGCTCCTTGCCATTCTTCTCTTAACTGAAGCTGTTGCTCAGCACAGGAGAGCTCACCTTCTTAGCGTCATGATTATCTCAGTACCAATGGCCTAGTTCTGAAATGTGTATTGCGAGTGGCTGAGCATAAAGGGGCCATGGCAGCATGTCTTCCCTGGGGCGTACATCTATTGTCATAGTCTAGTCTAGTGAACAGGGATTATTTCACTAACATGCTTGGAAGATGATAAATGTTTATTTCACAGTGGAGGTAACCTCAGCAGGCTGAATTAGGCACTCCTTCAGCTCTAGGAAAAGACTCATTACTATGGCATCATATCACAGGCTGCATACATCTGCAAATGCAGTTATATCAGCCAGCTCTGCAGAGGATGCGAGTGTGAAAGCCTGCCTGAGGTCAAACTTCTCTGTTAGCACATTACCTCTAAGTGATGTGATATTAACGCTGCACTACCAAAAACACTGTTCTAGGGGAAGGCTGACACTATGCCTATTTTTACCTACCACTGGCCTTCCAACTATTAGCTATGAGCTACCTTTTGAGAATTACATAAGGCCTCTCCCTTCCAGGGGCTTAGGAATGCAATCCACCCTTTTAGTCCCTTGAGGAAAAATGCTTTTTCCAACCACTGTCAGGACATTGTGTGAAGGAGGACTTGGCTGCTTTTCTGGTGCCCTGAAACCTTCCTAATAGAAGGCACGCAGTAGCCTCATCTGAGCCAAAGCGCACATGAAGTCTCTCCTAAAAAGGACTGGGTCTGTAGCAGTAGAACAAGCACTCCAGCCCTTCTAAACTGAAAGGAACTGTTTGCAGTAGTATTCCTCAGCATTCTACCATCTTCCAGGGAAGGAAAGGCAGATGAAATATTCTTCTCCTGAAGGCCAAAAAGTGCTTCCGTGGATCGATGTTTAAAAACATTGAAGGAGAAAAAAGACAATTCTTGAAATCAGAATATTTTGTTAGTTATAGAACAATCCCCAACACTGTAAAAATATTTCCCTGACCTAACATTAAAAAAATTGCTTTTGCTGTTTTTGAAATGATGAACAGGATGCTGCACACTGACACTATCTTTAACTAAACAAACATATAACTAAATATTTGCTAAAAAAAAATAGCTTCCTTCTACTTGGAGAAGAGAGTTCTGCCAAGGGTTTCTCTCTGGCAAACACAGAGCCATAGCCAAAATTCAAGGCAAGGCTCCTGCTACATCTCTCATAACTTTTAATGGGGTATAAGGGCAGTCAGAGTGCAGATGTAGACTTAAAGGCCAATAATGATGATGAGAGGCCAAGCTCACACCTTCTGGGGACAGTTCCATCAGAATTAGAAAGTACTTGGGTCAGTGGAGATCCCACTTACTAACAGCAAGGTTGTTGGAATGATTAACAGCTAAGACGTTCTAATGCCTACTTTTAAAAAATATATCATGTAGTTCTATTAGTGGGAAAGAATTGCATTCCAGGAATGTAAGTGCAGTTAAGCATGCAAATGTAAATTTACAGTGGACTGCCTACTGAGATATTAACAGTACAGACTTCATATTGGAGTACTAAGGCTTCTTTTTAAATAAATTTACATGAAAAATTGAAGAAAAAAAGACCTGATATTCAAGTGATCTAAATTAATAATTTACTCTTTCTGGTTCTTGGATCAGAAGTTATAAAGCAAATTAAAATTCTATATTTCTTACATGATGCAGGCAGGGTTAGGCACTTATTAACTGCACATGAAGCAGCCACCAGTATGATGGGCAATACCTCAACCATTAAGAAAATCATAGAGATGTGAGTAACCTAACCAGGTTGGATATCTCATTGAAAGCCTCTGTAGGCACTTTGATTTGAGTATATAAGCAACTTAAGCCCTTACTTTGGATTGATGTCCAGTGTTTGGGTCCAGGTAGTTAGGACTGCAACACAGAAGCCTCGTATAGACCTATTTGAATTTGGTTCTCCTGTGAAAAAATATAACCAAGGCACCTACTTTTTCTGTTTGGGATTAAGGATTAGGTAACTTTTCTTTACATGGATGACTACTAGTAGAAATACCCATAACTTTTAGAGAAGTCGTCATACTACCAATTCCGGCATCTATATTTATTATGTTTGGTGTTACTTGGTTCCTAACTGTAGAAACATCACAAAGAATTATTCCCAGTGAAGAACAGCTGGTGAAGAACAGAAATTATATAGATCTTCATAATTGTGAGTTAAGGAATAACTATTCCTACAATAATCACAAAACAGAGGCCACCTAATTCAGCTACTAAGTAGAGAGTTTATTAAACTTTTTCACACAATGGCTGACTACATATTCCACGAACATTCTGCAGACACTGAAGGACATGAATGGGTTTAAAGTGGAATTAGACAAACATATGCGTTTATAAGTGTTTGTCCATGGCTAATAAGTACAATGATTTGAATATATCTTCAGACTCACCTAATCATAAAAATCCAGAGAACTACATTAAGAATAGATTATCTACTTGTTTATAGGAACTTAATCTAGGCAACTGTTCCTGAATGTTACCAAAGACAGACATATGGGGAGATCTATCTTACCTAGACCAGTATTTCTTATGCTCATTGTCCCCTGAAGCCACTGAATACGGACATCAAAGGAAGGGTCTCCCTTTAGTGTTTATATCAGAATCCTTCCACTGCATAAACTAATCCACAGATTGTCGATTCTAGCTGTAGACTCCTTTCATGAGAATAAATAACAACAATATGCATCATAGAGTATTCAGACATAGGTAAATATAAACCCTTTCAGTCATTATTTATCTGTCCGTCTGCTTGCTGAAGATGTATTTTTGGGACAGACGTGAAAAGCTGAACCTCACATTTTATCTTTGAGTAAGGATAGGAAACACCAAATGCTGGAAATGTGTGTGTGGGCTTTTGGGAAGGATTACTGTTAATGAACATATAAATTCTCAACTACTGCCAAATATGCTACAAACACAGAAGAGCAAATTAAAATTTCTGAAAGAAAACAGTATGGAAATTCTAGCAAGTACAATTAAAATGATCAGAAAGTCCTGTGGGAATATCCTAAGGGAATGTGAAGACATTGCTTCTGCTAAAGAAACGTTGCCCACAGTCAATGAAGATAGAAGTGGCTGATTACAGTACTAGACTGGAGGTAATATTTATTGTTTGGCTGACTACAGACAATGTGCTCTATCTTTTTATACACTCTCTTGTCTTCGTTCTTTAATGTTGAATTGATTGAATACAGCTGTCAAAAAAAAATTATTTGGTAGAAATATTGTAATTAATTGTTTTCCCTAGTCTTTCTATTTCTAATACCTTTCCTAACATCTGAATATATTTATTTTTACATACATTTCCCTTGCTTATAAAAAGTGTTGATAGGAAACAGATTTTTCCTAGATTTATGTGAAATGAAAAAAAAGGGAGGGAGTGAAGAAAAAAGGCTCTATTATATTTTACACGGAACATATAACTAAACTATCCAAACCTTAAAATTTTCATTCATGGTGAATACCACAAACACAGAGTCTTACATTTTGAAGAAAGCTCATGTTTGTGGAATTGTACAGCTAGTAATAGTAAAATAAATTAAATTACCTAAGTGAATGACAGGCACAAATGCATCAGAGCTGAGCAGGGTCTGTTCTCTTCCAGTTATGGCGACATGTAAAGGTCTTTTCATGACAAGGCTAGAACTTAAGAGCATGCTTTTTAACTAACTCACCCCTTCACAATTGCTCTTTCAGTCATTAGAGGAAACACATAGAGATGTCACCCAGTGTGAATTTCTTTGATGTCAATAAAAATCACACTGCAACTTCAGTAATTGAGGGCCAAATTAAGACCTGAGAGATAATGAAATAACGAAAGGATTGGGAAACAAGGGACTGTTTGATGACAGCAAAAGTGACAGAATATGGACCTTGGAGCAAGATTCCTCAAGTGAAGGCCTGGAGGCCAAATGCATCTCGTGATGCCCAGCCAAAGCACCTGACAAATGAGCCTTTGCAGGGAGTGGCCTCCAATCCTGATGAGCAAGTGATAAGAGCCCTGGGATCTTGCTCGCACATACACGAGGCATGGAGAAGAAGCTACAAGTAGCAGCTGCAAGGGCACAAGCACATCCCGCTCCCCCTGTTCCCTTGTGCTTCTGTGCATATTCCTACTTGAGATGCCTGTTCTGCTTTGTTACTTTTTTCTCCTTTCAGAAAGTGGCTTAACTGAACTAAAGCTTTAAAAAAAAATGCTCTACATGGGGCTTTAGTAAACATTTCATCTTTTTTTGTTCCCAACTACTCAGTTCTTGGTGGAATGTTAAAAGAAAATTCCATGAAGATGTTTAAATAGTCCTTCACTTCTTTTTTCAATGAAACAAAAATTTGGGGCCTAAAGAACATAAAGAACATAACGTAATTCTCCATCCATCTGGTATTTCTGTTCCCTCTTTTTTTAAGTGTGTCCTTCTAAAGAAGTGCTTTGGCTTCAATTCTAAAAATATAATATTTTGCACATAAATGCTTCAGATGTAACTCCACATTTTGTTAACAGATGAATCTGTTTTAATGATTGTTTTAATAAGTAGAAATACAGAACTGGAACAGTCGATAGGTAAAGTGTATATGTTATGCTGGCATATCTTTTAGTAGCTAAAATAGAATTGTTGGCAGTACCTGTTTACCTCTAATGAGTCACAATGGGTACATTTACACAGCCAAACAAAGACAGTCTGCTTGTTCAAAAGATAATCAGACTTGTTCACCACTGTGCCCCTTCTTGAACCAGCTCACTCCTTGGCCCTATCCTTAAGGCTGTCTCTCCCAGCAGTCCCTGGGATGAGCCTGATGTAAAAAGGACTGGTGCTGGGCAGCATTGATGCAAGCCAGCTAGTGCCACCCTGTCTTTGGGGACGAATGGTATCTGCCCTTTTAGGCAGTGTTATTTCATATGCACACACCAATGTTTATGCATGAGGTTAACACTCATTTTTACCTTGCGTTAAGTGCATCTTTATTTAAGCCAGGCAAATGTGACTTTAGATTGATAGTAAGTTAGATGGGTTACCAGTGTAGCAGTCAAATTTTGCATGCACTTCCTTGACCGCCTGCCAGCATGTCCCTTTTAGATAAATACAATAGGTGGGTTAATTTGTAGGGCATTATCTTGACACCACTATTCATTATATAGAAGATAAATGGAAATAAATGAGTTATGTCCCCTAATATATCTCTAAAAAGTTATGGGGGAAAGGAAATATTGTCCCTTTTAAATTCCCCTAGAAAAAAGTGTTGTTGATGGGACTCCTGGTTTCAAATCTTCAGTTCAGAGCCTCAACTTGTGTATAAAGGCCAGAATCCTACTGCTGTCCTTGCAACCAAAGCCTATCCTGGATAATTTACTATCCAGTATTGTTTAGAAACATGTTTATGTTGTATATACTTGTAAGGACCACAACTTTATTATTCTAGCTGTCATCCTCTTTTTTTTTTTTTTTTTTTTTTAATATAGTATTTCTAGTGTATTTTTTATGCTATAGTTTCATGATTCATTCCAGTTTGGCTTCAGCACAACATTTTTCCACCCATATAGAAAAGCAGGCCAAGCCTCCAAGGTTTTGTAATATTCTTTTGTAGTATCACTTTTATCAGGCAATCAAGTAAATATTAATATAACTTTTTTTTTTTTTTTTTTAAGGAAAATCAACTTTTGCTGCCAACTGCACAACTTCCTGTGTGATAATATGAAGTATCAGCTTGTATCTTCTTTGAGAAATTCAGCTTATGTATTCCTAAACACTTGTAACTTCAAACTGCTTATGGGTATGAACATAATATCACATTTATTTTTATTTTTTTCCCCATAAATATTGCTCATGTTGATCAGGACCCACAGTCTGTTCATTTTATGCACATATATATTCTCATTTGTATCAGTGACTCAAAGCAGGTAAAACCTAGAAGCTTTATGAGCACAGTTTTCTTCTCTAAAGCAGGCACAGCTATGCCAGCATATACATTTTAATGCTATTATGGCTTATTCTAGATCCCAAGTGGGCACAACCTACAGTAGTTTTGGTCCTTCTGAAACTACGATAGTGTTTTTAGACTGATACATTTTACCAGTTAAACAATACAATTCAACCTGAAAACCTTTCAGGTCTGAATCTGATGTCTGAGCATGAGAACCTGCCTCATATACCCTTCAAATTGTGATTCTTTTTATGATTATTTTGGAGACGGGTGAACATGTAGATGCATAAGAGATTCTGCCCTGTTTCACAATCTTTTCGCATGATGAATCACTTTTGCGCACTCACTATGACACTTCAAGTGAATGCAATCAAAGCAAAAGTTGCAGAGTAAAATCCATAAAATATGTAATATAGCAGATAAGCTTCCCAGTCATGCTGTGAAATAAGGTTTATTATTTCCTGTCATATCGCTGCACGTTAATTTTCGGTTTGTGAACTGGCAGTTCCTGCCCAGCATCCTTTCTAGGCTTTTTAATCCACAGCTACAGGAATATAGCTATCATGCTTAACCCATGGCTACAGGCTATGGATAAATCTAATTCTCGGTCATCAATGAACCAATTGAGAAACATGTTCCTTACATTAGTTAAACAAAACAAAACAAAGAAAGAAAGAAAATCATCTATTCCAGGTTAACTGAAAGGAATTTATCTTCTAGTTTTCATTTCAACCACCAAAGCCTCAAATCCATTATTTGTGCAGTTCTATTTCTAGCACACGTAAATATGTAATTCCTGGTCATTAATAGCACCACAGTCTACCTCTCTCCACTCTTCCCTGTAAATAGGGCTATTCTTCACATTGCCAGCACTTGTTTACCACTTCTACTGCATTTATTATGAGATGCTGGGTAGAATTCAGTTTGCCTGAATTTAAGCTCTGCAACACCACTGCCTGCATTTGAGTTTGCCCAGTTCCCATTATAGTCAAGGGAAAGCTCAGATCCAGCTTGATTTCCTAAACATAGATGTCTTACTGGCATGTTAGATTCTGTGTGGTGTCACTATTTGGCTGCTCCAGAAGAGCATGGGTCACCCCTAGGTCATGTGCCTTATCTGCAGGCTTCTTGCAGATGTCTCATATTCTTGATGTCATCTCAAATGGCACTAGAAGACTCTGCTTAGGCAACGTTCAAGCTCTCCATTAATTTTAATAGAAGCTTAACACTTACTTAATTGAGATGCAGATATCGACACTGCAGATACAATAAATTAGGTCAAGCTGAATCCTGCACTCTCAAAATTGAGGGGAATAGATAGCAGAGGGGCTTGGGAAGACAAACTTATCCTGACTTATTCAGGACTTGTCTGAATTTAGGCATCCTTCTCATGAGATGCTTTTTCTTTGCCCTTGTACCTTAAATCCTTACACATTAACAAAGGAATCCCTTATCATTTGTAAATAGACACTGAAAGTCATCTATATATTTTCTGCAGTCATTTGCATCACTGTAATGCATTACTGTCTGGCACAGAAAAACATCTCTCAAAACACAAAGTCAAGATGTCCATCTGCACACACAGTGTTATGTCTGTCCCAAGGAAAGTAATGCCCAAATGTTCACAGGAATTTTTTATAAAATGTAATATTCTTATTTTTTTCGGGATCCCCCAGTACTTTTAGAGCTTCTTTAGTTCTGAATATCAACAAGAGCAGAGTAAACCAAGATGTGAAAGAATAGAAAGGAAATTGGGTGCTATGGAGAAAACCATAATCAGCTTAATTACCCTCAACAGCGCAAAGGAGATTACTTGCCCACAAGCGACCAGAATAAATGGACATTCTTAAAGGCTCTCAGGTCTCTAACAACAAAACATCTCCGTAAGAGAGCTGACAAATTTTTAAAGCTTACCATACCACTCTCACCACAAATGAACAAATGGAATAGCTGCAAATTGCAGTTGAGGCAATTTGGGACCATCTATTAAGCCCTCTCAGACCTCTGTAGTGAGCCTCTCAAAACCTGAGGTGTCTAAGGCTACACCTGCTCTGGCAAACACAGTGCAATGGGAGTGTGCACACTATGCACACTTCATCCGTTTGACGTCAGGCTAGTTCTAGTTTGGTCCTGTTGACTGAATTTCCAGTAGCAACTGGATGGTGTTAGGTATGCTGTCTTCTGGAACACATATTCTAGTTAAGTCATCTAAAAGGAATCCAGTTTGCTTGCTCTGAGGCTCCATGATGCAAACCAAAGCATACTAGGTAGAGACAGAAGATTCTTTTCAAAACAGTACTCATAAACCAAACTAAAAGACTAATAAAGATCTATCCATAAGCAATTTCTTCTCCTGTCTTCTGACTTCAGTATATGTTCTGCTTGTGTTTTCTGGGACACGCTTGTAGACTATATGTATTAATTAATCTTCAGAAGTATTTCTGTCCTTTAACAGAAGAATTTATTGGGATGGAAAAAAATTAGAGGTCTGAGCAGATGCGGATACCAGTGTCGTTACATGAGATGACTGTGATTGCCTGAGTCTATTTCCCAATATACAGATGTACTCATCAAAGGACTTTTCACAATTAACTTTCTTTGTTACAATCTTCACAAACTGAGTTGTCAGAGAAGTAAGACATTAACTAAGCAGGTTTATGGGGAGATTTTTCCACTATGCTTGTTCTATATCTGTACTAATGTCCTCTTGTGCCAGGTTTGACTATCTGAGACCTTTTGCCAGTTCTCTGCCAAAAAAAAAAAAAAAAGTACTTTTCTGATTTTTATAGTCACTTGCCTCTCAGCACACTTCATTCACAATTTCTTTGCATCTTTAAATGTGGTGATGAAGTAAGTGGAGCATAAAAGGTTAACCAGTTTCCAAATAGTGCTGTTTAACAATGGTTGGCCTTCTGAATCATGGATTAGCAAATAATCATTTGTTCTGATGATGTAATATCTGTAACTTACAGTAATGTTACTAAAGGGAGGAGTTCTCCGAAAATTGGTTTGAACTGGTCTCTCTGGTTTATGATCCTTCCTGTTCCCCTGTTCATGCACTGATTTAATCTTACTCAGTAAACTAATTTGTTTCCTAATTCTCCATCAGACATTAATTTCCAAAAAGCACTGTTTTCAACCCCAAAAGGACCAGCCAAAAAAAAAAAAAAAGCATCTTAGAAATAGATGCTTTTATTGAAAAATAAAAGTCTCTTAGCACTGGAAAATGATTTACTTTCAGTCATTGCATTCTAACTCAGCATAAAATTAACTCCCTGGAGACAGCTGATAAATACATTTATCTTTCTAAACTTTCATTTGGCTAAGAATCTGGAACATATCAAGGCTTTCTTTTTAAGGCATTTCCTACAAGGCAAGACTAAATGTTTCCTGTTGTTATTAGAGGTTAAAAAAGAATAAATAAGCATTAGATCATATTAATATATTTACTATTGGAAGAATAGAATGTGTAAACACTTCCAGATATTCAGATGAAAAAATTTCTGTTAAAATTTGTTATTTCAACATGGCTGCAGACTTTCTCAGGTATACCTTGAATTAAGACTGATACATTCTGAAATGGTATTCTACCTTTTTCACCATTCCCTTCCCTTTTACACCACTCATAAGTGATGAAAGCAAGGATTATCTCATCACTCATTCACTCCAGCAGTGACCATTGTTGAAAAATCAACAGTTGCCATCTATTGTTGCACCACAATGTATATCATAATGTTTAAAATAAATGGTTGCTTTCAACTATCAAATATCAATACAGGGAGTATCTCTGTTGATGAAGACTAATAAATATTTACTTTTTAATGATACCATAGCGTGTATCTGATTACGTTCAATAATACAAAACATATGTGAAAGATGGAATGAATTCAAGATGGAAAATCATGCTTAGACTGTGGAGTGAGCAGGAAGGAGGAAGCCATTATTCTGTATGATGGATTGTGATTGTGGATGTGACAGTTGCAGGATGGAAATTAGTGCCAAATGCCAAGCCACCTCCTCTGCATGCGGCTGCAGCATTTCTCAACTTACAAACCACCTTGATTGCATAGTCCTGAGCACAGTCCACTGCTGACTTGAATCTATTATATGAAAAAGAATCATAATATCTCCTCTTAAAAATTAGAGACTGTTTGCTGCTCAGATAAACTGAACTTTTACAATAAAATCAGTGGTGTCAATATCAGCTCCTTGCCCAAGAGAAGCAGTAGAGCTGCTCTTTTACTGAAAATCAATGTTAATAAATTAATTTCCCATCTCTACAGTAAAGATTATGTGTATGATTCAAAAGAAAGGCAAGTTAACTTGCAAAAACAAATGTTCTATGAGTATGTATAGGATTATGTGAGAATTTTCCCAAACTGTGAAATAATTCAAATAGATTGGCATGCAGTGATGCCATAGGTCAGTCAAGTTACAGCATGATTTTTTGTTTGTTTGTTTAATAGTAGATACTCTGCAAACAATCATAACATTTTTAGTTGCACACTGCACACATAGCATAAATGTATTATTTGTGTGTGTTCTTTAGCTCATATTCTATTTAAAACAATGTAAGCTTTTTTGTTTTGCTTTGTTTCTTAAGTCTGGATAATTTTGTTTTTGCAGGTTGAGTAAGTGTCTAGTGACTTTCTTACTATTGCTACAAAATGCTTTGGTGAACAGCAATACTTTTTATCCATTTAGAATATGCTGTCCTAGAACGTTTCTGAAGAGTATTCATTATATCCTTAAACACTTAGCTTAATTCAGTATCTTAAAGCCAAATACTTCGGGTAGTATCCAACAATTTAGTGCTATTGCGGTCCATTGACCCACTACCAACAAAATCTGGTCATCACTTTCTAACACTTTATTTAGACTCAGAAATGCAAACTGATGGATGAATGGCTATCATGTTGTTGGGACAAAAAGATTGGTTCAAACTGTGAAAACATACAGTTCACATTCAGGAGCATTTCAAAATTTGTTGTGGAGCTGAGTTACAACTAAATCATACATTTAAGAAATTGCCACAGATTAAAGGCTTTACATTTTTATTTTAAAAATTAACCTTGAGGGAAATTCTGATTTCAGTCCAAAACAAAATTTCTCATTTTCAGTAATGTCATTTAAGCTGCTACAGTCATAGATATTGACTTAATTTTATGGCTAGATTGTGGAAGTCCATAATAAAACACATTCCGTAACAAATTAGTTGAAGCAGGATTGCAGCGTAATGGAATGATAGAGTAAACAGCTGACTTCCCTAATTAGTATGTCAAATGTTTTTGTGCTCTTCTTGTTAAGTACCAAACAGTTTCATCAGAACAAAAACATGATATACTTTGATCTGGAAAATAAGGCAAGATGTTTCAATGATGCACTGTAGCCACAATCCATCCTACCTAACATTAATCACCTATGTGAGGCATGTAAATTACAGGGTTAGTCACCTTGGACTCCTTCTAAAATCACAGGAGTAAGATGGACACTTTCTAAAGGTGGGGATGAGACTTGACAGCTCCTCAAGAGTGGTGGCAGGACTCTAACACCAGTGCTTCATTGACACTTGAGGGACAAAGTACAGGCACTACCCTCTTCTTCCTCCACTTCAAAACAAATTCATGAAATAGTGTAATTGTTTCTACTTTGTCATTCAATTTGAAGATGGCTTATTTGTAGAACACATAGGCAAAACCTTTCTGATTTTGCAAAAGCCTCAGTGTTGTCATAGTGGAAAGTAACCACCCCACCAGCTTCAGCTGTGAGTGCTGCAAAAGAGAGTTATATTATCAATTCATACAGAAAAAGGTGTGTCTTTATTCTTCAGCAAACTACGTTTATGACTTCAGAAATAGTCCCTTAGCAGGATCTGGAAAGAACCCAAGTCAACTTCCCTTTGACCTACAGGCAAGTCAAGCAAAAGTGATGATTCTGAGAAACCAAATGGGGAGATCAGAAAGATACCTGAAGTGTAAGATGAATTCAGCAAGAGGTGTATAAATCCCATGGGTGGCCTTCTTTGTATTCTCTAAATCAGAATGTTTCTGGTTACAGAAATATGAACTCAGAATACATTCTTGCAAGCCTATGGGAACATCAGTTATCGGACAATGCAGTTATGCTTCACTGCTATTTTGTGCAAAAGTAAAGGGGAATTGAACAAAGTATAGCATGAGATGTCAAACGAAAGAATGCTTCTACAACCAAAAGCTTCCTAAATTCCTAGAACCTGTGACTGTGTGACAACCTGTTGGAAAGGAGTGCTGAAGGCCACCTACTGCAACCCCTGTCTTGAAGTGGAACTAGCACTAACAGACAGCTCAGGCAAGGCCTTCTCCAGCTGAGCACTGGAGTTCTCTGGGGATGGAGATACCACAACTGCAGGAAAAGTTTGCTGTACTTCTTATGCATCCCTGCTCTTAGACAAGAGTTTTGAGGACCTCAGATGTGGAAGCAATAAGGAGGAAAATATGAGAAAATGTCTCCATCTCAGTTTCCTTTCCTCCAAAGCATTCAGCTTCTAATCACCGTATTTCCTCAGAGGCCTCCACCTATTCCCAATATATCCACTGTCCTTTACCTGAGGGGAAATTTCCTCCCCTAGCACAAATCTCAGATCTTATACTTAGCTCTCTTCAGAGACAACTATTTCCTGACCATTCCTAAGTCGCAGGAAAACACCTCCCACTTGAGCTTCCTACAATATCCTTTTTCATTCTTCCAGACTAGGCCCCAAATTCCCTGCGTCTCAAAGCCTCCATTTTTCCTGCTAATCCAACTCAACCTCCCACTCATCGTCTCTCACCTCAGAAGCTTACTGGCTGCTGCAGCCTCTTTCTCTCCCACACTGATATGACCCTCCTGCATTATTGTCACCCTCTGTTGTAGTCATCAGCAGAACTTCCACTGAGTATTAATTAAAACCCAGATCACTCTCTGCTTTACCTTTCCTTTCTGTATTTCTCCAGACTGTCTTCTGTTTTGACACGGATCTAAAGGCCTCACATTCTCAAGAATCCATTTCAGTGTTTGCTTAGTGAGCAAAGACAATAAGTATATTCATGAAAAAGAGAACAGAAAGAAATCATAGGTACAGTAGAATATAAACTGATCGCCATTATGAATGATCTGAAATCCTTGTCATAGAAAACAGGCAGAGTATAACTGATGTTAAGCAAGAAACACAGGGTTATAGAAAGAAAAGTCAAATTAGAAACAGTGAAATTATATCATTAATTAAAGACAGGTGCTGGTATGTTGGCTAATGTGGAATGGAATACAGATTGGCATTATTAAGTCCTATCAAGGATAGAAGAAATTAAATATAGTGTAGTTGAATATTGGAGTGAAAACCAGAGCCTATGTATGAGGTTGTCATGGTGGACAGCAAAGGGGAGGTCAGGTGCCTCAAGATAAGATCCAAATCCACATTATCACCATATTCACCATTCAAGCCTGTAAGTAGGTGTCTACAATTCCTCTTTCCAGTGTATTCTTCTGAAATGTGCTGGTGATACTATAAAGTTAGCTGGCCAGAGCTGCAGAGGACTGAGGACTGCTGGGAGAGCAGCATTTAGTTTCTTCAAGTCTCCTGCTCATCAGAGCTGAATTGAAAGGGTGTTGACAATAAAGAACATAAACAGGCCTGGAAGGAGGAAGCTCTGCCCAAACTTATTCTCTGACGGCTCCAACAACAAGGCTACAGAATAATGTACCTCTAGAGAAGAGCCTGTCCAGTGACTTTTGCATTCTCTTCTATACAGTAAGACAACATCAACAGGAAGAGTCAACAGTGTCACTCTTGGAGAAGAAAATTTTCCTTGGAAAAAGCTTAGTTTCAACCCCTTCAGTCAGAGCAAAGTGTTGAACCCAAGTGTAATTTCCTAAGCGAACAGCTTAACCACAGAGTATTGTGTAAAAGGTGAGCAGCAATCTTCCTCAACTGTCTGTTCTGAAAAAGCACCCACAAAGCATTTTCCAAGGAGCCTTCTGGGTGAGTGCTTGGTGTTTTTTGAGAATGTCTGCAGGTTTGAGCCCCCCCAGGAGACTTCAGCAGAAGAATGCCTAGCTTCTTAGGTGGGAGATAGCTATCAGGCTGCTTAAACTGTTCTGGGTATGTGCCAAAGCAGAGTTCTGGACACCCGAAAGAGCTGAAACTCAGACAGATTATGTGCCTTCAGCAAGATTCAAATAAAACACCTAAGCACTTACTGTGAAACTGAGGAGAATTTCATCAAAGAAAAAAGTGATTTGCCCAATAACATTTGCCCCACTAAGGTACCTGAAATTTCCATTACAAAATTTACTTTGATGCCAAAAATTACACCACTGACACTTTGACTGAAAATGAAACGTAGATTGCCATTTCCCCAAGTGCATTTGGGATTTTTAAAGTAGGTATTCTATTGCCTAAGGCCTCCAAGGATCCCAGTCTTCTCAGCATGTTTAGATTCTGTCTAACACATATCAACAGCACTGAGTTCAGCACAAGGCAAAGCAACCACGGTCACTGTAATTCAAAAACAGTGGTGTAGGAGACCTTTATCTACCTTCTGCATACTAGCCTACAGGATTGACAGCCTACTCAGCCACATGTGAGCCAGGTTCTCTGAATTCTAGCATCAGACTGCAAGCACAAGAGCAGAGAAATCCCTCCCAGCGAAGCCCTGGTGTTATTTGGCAAGATTTTTGTAAAAAGGTAAATTTTGTTCTTATTTATGCTATTCCTAATAAGGTATATTTAAAAAATCTTATGGAAGATTTTTCTGTCCCAGTTGATGTCCTGCATGGACAAGTTCAGTCCACAGTTAGGTTAATTAATCCTTTCTATTCAATAAGTTCCCCTGTTCTATGAAGGAATAACTCAGTTTATCATGTCACATTCAAAATGGACAGAGACTACACCACAGCCACCTTTCCTGATCCGTGACTAGGATGAATGTAGCCCATTTCCACTGAAAAGGGCAAACAGTGACAGCAGCTGTCTGTTGGGACAAGATGATAACGAAGTGTGAATAACAAGCCTCCCTTTCATGAAGACATTATGTAGATTATTCTTATTTGGTAACACCCGGAGTTATTGAGAAACTTAAACACATGCTGTTTGGTTAAGTAAACTAAGAAAGAATACCCAAGCAACCCAAAGGCAACAAAAAAAAAAAAAAAAAAAAAAAAAAAAAAAAAAAAAAAAAAAAAGCATTGCCAGTTTGGATTCAAAATTCTGCAAAGCAAGTGAATGTGGGCTGCAGAAAACAAAGGACAGCAATGCTATCTATGACACAAGAAAGAAAATAGGAAACTCAGCATTGGGTTTAAAGATTTCTGTGGAGGTGGGTGAGTCACTGTTGCTCACACTTTGAAGTGAGTGAGACAAGCCCATGCGTCATATATTGTTTCCTCTTAATCTGCAGAGAACAGGCCATCCCAAGCCATTGATGGAAGCCAAGCACTTGGAGCACAAATGAAACGTGACTGGACATGGGTTTCTCTTAGTCAAGCATCCTGGGAGCCTAGAACCACAAGTCAGACTCTGTCAGCAGTTGAAATGTCTCTGGTTTACAGGTTAACAACCTGGCGATAAAAATGAACTGTGGCTGAAACTAATTCTACGTGGGCCTAATGTAATTAGGAGCCAAGTTTCATACCGCTATAGGGCTGATACTACACCCACTGAAGTCAAAGATAATCTTTCCATGAATAATAGAGGCAGGTCCTTTCATCTCTCAATGTATTTATAAAACGAGGATAACGGTATTTTCTTTCTCCTATGTTTGAGGTCTCAACAACAGCTTGGGGAAATGACTGTCTCTTTCTAGGCATTCCATGTGGCATTTAGCACCTCTGGATTCCTGTCTAGAGAAAATATTAGGATGGCATGACCTTTCCAGCAGATGCAGATGCAACATTCATTTAATACAGAATACCTCAGAGCATACAGAGTATACCACAGACTTGTGCAAATCTGAGGACTTAAGTCTATGGTTACCACTAGAAATTCTGTAAGTGCATGCTACAGGTAGTTTTTGAAATCTGTCTAAAACTCAGGATGAGGGGGGTTTACTCCTTCTCTGAACTATTGCAGCA
The DNA here is from genome assembly GCA_016647715.1 of Pavo muticus. Lineage (NCBI taxonomy): Eukaryota > Metazoa > Chordata > Aves > Galliformes > Phasianidae > Pavo > Pavo muticus. Next base: position 1,697,629 of record JACDJE010000257.1, on the reverse strand, counting down.
GTATAAAGCTTTTGAAAGCAGCATAGCTGGTGAGTGTGTAAGAATTTTGCAGGAAGCTACTGGGAAGACGGTTAACGTCACAGTGAAGATATTTATGTACTTTTTATTCATACTGTGCTGGTTAAATGTACGGATCACCATATTAGTGATATTACATTAAGAACATAATTGAGATGACTCTTTCATTTGATCTTTAAGTTGCTTATGTGAACATATGCTTGTTTATTTTTTCCCCTATGAGAAGAAACTATGCCTTGCATACAATGTAATTTTGCACTGTTCTGGAAGGGATACCAACAGATTTGTTAGTTTACATCCTCTAGAGGGAGAAAGGGGCTTGTTTTCTTTTCTTTTCTTTTCTTTTCTTTTCTTTTCTTTTCTTTTCTTTTCTTTTCTTTTCTTTTCTTTTCTTTTCTTTTTCTTTTTCTTTTTTTTTTCTTTGTCCCCCTATGAATATAAATTCATTTGACACGACACACTGGAAAAACATTTTATTTCAGTTCTGTACCAAAGCTCCTCAACATCTAACACCATGCAAGCATATACAATACATGAAAGGATATTAATATTTGTTTAGGTGTCAGTACATAATCATGCCCTTTGTAGGCTACAAGCACATCATTAATAAATGTTATCAAGTAAACTAGTGTCAATACTTAAGAGGAATGCTTCCTCAGAGTCCTGAAATGCCCTCAGTTGGACCTCCAGATGTGGTCAAACTGTGTTTTTGTCACTACGTATCTGTCAGGTCACAAATTAGGGAGAAAAATCAGAGAGAACAGCCTACCAGTCCTTGACATCTTGTAAAGCCCATTCCATTTTGAAAACCTGCTGTCTGTTCTATTGAAACTGCACATTTTAAGGCTAGAAAATCTCTCAAAATGATAGACTCTTTCAAAACTTTTGTAAGCCAAAGGCTTTGTTGTTGCTCTTGGAAGAAAACAAAACCTTGGGCAACTGAGCATAGAAAATAGGGCTGAACAACCTGTTTAGAAATCTCAGCCTGACTAAACACAGCAAGTTGCAGCTTGACGAAGACTGATTGTGCTGAGGATGGCCTGAAGCCCACATAATGCAGCTAACTTCCGTGTCAGTTAAGAGCTTCAATGAATTAGAGGTGAAACTTGCATTTAAAGAGAAGGCTCCACTCAGCTATTGGAATCAGATTTAGTTTTGTTGATAAAGCATAAACAATAGAAAAACAATATTGAAATAACCTGGGTGGCATTTTTCAGTATTATAGACATCACATTCCCTGAGATGCTTGTCAGAATTTTAGAGATGCCGTATCTTAAACTGCTTACTCAGAAAGCTCTCTGATGTGGAAAATCTCCCTGAATGATCATGATCATGGTGGCCATGAGAAAAAGCAAAAGAAAGGAGCAAAGGAGGCTGTTCGCTATAGTGCTTTACACCAAAATGGCATGGATGCAATGCTGTTGAGATTGATTGAGTTGTGTGAACAAAAATTGTGGTTGAAAAGGTAGTGGATTGGGCTCAAAATATTTAAAAATATTTTAAAATTTTTGGCAGTCACTTCTACTTTGTAACAAAATATATATATATATATAGAGGAATGGTACACTGCCTCCTACTACTTCAAAATAGCATTAATTATTTTTTCTATAAAATAGAAGTTGCTGCCAATAGTTCAGCAAGTGGGTTGAAAACACTTTCACATGACCAACCATCTGTTATAAACTAGCTGAGATCTGGGAAAACACTCTAGGCAGTGGTAGGCAGACAGGTAAACTCAGTCTCATCCTTTGCTTTTAGAAGTTCCAGTACACACTGCCACAACCAGTTTTTGTTTTGTTTTATTTTGTTGTTTTTTTTTTTTCCCCTGAGAGACAGTCTGTAACCACAGACAAATGTTTTTGTCTGCTGAAACTCATCCTTATGGTACAACAGACTGACTTGTTCTTGGTTATACTGGGTATATTATGAAAATGCTCAAACATAAAAGGGATGAAAGAGCAAAGTGGAAGAAATTTTCCCTCATCATAATTTTCCAGAAAAGCAAAATCTGGCATACTTAGGTCTTTTTTTTTTGTTCCCAATGCTCAAACAGGGTAAGCAAATAGCAGCCACTGATGATGGATAGATTTCTAAATTTATTTAAGAACTATTACTCTTAAACTTCCTTTTTGACAAATTTTTCTTAACTGTTCTCTCTCATATTCTAGATTGAGTTCATTCTGTTCAATAACCCATGATGTATAGATCTACTCTTCTAAATTCTGAGGTCTAGACTCTGTCATCTAGTTTCTGTTCTGTTCACCTTTTGTGACTAACCTTGTAGGTCACCCCTTATCTCACTTAAGTGTAATTGTGCCAAGGAAAAAAAAAGCAATAAATGACGTTAAGAAGCCTTATGTTCATGTCCTATGATTGTGTCAAAATACTCTAGCTAGCAGCTTAAGGTGAAAAAAAAAATTCTTAGCTCCTTGCCCTGAAAATTCATCCTTGACATCTGAAAGTCAAATTGCTCTCTCTCCATATATTTAAACAACTATAAAAATTCAGCTATGGAAATGAGATCCTCAGCAAGCACAACTATTTGCTTAATAATGGATGAGGCAAGGCTGATCCAGCTCACTTTTCTATGTACGGGCAGTGCAAAGCCAACGAGAATTAAGGAAGTAAGAAGATAATTTTCATAAGCAATGAAGTTGGGCTCAACTTTAGGAAAACAAGGGGATTTTTGTTTAAATTAATTTCATATTTGTACTTCTTTGTGCTTTCCACCTTACATTTGATCACGGATCCTCTGCCCTATGCTGGGGCTCACCAAGTTGCAGAGAGGGCTTAGAGCTACCATTATGGACAGATCTGGATATTGCTGACTGGATCACACACACGCAGTGCTGTTATTCAGCTACCCAGCTGTGCCAAAGGAGCTAATACTCTCTTGTTTAGTCTTACTCCAACTATCTTTACTCATGGTGAGTAATTCTTTTGAAGTCAGTGTGTCTGCGCAAGTGAGTAATGGCCTCAGGATCCGGCCCTTCAACAGTGTATGACGTGTTATGTTTCAAATGTTTCTTCGCTGTTGTTTTAATACTGCATTGCAAGTTACTTACTGGAATTATCTTCTGAATAGCTTCTTTCCATGGATTCCATTATATATATTATTTTATTTATTACATTTCCACTTTGATCTTCATGCCAATCAAGATAAGCTCAATAAAGATAGAATTTTAATGAACACAAGGAACTATGCGTAGCTGCAACAGCCAGTTTTACTAGTTTTATGGGTGTGTGCATTTATTTTTACTTGTGTAACATCCAGATTGTAAGGCTGAGTGTGTGAAGTACTTCATATTCATTTGTTTTCTGTAAAGAATGAGATATCTCTATCATTTTCACAATTACCATAGGTACCTCATTTTGGTTTTTTGTTTTTTTTTTCTTGTACAGAATTAAAGGAGACTGCTAAGAAAAGCAAGTAATAAATGAAATCGTGACAAAGATAAATATCTTCCAGAGGGAATTGCTGGAAGACTTCATTATTAGAGACTGATAACAGTGAAATGTCTACCACCACTACAGGTTATGGATGGATTTTTCCAAGGTATGGATCAAAGAAACTTTAACTTGTTAAAACCCTTTGCCTGGACTAGAAAGAGTGGGAACAAGGAATAGTTAATTGATATCACTTTGATAATCAGTAGAAAGGAAGTGGGAGAGAACTGAGAGGAACTTATGCAAAACATGCAAGGAAAGCTTAAGGCTTAGATGAAAAGCTGCAAACCTTTCACTATCTTGGCCTCTGTTCTCAGAAATGTATCTTACAACAAATAACACATGGGTTACTACAATAGGACAGTCAACACAAGCTCTTGGATCTGTCAAACCCAGTGACATTATGACTGGTGGACAGAGGTAGCTTTCCCCAGTCTAAGGTCCAGCCATGGAGCTGTTAGTGAGGGATAGTTTCTATTCACAGTAGACCTGGAAAAAGAGTGGATCCTACTGTCGAAATAGGTTTAAAAAATAAAGAAAAAAAGGGGAAAGAAGAGAAATCTGCAGTAGAAAAGGTCCTGCAAACGGATCTAAAACATGGTGTGTCTGGTAAAAAGGTGTTTCAACAGACAACAGCCACCAGTACTGTGTATGTACATGAAATTGATAAAAATAGAGGAGTTAGACTTAATTGTCTGTCATCTAATATCACTGACAAAACTGATCTTTACTTCATAATCAAAGTTTGTTATTATCAAATAAATTATGTTTTGGCCATAGTCAAGCATTCACTTTATATTCCTTATCACTTTTTCCCAGTGACATTGATTTACCCTAACACTGAAGTTACTTGCATATGCTTGATTGTGACACAATATGGAGAGAATATTGGATCACAAAGCACTTCCCAGTGGGTACACCTACAGTAGCTACTCTTGAAGCCCAAGGAAAGGAAAAAAATGGCCTTGATTTGGTACAATTCATCATAGTAGAATTATAATGTGGTGAAATTCATTATAGTAAATCTATACTGATGTGGAGCTATTCCACAACAAAACATCTCATCTTTCCTGGCGATGAAGTCAATACCAGTTGTCTGTCCAATATATGCATTGCAATACAAAGCAAATTTCCCATCATCCCAGATTTTTTTGGCATTGCTAACAGAACTGTGTACTTGTACAGAGTGTGATTTGCTGGAGGATATATAGAAAGTGCTCTGGAGGTACCTTGCGCTGTCAGTGAAGAGTTCTGGTCAGAGCCCTGGGGCTTTACTTCAGCCTCAGTACCTGGGGTGCTCTCAAATGTGTGCTACAGAATTCCAAGAACAGACACAAGGGAATTTTTCACCTAAATGATAACTTCTACACCACTAAATAGCTAACACAGATGCATCAGTTGAGCACAAACCTATCCCCTTGAGTGAATACTGGTATTAATTATACTTGTTCCCCTTCAAAATTCTAGTGAGAAATGCTTGCATCAGAAGATATTTATGCTCTTCTTCACCTGAGATTTACTACAGTTTAACAATTGGTAACAAATTGGAATCAGAATCATATGTCTACACAACTGTAAAAGAAACACCAGTGAAGAATGAAGGTTCATCGTCATAATTATTTTCTGTATATTAAAAATGTTATGATAAACAAGGCCAAATGCATTTGTAATCCAAATTATTTAAGCAGAGGTAAAGAAATAATAGTTCAATGGGAAGGAACCTACATTAATCAAGTCCAACTGCCTGACTACTTCAAGGATAACCAAAAGTTAAAGCATATTATTGAGGGCATTATCCATATGCCTCTTGCACTCTGACTGACATGGGACATCAACAGTCTCCCTAGGAAGCCTGTTCCAGTGTTTGACCCTTTTACAGTAAATGATTTTTTCCTAGCATCCAGTCTGAACTTCTCCCGATGCAGCTTTGTGCCATTCCCTCACATCCTGTCACCAGTTCCCATTGAGAAGAGACCAGCACCTCCCTCTCCACTACCTCTCTTCAGGAAGTTGTGTAGGGTAGAAAATGAGGAAATGAGGAAAGTAAAGGCAAATTCTCCAGAGATCCCCTAAAATCACCTATATTTTCCAAAGCTGATCACTAAATGTTGAAAGATCACTACATGTTAATCAGTTTCAAGGGTGTATCTGATCATTTTGTTGATGACACAAACAAAGCATTTGTTGAGAAAATGATAGAAAGAGCTCTGGTGACCTAGGTAGTGGCTGTGGCAGCTCAGGTTGTTTATGTAACAGGAATAATAATCATTTGCAGTGTAAATGGAACAGAGGAAGTATAGAAAACACATGGCTCTGCAGGAAGGATCAAGGAAAACAGGACTGAGTGCATAAACTAGAATGAAGGATGAGACACATTTGACTTGCTTAAGGGAAAGTATTCTTTTGTTTTGGAAGTAGGGGAAGAACCACTTAATTCTCAAGCATAACTGATAATGTTCAAATCATATATTTCCTTTTATTCATGACTGTGGTACACGATTTGACTTCAAATCATTATCAGAAACCTATTGCCAAATTTTCAGGATGAACAACTGCAGAAAAATCCATAAAGTAAAAAACAAAAGGATTCCTGCTGACTTGTTTGGGCCTGATCAGTCCTTTAGTACAGTCTCCACATTTACAGCACATGGCATATAAATACGGATTGAATCCAACTTCTGCACTTTCAAGAGCCAGTCCTGCTTCATTGGCTTCAAAGAAACCCAAAGAATGAAACCAGAATACAGTGCCCTACAGGCTGAGTAAATAAATGGAAAATCTGAGCAGCATTGCAAGTTCCATGAAGGAAAGCCAACAGCAAGCAGGTATTTGCTCATTACCATGAGGAAAATGATTGGTATATACTAGGTAAACAATTTTACCTCCCTCACCTTAGAGAGAAAATAACCACAGGAGGCACATCCTTGGTGTAAGTATGTCTACCCAGACAAGAGGGCTGGAATAATGAGCAGCTCTACTGAAATCCCTGCAGGTGTGTGAACCGGCGTGTGACCTCTTCCAAAGAATGTCAAGTTCATATTGTTGGAAAGGGAATTTAAATGGAATACTGGTAAAAATCTCACGGAACAGAGGAACCACCCCATGCAAGGCTTGCTGACTCAGTGAAACCAAAATGTGAGGAAGCACACTTGCAGTCTGTCAGTTTGTTTGACATGCGTAGGGTGACTCCACTTAGATGACTTCACATCTCAGAGATCTGCTGAGACGCAATGCCAGACTTGCAGACCTTGCTCATTGCCCAGGGCTGCTGCATTTTCTCCTCTGCCACCATCCCTCCAGGAGAAAGCTTCCCTTTTTGGTCAGAGTGGGAATCTGTGGCCCATGGGCTGCATCTGTGTTAGAGCTCTATTCCAAAGGGCCTGCAGCCACATGAATGGGAAGAAGGCAAGAAGGCACACATGCATCTCACTAGTGCAAAAAAGAAGAATGCTCATTATGTTTCTAGTCATCACAGGAGAATTCTATTGTGTATGCATGTGTCAGTGTGCAGCCCACAGAATATTCACCAAAATCCCAGCTAAAGCCTAGGTTAAAAAACAAATCCCATTCCATGACTGCAGAATGTGTTCTTCTCATAATCTGCAGCAAATGATATGATAGAATTGCATCAGGTGCAGCATCAGATCCTTTGCATGCCATTAAGCAGATGATTTATCACCTACCACTCCACACAACAGAGCTGTTATTACTGCAACGAGCATAACCTTGTTCTCTGTCAGTAATTAATTTATGTGTATCTCTCCCACTAACAAATGGATTTTACAGTGAATGCTGCTGATGAGACACAACTATATTCACTGAAAAAGCATTGATTTGAGTCAAGTCAAAACGTCTTTAAAAACGGTGTCACATTCACACTTGTGTTTAAATATTCCTTCAAGGAGAATGTTAAATTCAATTTAAAATCTGCACAGTACATTCTATTTCCAATCAATCCAATATGATTTCTTGAAAGATAACAAAGTGTTAGCAAGATAACAAGAATGTCAGTTATTCTCACAATCTTGTCTTAGTGACTACACTGAGAGTAGCATCCAGAGGTCACCACTTGTTGATGTTTTTAAAGGCTAAGTGTTCTGAAAAAAAAAAAAAAAAAAAAAAACTGTTGCAAAGCAATGCAAGTGAAGAAAAAGCAATGCAAAAAAAACCTTCCTCGTACCAGTGTAAAAATATGTCAAGATACTTGAAAACTATTTAGGTTGCTCTGAAAGTAATGCCTCCTGTTTATTTCCATGGAAGCTACAACAGATACAAAGAGCACAAGAACATTAGTTGATAGAGCAAAGTCTCAGCTACAAAACAAAATTTTGCAACACAGCGAGCACCATTAGCTATTCATTTTCACCAGTGATGAAAAAGAGCCTGCATGCCGCACAATCTGCATGGCCATGCAGAATGTGACTTGTCTTTCATATTACTGTTGCCACTGCTGAAATGCACCATCCACCACCTCACTGTGCTCGCATCCATTGTTTGGTCTCCATAAATGTTCAGCAAGTGTTGATGAATGTCTGTGGATTCCATTTTTTTCTGCATGGAGGAGTTCAGTTTCACACCTTTGCTACATATGCACTTCCATGTCAGACGCCATTTGTCAGACTGCCCCACTGCTGCCATCCGTCACACAGCAACAAAATGTAATGCAATTATTTGTGGGAAGGTTCAGCCTCTACTGCCAATGCCACCAACATCCTCCTCTGACGTTGTGGGCCAACATCATAAAATAGGAGGTGTTCCTTTTGGAGCAGAACTTGTATATACAATTTCTGGATAAAAATAGTAAGAATCATGTAGTTTACAGCTAAATATCAGTATGTACACTAAATAAAAATGTTACTATAATTTTGAGAGAGATTAAAACCTAATCCTCCATGATTAACTGTCTGAGAGGAAACAGATTAAAGATGCATTTGCCATTTAACAGACACTTAGAACATTACAGCAAAACCCTTTGGAACATGATTATTATTTAGAAAAGACCTTCTAAAGCTTCAATATGAATATTCATGAAAATAAGTACTAAGAAAACACAGACATGAGATTTACAAAATTCTCTATCTGTGCAAAGTAATAGAAGGTGGCATGCTAAATATAATTCCCTCCAAAAAAAAAAAAAAAAAAAAAAATGGGTTGATGGATCATAGCAGTATAAGGCTGTAAATAAACTTTAGAGGTTGCTGAGGAGAAGTAGGTATTCCCAGCTCATCCCTATGGATATTTTTCTAACCCATCCTTAAAAACTTCAAAAAAGTATATTTTCAGTCCCCTCAAGTGAATCTGTCCTTCTACAGTAATCTTATAATAGTAGACTTTCACCACATTCCAACCTCAGCCTTTCCCTTTCAGACCAAGCAATCCCATTTCTATCATATGTCATGTCTTCTAAACCTCTTACACTGCTTGTTACCTTTACCCTGAATTTGCATATATTCTTTTTCAAATTAAGTGCCTGAATGTGGGCAGTCTTCCAGTTGAGGCTTCACCAACACCAGGCAGGGTGCTAAGTAGTTGCTTCCCAATCATCTCCGTCTTGATCAAAACAGCATGATAGAGCTGACTCACAACTGGTTTGTGGCTCACAGTAATCTCCACATCCTTCCCTGTCGTGCTGCTGTATCTGACATTCTCCATATTATTTGTGTGTTTTATTTTTCCTGCTGAAGTGTAGCTCTCTGCCCTTCCCCTAATTTTATTCCATCCAGTGGATTTCAGGCTATCCCTCCATTTTACCCATTTGGTTTCTAAAGATGTCTTCCAGATTGCTTGGAGTATTACCCCAGCAGTACTGTCTGCAAAATGACTGTGTGTGTATGCTCTCTAACCTATCATCGAGATCCTTAAAAAGGGTCTAGAGACTGGGACCAGGACAAAAGCTTCCAAGCACCTGACTTAGAAGGACTTCAGAATTTTGCAGTGAATCTCACACTTTATTTTTAAGAAAGATTCTGCAGGCTGAGCTACTTTCCAATTATTTTGTAGAGTCTACGCTTCCTTAGCTTGTCCGTGGCATTCTGAGAGGGAAAACACGAAAGTCTCACTAAAATGTCTGCTGTTCCTCCACTCTTCAGCAAGGAAAGATACGTTAAGGTAAATGTGAAACATTTCACATTTAATCATGCAGTAATTCCTAAATTCTCAATTAAATCCTAAAGTAAAGCAATTTCTAAAATAAATGCCTAAACTTTCCTCACAGTGATTTAATAGACTTCCCACCTTTAAAAAAAGAAAATGTAAAATAAACTCATATTACAAGTGTGTATAAATTCCTCTGACTGGATAGCAAATGAATAAAACTTAGGCTTCACTTATAAAGTGTTTGCTTTGACATTTGCCACAGGATTTGTCTGTAAAAAGGGAAGGCTATATGTGTAATATAATTATTTTCCCACCTATTTTTGTCACAAAGTTTCCTGAAAGTGTGGATTCTTTCCTCACCGCCTGTACATAACCTCAAAATACTATCTTATGGTCACAAAACTCTTATGTTGTGTAAATATATTTTAGGAGATTTGATCTTTTTTCTCTTCTTTCCTCCTCTTCTGTTAGCAGTTTTTATTGCAGCTGCTTGAATACAAGGCAATGAAAGCTCATGTTTCTGTTTACTCTAGGTCTGTATTGGTACATATAACCAGAGAGGAAACAAAAAGTCTGGGGATCATTATAGAGATTGTCATCAAACAGCCACTATTTTCTAGTTTGTACTTTAATCAGTGTCTGGAATTACATTTCATGACCTGGCAGTTAGTGCATTAAGGAAACATTCTCAGGCATTCTTTGGAAGATGCTATTTTATTTCTGTGCATCAGTGAAAAGCAGCAGATTTCAACATGGAAAATAATTAAATTTAAATTAAGTGATAACTTATGCATGCCTAAGATGCATGATCAATGACTGTTTTGGGATTGTGCAATTTCTTTTCTGACACCATACGCCAGCTCACACCTGTGGCTCTGCTCAGCATTACACAGGGATGGGAGGTGAACTAGGCTGCTACCTACATACCCTTGGAGTCTGTAGGACTCTTCCAGCAGAGCAAAGGAGAATCTTCGACAGTGAGAATGTTGCTGCAATATCATACACAGGACAAGGATAATTAGAAAAGCCCCACAGAGAGGTCGTGTATGTGCAATAAGATGCATCCTTTTACACTACTATACTAGGGCATATGGTAGAAGAAAATAGCCTGACAATAACTTTCCATAAATTATCCACTTCTTGTTGAATTTCCTCTGTGTAGAGGATGCATGAGGTATTAAAGTCTGGTGGCTCTTTCAGCTGCTGGTCCTAAAAGGTCTTCACACAGCTCAGCAGTCACTGCATGCAAGAGAAGGATCTCTCTTCTCTTTCACCTCATCTCATCCATTAAAACAATTTCTGTTTTCCTTTCCTGAGGCTGGTCTAGAGGATACGTGGAATCTCTGAAATTCAGGCCTAAAATGTGTTTTCAGCATTTTTGCTATTATTTGTACTGAACACTTCAAAGCCAGGCCCATCTGAAAACAAGTGAGCCATCTTGTGTCATTGACCCTTTCAACCAGTGTGTTTGCAGCAGAAATATGATCATCTTTTGGTATATTTATTGCAATCAACACTATTAATATCAAGGTTTCTAGAAGATGGCATTCCTAATTCTAAAAATAGTGTTTTAATTACGCAAGCCACCCAGAGCCAGCCCCTCAGCTCTGGGCTATCTGTTCCTCACCAAACTAGCAGTCCTTGTTCATCAATTAACCTCCAGCTGACCGACAGCTCTCATGGGACAGCTGATGATATGATAGCAGCTTTTGCAGGCAGGACAGAGCTAACTGTAAACTAACAAGGCTAACCAAGAGAAACATTAGTATGAAGCTTAGTACAGGCTGCATGTACATCTAGGCCAGGTAAATATTTGTGTGGTCTGTCCTAGCAGAGCACTGTGCTGCTGTAGTTACTAGTTGATTTACAGCTACTGTGGGAATATTAGCACTGGCTACAGTGATAACCTTGGTTGTAGTATAGATACACCCTAAAAAGGAAGAGATTTACTAAGCTAGCTTTCTAATAATTTTCAATGAAAGTCAACATAGACTGTTTGATCCTTATTTATTCTTCTAGCTCCATTCATTCTGTAATATTACATTAAAACCAACAAATTTTCCAGTAAATGTCTTCAAATCTCCATACAAATGTTAAATTGGTCTCATTTGAAACAGATAAAACTATGAAGGACTTCAAAAAACTGGACAACTTACATATTTACTAGGAAGTGAGTCATACTGAATTGTAATTTCAGTTGTGTCAAACTTGAAGGATCAAAGTGTTTATCTGTGAGGTATTGATATGCAAAGTGATTAAAAGGGAAGCATGTAGAACAAAAGATATTAATGAGAGAATGTTGACAGTACGCATAAAGAATTGAATAAACCAAGGTATAGATAAATACATGACAGACAGAGGGACAGATCTGGAATGGGGAACCATCTACACTGTACAGAGAGAAGTGGTTGGGGAAATATTCTATTTGTATTCAATTAGTATATAAATATTACAGTCTCCATGGTGTCGGTATTTGTCAAACAACTTTCTAAGGAGAAGTTCAAATAGTGAACAGTTAAATGACTAAGAACGTCATTTGAATGTTAGTTACTTCAAAAAACTTAATATGTAACAATATCCACCCAAAGCATTTACAAATTCCAAACCACCACAATTATTTTTGAAATTATAGCCCCTCCCATGAAATATGTATAAACAGAATTCTCCCTAGAGAGTGCTTGAAAATCCGGCACTTTGGCCCCAATCTTTGGTTCCTCAGTTAGTTAATTAATAGGTTTTTCTCAGAAAATAAATTTCATACAAATCCGAACAATGGACAAATTCATGGAAAACGTGAACAACTCACAGATGATTCATGAACAGAAGAAGTAGTTCGAGTTCCTCAAAGAAGCTGATAGATCATAAGACCTTTTATATTGCTTAGGTCCTATTATATCTAAGAGGCAGTGTAGTAGTAAGCCTATGCATGGTTGAGATAATTCGGGAGAGGAAATAGCAGTCAAGTACCACAATCACTACGTCTCTTTCTATTCTTGGCATTCCTGTTAAATTTAACCTGCTTTTTCTAATTTCCTACACTACAGAATCTGCTGTTTGTTGAATTACTTTACTGTAAAAGTATACTCTGTATTGGCTCTTCTTTAATTACTACATGGAGTACTAAAGAAATTGTTACAGAGGGAATTAGGAATGAGATTAAATATTTTTTTAAATCCCATAGAACCACATCTGTATTTCTAGGCACATAAATACTTATAAAAATCTGTCTTTCTGTGTGCATAATTTCAAGCCCACTGATAGCTCATTGCAGTCAAGGGATACTTTTCATACGCTTGAAATTACACTTATTCCTAAGTGCTTTGCAGATTCAGGGTCTACTTTATCTGTCAAATGGAAGTACAAACAGCTGGAAACTCTTTCTTAAGCAGCCGGAAGGGAGGGAAATAAAATGAGAATTTAATAAATCATAAAAATGTTCTAATGATTGGTTTTGCATGAAAAATTCAAACAAACTCCAAACATTTTCCACGAGGGTGGACAGTGATAGGACAAGGCGGAATGGTCTTAAACTGAGACAGGGGAGGTTTAGGTTAGATATTAGGAGGAAGTTTTTCACGCAGAGGGTGGTGACACACTGGAACAGGTTGCCTAAGGAGGTTGTGGATGCCCCATCCCTGGAGGCATTCAAGGCCAGGCTGGATGTGGCTCTGGGCAGCCTGGTCTAGTGGTTGGCGACCCTGCACATAGCAGGGGAGTTGAAACTAGATGATCATTGTGGTCCTTTTCAACCCAGGCCATTCTATGATTCTATGATTCTATGATTTTTGTATGAAAGTCTCAAAGGCACACCAGTATATTCCAAATAATAAAAACCCACCCTTGTGCTCACACATTTCATTTACCCACTTGCTGGCTTCATCCCGTACTTTTGAAGAAGACAAACTCTCATTAAAACTAATGGCAGCTTTGCCTGAACATGCACCTGCAGGATTGGGCTTCATTTGCTGAAACTAACATTTACTCCCTGAAACTACCAGCAGATCAGCATGTTGATAAGCCTGAATACATTACCGCAGGAGAACATACAAAGCTGCGTTTGAACAGGTGACATTTCCTTTTCAAGGCAGACCTGTTCAGAAGTTTAGCATTAATCATTTCCAAGCAGGCAAAACAGAATTATCTACTATATCTGTCAACTTTCTGCTTCTTATAAAGGTAAACTTCTTCAACCTGTAGAAAGCAATGTCAAAAACAATAAAATATGGCCACTGATTAACTACTCAGCGCAATTTAACAGCAGCATCAGAGCTTACTCCATCAACAATTGCTACATCAGCAAAATATGTGTGTATATGTATATAGATTTATATACTGCTTGAAGTTAGAGACAATATTTGGTTTAGTTACCTCATGCTTGGCACTGAAGAGCTCTATGTAGCGTGACCTAGTGCTATGGGCACAATTAGCTTTTCACAGATGAGTGAACACACTGGACAGAACTAGAACTAGATACCCATATATGCTACAAGAGTGTGCATCAGATGCACTTGAGTCCTACTTTAAAGGCCTTCCACTGCTGTTGTTTCAAGTGCTTGAACCACTACAAACAACTGTTTGCAAGAAATGAAAGGGCAAAGCACTTGCATACTTCTAGTGATACCTGTAGTATTCCCTGCCCATACTGCTGGGAAAGAGCCCCCCAGGTTCTCATTTATGCACACAGACTGTTGTGGTGTGCATAGTAAAGCTGCCCAATGGGCTATGTGGCACATAGCAGGACTATGAACTGTTAGGGAGTCCCCTGAACTCTGCAAAGTGGATTTCATGCGCAGCTGAAAAATCTGCATTTGCAGATCTTAGAGTTTGTGCTGCCCAACTGCTCTTACACTAATAAATTACTCTTGTCTGGGACCATTCTTCACCATCAAAATTGGCCAACCCACAGTGTACCATGCTATTACTATTAAACTCTCTTACTCCCCCAAAACAGGGTGGCCACACTTACACAGCCATCTGGGAATAGTCCCTTGCCTCTGTTGACTCCCCAGTCATGCCAGGGAATTGTTTAGGAGAACACTTGCTGGCCCAGGCCAAAAGCATGTCAACGGCTGCTCTGACAACTTCAGTTCCAATGCCCTGGCACTACTTAATTTACTAGCAGAAAGGCAGACTCAGTGCATGTGGTCTTGGGAGCAGCTTGAGGGAGCATCCCTAAGTGAAATGTAGAAATATCCCCCGAGGTTACTAAAGGGATGAGGAACTCCTTGATCTGAGCAAGCTTATCGACATCTGGCCTATAATTAACTCTGCTGTCCAAGCTGGCAATACACTGATACAGTAGCACTTAACATTGTTGCAGCTTGCTCTGTTTTGTTTAATGAGTGTGTTTAACTAAACATTATGTATTAACTATTATTAATGGCACATTAATTGTTAACTACGCATTGACTAAAAAGACACCCTATTAGATAATTACTTCTACATTAATACATTAATCAATATGCTTACGGGTTAAATACATGAATAACTTATTTGGAAAAACTCATCCATTGATCAGAAAAAAAACATTTATTAATTGTTACTCTATGAGGATTCTGATTAAAGAATTCTGAGCACTTTAATACTTTTCCTACTGCAATATCTTTAATAATCTGGCCATGGAAATATCACTCTACTTATACGATTCCCACATGGCTGCACATTCCTATAATCCTCATGTTATCATCATCTTTTTAATCTTTGTAGCACCTATTACCAAAGTTTACCCAACAAAAACTTCTCAATATACAGTAAATAAATATTAGTGCTAGAAAAATATCTGACTAATAATCTGATAATCCCAAATCCATGAGTTTTCTTTGGAATCAGAATCTTAGGTTTCCATCTCTATTTTTATTCAACAGGAGGTTAAGCAAAACTAGGTACGTACTCAAATACTACAGCCATAAGCACTAATTTGAAAGTTAACCCTGAGCTAGCCCATGGATGGAGGCCTTCTGTTTGCTCATACAGTGCTGAACATGCTAAATTCTGTGATGATGAGTAACTCAGACCTGGACTGGGAGAAGCCTGTAAAGTAGACCTTAAATGGCAGGTGTTCACTTATACCCAACTCACTTTTCTCCAACCACCCAGTACCACCACAGGCATCTCACTTCCACAAATTATTGTCTTTTTGCTCTGGGAAGTTCTCCATAGACCTTGAAATGTGCCTCTGGGCATAAGCAGACATATTTTCTTCATGACAGGTCTGGGGATCTTGGCCCCTGCTCATGCCTCAGCCATACTGAGATCCACAACCTGAGGAACTTTTGTTTATTGATCTTTCCTAAGGCATTCCACACAGCCAGGAAACAGCTGCCTCCATACAACAGAGTGGTTCATACCACTTTTTGTTGAACATAGCCAAAGGAAGAGCTGCCAACAATCGCTTTGTATACAAACACTTAGTGGCAAGGGTATTCATGAAGGATGTGTGATATGGAGTCTGTGCTTTTTTACTCACTTGGAGAGATTTGGCTACCTATCTTCCAAGTCCCCAGGGACTGCTTAGGTCAAGCCTGTACTCAAGTTGCCAAGCTGCATGGAAAACAAACTTATGGGCCTAAAGAGAGGAAAAGGAAAAAAAGGGTATGACTGCAGCACAGTGATTAGGGCCATCAGCAAGAAGAGTCCTAGGTGCTGGTTCTTGTTCCAAGAGCAGTTTGTACATTTTATCTAACAATTTCATGTAAACAGCTCTTGTTTGAGGGTCTGGAATCTCTGAGGCCTGTTGAAGTCAATGGAAATCAAAGCCAACTGAAGCAAATAGAAAGTTTTCCACAGATTTCAGTAGGCTTTGGATTACTTCGGGAATACTACTTGGGTGGTAAAGGCTTGATGCCAATGCACTGAAGGCATGCACCGATTGCATACTAACACACACGTTGTTGTGGCTTATTGCTATATTGGAACCAGCCTTTGAAAACCATAATAATATCCTGAGGCAAACTAGAGAGAGTCAATTATTCAAAATGTTGGTCTTGAATGTTTAAAGGCCCAGTCATGGGCTCCTTAGGCTAAGTTCCCATTGCCTGCAATGAGAAATCTCTCTGACTAGCACAGGCAGAGGCAAGCTCTGAGATTCACATTTGCAGGGTATTTTGAAGCCCTTGGCTGAGCCGTGACTACAGTTTAATGCAGAGGCAGTCAAACAGACTAGAAACTATGTACTGCGGGTTGCAAACACAATATAGCCATATTAGCATAGTACTTCATATGGGTAAATAACCTTGCCAAGAGGCAAAGTTCATTAGCCTGGGGAGTAAGCTATATGAAGATGGACTACTTCCGACTCATTTACAGGTAGCTTTGCAAAGCAACACTTTGTGCCATGTAGACATGCTAAATATCCTCTTATTCCAAGTATTACACAACTTCCAAATCTGCAGCAGATATAGAAATTGTGCAGTAATTGTGGACTCATCTTTCTTTTGAAAGGAAGAGTCTATCACACATATTTCATTTACCAAAGGATACACACTGAGGCTTTACTCTCATGAGGCAAATCAGTCCCAAGTTAAAGCTTGGCAAGAAAAGTTTTTTCATTGCTTTCTTTAAAAAAAAAAAAAATCACAATAAGTTTTCCGAGCAATTTCAGCAGTGCAAGGCTTAGATTCATTGAGACAATTTACAGCACAAACCAGAACAGTCTCATCACTAAGTCTTGACCATGTTTCTCATTCCTGCCTGCAGCAACCATTTTTCTACAGTTTGATGGATAGCCTTTTTAGACCCAAAGATTCCAGTTCAGATAATCTTTTTATCAAGGCTTGCCTTCCATTAGAACTGTTTTCCTGGCAGCTCTGCCATTTTAATTTTCCCAATGCAGTTTTAAAGCTTTGCTTATTGATTTGCACATGCAAGTCACTTCAGCATCCTGACTTTAATAAATCCTAGAACTTTACTCCAGGAACAAATTCAGATACAGAGAATGATCCCGCCATCCATTTTATGTACTACTTATACTTCTAAATGAAGTCTAAATGAATATACTTAACGAATATTGTGCTGTATCTGTCCATGCCCTTGCGCAGGTCTCCTTATGGCAGGTGTCATGATCTCTGTTCCAGAAGATCTATGTCATCAATGAGAAGCCTAGATGAGAAATTGCTCAGCTGAGGACTCCAATAAGATCCTTGTCCATGAGCTAAAGAGGTAAGGTAATTATATGAACAGATCAGATACCTGCTGTGTTTCTCAGGTGAGTTGCCACTTTGTGGGCATTCATGTTACCAACTTGTGAGGTGCAAGAACAGACAGGAGCAGGGTTTGATTTGATGTGATCCACTTTGGATCTAAGAGTACTGTTATGGCAATAAATTTCATAGCAACTGCCTGGCCTAGGCATGTGACATTGTGCATCTGTACCTAGTAGTCACTAGTCACCCCAGCCTTCTTTGAGGATGCCAACAGAATTATGTGCTTGTGCAGAATGCAAATGCTGGAGGATGTAGGGAACGTGTGCTCCCCCCTTTTGGAAGTACCCTGCACCACACTGCCAGCAAGGTGCTCTCATGTGTGTGTTGCATGACTCCGATTACAGACAAGACAAACTTGCACTTCTCCAGATTGGTAAATAGCTAATGTAGATGCACCCACAGAGTGCAGCAAGCACCTCCTTAATGTAGACCACAAGAAGCTATCAAGGAGGGAACTGCAAGGAGGCACTAAACCCCTTTCAGACTGTGGCTGTAAGTTTAATTTCATGTTATATTAACAAAAGAGTCATCTGATGCTATGGTGAGATCCTAATCTGAAGTCAGTTCTTGACTACTTCTGCTGAAAGTTATGTTTCAAAATCAACTCAGCCAGTTGCATTTAGAACAACAATCTCTAAAAACAGCAAAGAGGTATTTAGAACTAGAGAAGGTGTGAGGAACAGAGATGTTCTGGTAACATAGATATAACTCTGTTCTTGAGAAGGATGTATACATTAGGTTTTATGAGAAATCTGGATATTTAGAACTGTGAAAGCAAATGAGGTTCTAGCCAGTATTTACAGCTCTCGGAATTTGTATCATTTAAAACTTAACACGAGTCTTCAATGGGCAAACATACTGTATGCTTGTTGTACATTCATATGCCCAATAGGCTGAATAACTTCAAAGAAGCTTACTCTGTTCCTTCTAAAAAGCCTTTTTAACATCATACGCCTTCAGAAATGTTATGGTACATGGTGCCAAGAATCTGTATTTTTAAAATTCCCTTCTTCAGCTTGAGTTGTGAATCCATTAAACTCAGTAAGAGTTTTTACATCGACTTAAAAGAATGAAAGATCAAACAGTTATCTGACAGACTGTAACAAGATTCAAAAATAATTAGGGAGTTTTGAAGCCTATCCATACGGGGGATTTTTCTTTGCTTTTAAATAAGAAATGTTTTCACAAACGTATTTTGGAAATATTAGTTTAAATTTAGAAGTGGGAAGATTGAGCATTAAGGAAAACATTTGCTTTGAGTTTTATGTTTGTTTCATATATTTTGCTCCTTTTCGACCTACCTTCCTATGAAAATAAGAGTAGGTAAAGCCGAGATAACAGTTAAATTGGAACTAATGTACTGGTTTATGTTTTGGTTAGTCGGGGATGGCATTTTCCATCGAAGTACACTTTAATTATCCTTTTCAGATCCTTTCTCCCTGCCCCCAAAATGCTTCACAATTCATCCTGATGAATCTTATGTAGATAAGACGTCATAAGAATGTCATTTGACTGAACCGTGTAAGCTATTTAAGGACTTTTGGTATCTCTGTAGTTAGAGCTCAAGAGCTCTTCAGCAAGGCAACAAAGCAATTTGTTGCAGAACTGAAATTTATCAAATTGAAAATACATGGATGTATATATGGGTCCCAAGTCATTGATTTTTGGTGAGACTTATTGTCAAAACACAGTATTTATTAGCAGTGCAACCTGCTATTATTCTTGACAACTCTATGTATGTCTTATCTTTTTCATGTCTAATTTGTTCAGTACCTAAATAACAGTACAGGCCCCTTTCCTACCACTACGTGCAACCACAAAACCTAGAATAACTGATAAGATAGTAGGAAAATTATTATGATGATTCGTGGTTTGTAAAAGACAAACTGACACATCTTATTCTTGTAGCAGAACAAACTAATTATTATTTTGTAGATATTTTCATGAGTTCATCATCATTGTATCACACTGTGATATAAGAGAATTGGACAAATGGTTTCACATTTCCTGTACTTATTTTTGGAAAAGGATTCAGACACATCAGCCTGAAGCACATGATTTTAGCAGACTATGCAAGTCAGTTTTACAGTGAAATCATAGGAGAACTTAGTGTTCAACAAGCCTCTGAAATTTGTGCCTTGTAGATGTACTACTTAACAGATTCATTTAAATAAGCTGCATTTTATCTTTTGATAAATTCACCAGTTAGTTTTTTCTTTCTTTATTAACTGGGAATCAAAGTTTGATGGCTAATCTTGATGACAGCTCTGTCATGACTACCTAAAGGTACCTGAAGGACTCAAGCAAACTTGACCCTATGCAAAACTTGAACAGGAAATAACTTGGAAATCCAGATGACAGAGACACAACCCAAGCATTCACGGATAACCCCTCAAGAAATGCATGAGATGAAAGGCTCCACTTTGGTTCCTTAGTCTAGTTGGCTAAGTAAGAAGAAAACCATGTCTAAACAAAGTAATAATGTGGTTTTGAAGCTTTCTTCTTAGGTTGGTTGTTTTTTTGTTTTTGTTTTTGTTTTTTTCATGTTCATAGGTTTTACTAGCAAACCAAAAATTCTATAATTCTATTAACTGCATAGCCAGCAGCATAGGATGACTGACTTTGAGAGAGGAAATGTCTCAATAAGGCCAAAGATTTGCAGCCAAAAGTTAAATACGTTATTTTCTTTTTATTTTATTCCAGTTGGGGTTTTTGTTCACAGAAACTGTTCCAAGTCAGAACTATTCAGAACCTGGTGACCCCCAGATTTTCATATTTTCACATTTTTTTCAGGGTAACCCCCTTCACATAAGGAAAGGAACTGGTAAAATGTGGCTTTGTGTTCCACAGAAGATTTGGACGTTTTATTAGGGAAGCAGATGATGAGGACTTACACATTTTTTTCTCTCCCCTGTAAATCAGCACTACTAGTTAGGAGTGAGAACCTAAGCTGTGTGGCTAGTGACTTATGTGGAAGGCAATGGGAATGATACTCAGTATGCTGTGCATGGGAGAGCGCATCACTGCAAGCAGACTGGGTCCCTACTATGAATAATTAGGCTTTAGTGAAATCAATAAACAGAAAGACTTTCGTCAGACTCTATCCATGTTCAACAAAAACATCAAATTAATGATTTGGTTTCAGCTCATAAAGACACAGAATTACCCTCAGGTTTAGTTCAACCCTCTGTGTAGACAACTGTAGATAATTCCTGGTTTGTTGTTGGTTTTCTGTTGTTGGTCTATTTTTGTTTTTTGTTTTGTTTGTTTGTTTGTTTTTTGGCTTTGTTCATTTATTCAGTGTAATATTTGGTATAATTTCAAAACGACTAGTCGTTAGAGCAAATTCTCAGCTAAAAAACAATACTTCACAACATAGTCGGTACCATTAGCTATGCATTTCCATCAGTGATGAAAAAGAGTCTGTATGCCACACTTGTAACAATCTGCATTGTGATCTGGACTTGTCTTTCATGTTGCTGTTTCCACTAGTGAAACATACCATCCACCACCTCACTGTGTTCACATCCACTGTTTGGTCTCCATCAACATTCAGCCAGTGTCTATGAATGTCAATGGGTGCCATTTTTTCCTCATGGAGGAATTCAATGACACACCTTTGTTTCACACACGCTTCTATGTCAGATGCCATTTTGTCAGACTGCCCTTCTGCTCCCACTTGCATAGAGCAACAAAATGTAACAGCCTATTGTCGGGAAGGTTCAATCTCTACTGCCATATCACCACAACTGCCTCTGAAGTCTTGGGCAAATATAATAAAACAGGAAGCATTACTTTTGGAGCAGCCCTCATATAAAAAGTGGCAGTTGGTTTGGGGGTCCAAAGAGCTTCTCAATTTGTAGCAAGGAAGACTTCTATGCCACACTGCAGTCTAGACCCACACTGTGGTGGCTAAAACTCCACTGAGGATGCTAGGTGCTCGGATACTTGGCTCCCATGTCATGCCTGCAGTGACACCTAAGTTTTGTCATCTACAACATGAAGGTAAATCTCCTTCAACTGTCGTTTAAAGCTTGGTGCAGAGATCCTGAAAATCATTCTCCAAGGATTTCTTATGTGTTGTGAGGTATCTCATGTGGCCTCCATCCAAAACATTCCAGTACTTCCATGTCCTATTGGTGAACCCTTTGCCCTAGATACCCTGAGGTGTCCAATGGCACCAGACATCTAGGGGCCATCAGAAGGCACTAGACATCTAAGCTCAGGCACCTTATTTTAGTCGTATACATAATCTACTTCAATGAGGTCCTCATGTTAGCTGGAGGCGATGTTAAAAAGAAAGAATATTCAGCCAGATTGCACAGTCTTATTTGTTAACTGAAATTGTCTCAGCTTTGTGGTCCTTGCTCAGAAAATGCTTTTAAGAACTTTTTTTTTTTTCATCAAATGCGATATCTCTGTGCTTGTCCACTGTTTAAAAGTATGCATGTGCAATTAGAGGGGAAAAGGGAACTGGAATTTTCATAAATGAAAAGGTAAAATCACCTATCAAAATTAGATGTGTAATTATTTCCTGAGCTTTTCCCACTCCCAGGAGAGCAGAGTAGTTTCCCCAGGGTACCAGCAGTGCAGAAGGTGTCCATGCAGCAGCCATGTGCATGCAGACACATCGTCTGGGGT
Source organism: Pavo muticus (assembly GCA_016647715.1). Taxonomy (NCBI): domain Eukaryota; kingdom Metazoa; phylum Chordata; class Aves; order Galliformes; family Phasianidae; genus Pavo; species Pavo muticus. Next base: position 1,675,226 of record JACDJE010000257.1, on the reverse strand, counting down.
CCACAGCTTCCCTCTCCAGGCTCCCATGCTTGGTTCTCTGATGGGGAACTAACTCACCAACATAAGTGGAAGCAGTGGATAGGGGACTTTTCTCTCCTTATTACTCCATGTCTTCTTAGATTGAATCACAACCTGGCAAACACAACTGGGTAACAGGGAGGAATGAACAAAAGCAGCAGATGATATCACACCACACAGTTCCTGTTTTCTGACACTGAAGAACTCTGTCCTAACTTGCAGGGGTTTCTGTTTCCCCTGAGTTGTCAGTGGCCCTTTAAGTAACTCAATCTGTTGAGCTGCTCACTGCTGTCGAGATGGCTACTTTAAAACAAAAGGGTTCGTCAGATATAATCCCTCCAGTTTAAAATAGAGACGAGTTCAACAAGTTCTATATTTTGCTTCTTTAATCCATTTCCTTATGATCAGCATTTACGGGAAAGCTTTAAACTTTTAAACTTGTAACTCATACAGATTCAAGTGTCACAGATGCTTGGCTGCTGCACTGAAATAAGAACTGGCTGGCACCACAAACAACCCCTTACTGCAGTCTCAAAAAACAAACAGAAATGTTTGTGTTTGGTCAAAATAATGCAATATTTTGCATTATGAGATTTAAAACCTTGCAAGTAGTTAAGGGCCTCAAGTTTATTTACCTGAAGGGAAAACCTTTTCTGGAATGATATTGCTGGGGACCCAAGTGGTTTTACATAAATACTAATTAGTTTACTCAACATGCTTTCCAAAGGACTCATTTTTTCAGAGCCAATGGTTTATATTTATGCGTGTCCTCAATGACATATTCATAATTTCCCACCTCATCTACCTGCATATCTTATTAAGTTTTTGAAACGTAAAACAAATGTGCAGGTACAGATAGATTTAAATGAAACACACACACACATTCTCACAAATGAGATCTAAGCAGTATCTTGGAACATGCATATGAAATTCTGTTCTAGATCCCTCTAAATGAGTGCATTTGCACTAGCCATTGTGTTTAGAAACCTTTTTTTTTTTTTTTTTTTTCAAGCTATGAGAGTAATAAAAAAAATGGAAAAACCTATCAAGGGATCAAGAGGATTCTGTACTTGAGATCTTAAAATAAAAACTGGATTTATCTTCTAAAAGGCATGCTCCAGCTACCCTGCCAGCAACAGTGTAGGTTTGCTCATCTCTTTGTTATATTCGGTTTTCTTTAATGAGCTCCTGAGGAAGTTACTATTACTGTATTCCTATGTTGTGTTCAAATTTAAAAGGATGAGTCAAGATAGATCAAAGCGACTGATAGATAAGTGCTCACAACATCTCATTTAGAACAGTTATTTTCCTTAAACAAAACTGATTCAGATCTTATGTAGTAAATAAAGTGAGTTCCACAAATCTGCTGTTCCAGGAAGGCTTTTTCGAGGATGACTCGGTATGGTATTTGAAGTCCTGTCTGCTCCTCCTAGACATCAGTGAGTCTCATTCTTCTGTGGACTTTAAGCAAATTTCCTCTAGAAAACTCCTTTGTAGTTTGCTCTCTCCTGACTGGTTTTTCCTCTTGAATACTGCTGAATACTGAAATACACCAACTAGCCAACATCCTTGCTGTATTTATTGGCTTCTGGGAATTGTCAGACATACAAAACTTGTTAAGTCTCATTGCCTTGCAGAATCAGGCCAAACATTAATATCCCACTTTGTGATCAACGAGGCATTCTCCTTGTCAGTAAGGAAAAGATGAAAATGAATTAAACATGTAAGATCCAAGAGAGCTGTCAAGTTCTTTCACTCCTTTCATGATTGAACGAACGAGGTTAAAGTAACCAACTGACAGAGTAAATATGATGTGGTTTCTTGCCAACACAGGGATTTCCAACAGCAATTTGGAAGCACTTGTCCTGTCAGGAGAGGCTGAGGGAGTGAGGCTTGTTCAGCCCAGAGAAGAGATGGCCATGAACCACCTGAATCAGCTCCTTATACCTACAGGAAGTCCAGCAAGGAGATAGAGCCAGATCCTTCACAGTGGTACATGGCAGGAAAACTACAGGTAAGATGAAAAAAGGGAGAGGCTATAAATAAACAAACAACAAAAAAAGAAAACACCAAAAATCACCAGTGTGAAGATAACCACCCATTAGAGCAGGCTGCCCAGAGAGGTTCTGCAGGCTCCAGCTTTGGAAGTTTTCAAGGCCCAGTTGGATTAAGTAATGAACAACACGGTCTATGTTTAGAGTTCACCCTGCTTTGAGCAGGACAGGATGAGAGACTTTCCATGGTCTCCTCCTGCCTTAGTGATTCTGTCTTTTAAGAGCCCAGATGTTTTCAGGTTGTATAGTATCACAGGCACAGACATGGTTTTGTGTACAGAACACGAATTACAGAAATATTTACCTTTGAAATCACTGCACTGGTCACCACAGGACATAGAAAAAGACCTTGTATTTTTGTACCAGCAACATGTAAGGAGAGAAGAAAGTTATATTTATATTGTCTACATTTACTATTTTAGATATGTAACACAGGAGCAACTGAAAATATCAGAAGTTAGGGGTTTATGATATTCATATAATCATCAGCAAAGACAGATGCTTCCAGAAAGTGAACAGAGTATCTGTTTTGGGTTCATAAAGCTAGGGTCAATGTCTCCTCAATTTTCAGATTGTGGGTGACATTGATTGGGATGTATATACAGATATAGCTATAGTTCTCTGATCCCTCTCACACAACTACTGGCTATATATGGGCACTGTTATTTTGATCAGCAGCTGGTGATGAGATGTAATGTGTTTCCGTTGGCTGTTATATTTTCAGCTGTATTGGAGAGATGTGAGTAACATTTTTATTTCGTAGGTCAGTAATTTGTAGATTGCATTCCATAGCACTTTCTACAAACTATTAGATTTCCCCTTTTTATGCTGGATGCTTTACAGTGTGGCCTGTTGAGAATTTAAATTTACGATGAAGATACTTTTAAAAAGACAAAGAAACTCTACATGCACAGATAGCTTTAGAAGGCAAATGGAATGTGCATGTGTTTGTTTTAACCCCCTAATGTAAATACATACATTCTGAAATGTATTTTAGTCCTCTAAGAAGCTAAGAGCAGCCCTCAAGATCACATGACAAGCAAAACATTTGTTAATCAGAAAAATTACAGCCTATTCATACGTACTGTTTGATTATTTCCACTCTGACCTCAAAGATCCCATTGTTGATTGAACTAGTTATAGTAACTTCTATTTATTTTTACAACTAGCTATTATGAGTGCAAACTATCCTTATCTCCAAGTGATTGATAGGCGCATTAAGAAGCTGTTCAACAGGTTGCTAGGTTTGAAGAAATGCTTAAATCATGATTAGTTACTCCTTATCAGCTAAGAGTGGGCACTAAGCTCAGATAAATACATGGTGGCAAAAATTAAATTTTTAAGTCAAGTGCTCTCACTATTTTCTGTTTGCTATTGTTAAGCAGTGGTGCTACAGTTTCCCTTCAGTTTTATTTAAGGAGTATTTGGGCTTTCTTAGCAAACAAAGTTGTCATGTTAGTGTGCTCAGGAGAGCTGAAAATCTTGTTCAATGATAACTTCCATCTGGGCCTCTTGTGTAGCTTTAGTAAGTGGAGAACTATGAGTTATAGAAAGACGTATTCACAATTTCTTCTATTGAGCATTTGACATAAATAACTTTCCTGGGTGAATTTTTTTAACTGTGGAGATGTTAGACTCATTAAAATTCTTATGTGGGGATTTATAGCTTTATTTGTCCTACCCAGAATAATGTTTATATTAGCAATAGAGTGAAATCTGCCTATATTAATAGACTCCAAATAACTCAGACATTTCTACCTTTACCCTACAATAAAGGTTACTCCATTGCACTTTGATGAAATTTGTGAGGTCAGTATATGGGAAGTGTATGGGAAGTATGTGGGAAGAAGAAATGATCAGAAAATAAAAATGGAACTCAGTTCCTAGGTTCCTGTTTCTGGAAAAGGGAGCTGGAAAATTCTAAGCCAGCTGTCTCAAAGGAGGGCTGTTCTAAGATATTTGTCAAAATGCACTCTATGCAGTATCTACTCCCTGAACTGTATTTGTAAATAAAGTCACACAGCGTGAACTGACAACCAAATTGCAGGAGACTTTCTGCATGCAAATTTTGCAAAAGCAGAATATTTCTTTCTCCAGTTTTAAACCACAACTACTCCAAACAAACCTTTGACACAATTACATGGCAGATGAAAGCAGGGACATAGAATTAAAGCAAATATATCAATTGAAATGATTAAAATATTTCTGCTTCTTTCTATCCACATCCTACAAAGGGCGAAGGAGCTGAACTTCCACTCCAGTTTACACTCAAGAGTATGTGAAAGGGGGAAAGTAAAGTCAGTTTTCAGGTGGTTCTGAAGCTATGAAATGCTCCATCAAGCCTTCAAACACCTTCTGTTGCAAAAGTAGCAGCAGTTCTATAACTAACATTTTGCTGTCCCAAGTGCAAGAAGAGCTCTAGCTGTTCTGCCCGGCATGGTATCCCCCTACCAGTGTTTGATGTAGAAATGGAGCAGGCACAGTCACCTTCACAATACCAGCCTTATGCTACCCAAGGGGATTTCCTTTCTTGGAGGGAAGATCCATCTGCCTTTGCAGGCAAGTTCTCCCACTGCTTTGCACTGGAGTAGCACAGAGGGTTGAAAACAAGTCCTCCAGTGTAACCCCAAATACAGCCCCAAAAGGCATAGACCTGATAGATTCACGGGTTTCACTTGGGAAAGAGGGGTAGGGATCAGATGAATTAATTTCCTGCACCTTTTACACTGTAGAGAAGTTCAATTTGAATGACAAACCATAGAATCATGGAATATCCTGAGCTGGAAGAGATCCACAAGAGTTATTGAGCCCAACTCCTGGCTCCACAAAGGACCACCCAAAATTCCAACTCAATGACTGAGAGTGGTCCAAACGCTCCTGGATCTCTGGCAGCTTCTGGTGCAGACCCTGTCCTTAGCCGCAGCTGCTCCACCCCTGACACAGCTTCATGCCGTTTCCTCAGCCCTGTCGCTGTCACAGAGAGCAGAGCTCAGCGCTGCCCCTCCGCTCCCTGTGAGGATCTGCAGCCACCATGAGGCCTCCCCTCAGCCTGCTCTGCTCTGCTCTGGGCATGGATGGAAAGAAGTTCTAATGATCATTAAATGAAAAAAAAAAAAAAAAAAAAAAAAAAAAAGAAGCAAAACCCTCTTCTAAGCCAAGCAAATACACTCTCAAGTTTTGAGTGATTGCTTCAATCCCTCCTCGTTCTGGAGGAGGCAGAGGGGGACACACGTCTCACACCTATTCCCAGACCCCCCTGCCATCAGCCAGGATCCCCCAGGTATGTGGATGGGCTGTCTCAGCCTTCCCTCAGAAATGGTCCCACATCGAACAGAATAGCTAAATATTCATTAAAGAGAAAGAAAGACATGAGTGACAGAGCACAAGGCTCTAATGTGAACAAGGGCTGCTGGGCAGGAGTGGGAAAGCTGTGTGCCCACGAAGATTCTACATCACCAAACATCTCATAAAAAACAAACAAACAAACAAAAGAACAGTGACAAATTCATTAAAGGCTATGATCACCTTCAGTGATTCCCAAGGAGACTGATAGCAACCATATGCAGGAAACCTTGCTGTGAGGCAAGCACTGTTCACTAAGTCGCCAAGAGACTGCACAGCAGAACTAATATGTAGACCAGGGTCAGGGATCACTGTGTGTGTGACTGGTCTGTGAGGCTCATGTGATGCTAGCATTTTTGTAGGCAGTCCCTGTTGCTGATTTGACAGCCCAAATGTCTGAGTGTCCATATACAGGAGGAGCTGACTCTAAATCATTCTTAAATGTAGTTTGAATCAAGGTTTGCACTTGCATCTATGGGCCCTCAGCAACTTCAACCACTCTGCCATCTAGCCTGTAAAAATTTTGTTAACAAACTTTCAAATTATCGTCTCCTTACAGTTTTATGTTTATCTTATGCTTCTTCCTGTTTACAAATGTAAAGTTAAGCATAGGTGGGATAGCAGGATTAAGGCAGTATTGAATTTCCCCACTGTGACCTCAGTTTGCAATTGCTTGCAGTGTTAGCACAGGATGAGTTAACGTTCTCGGTCTTGCAGCCTGTGCACTTGTCATCCTTCCATGTGGCATAAAATAACATTTGGACCCCTGGATTGCAAATGTCTTTTCCATGCTGTCAGTCTGCCCACCTTAGAGACATACTACCTTAAAGGAAGGAAGCTTCACAGGGAAAACACGGATGCAAAATCTGCCTTAAGGAAATAAGTGGGTGGCAGCATGTAATTAATAGAAGAAACCCTCCAGAAACTACTTGCTACAGACAGAACCAGTCTTTGCAGGAGACAACCGTGACAAAATCCAAACCTTAATCTAATTTTTGTGGTATGCACATCTGAAAATAAATAAACAAAAGCAATCTTAAGAATACCCCTCCCGTTCAAGTCAGACTAGAACCTGATATGGCCATGGAACAAAGAGACTGTGAATTGCATGGTTTTGATATGACAAATCTAGTCGAAAGTCCCAGCTCCTCTTGGCTGCACTAGTCAAAGGACTGTGAAGGATTTGGAGTGCTTAGGTTGGCATCGATGTTGTATGTGACCTGAGCTGCTTCATGGAGTTTTGTGTCAGTCATCTGGTAGGCTGCAACAGCTTCATGGACTTTTATATAAGGCTGACCTGAAAGTAATGCCTCCTATTTCATAATGTTGGCCCACAATGTCAGAGGCAGATGGCAATAAAGGTTGAACCTTCCCACCAGTATTCCGTTACAGTTTCTTTCCATGTGACAGACGGCAGCAGAGGGGCGGTCTGACAAAATGGCGACTGGCATGGAAGCGTGGAAGAAATAAAGGCGTGTCATTTCATTCCTCCTTAGAAAAAAACTGTACCCACTGACATTCAGCAGTGCTTGCTGAACGCTGATGGAGACCAAACAGTGGATGCGAGCACAGCGAGGCGGTGGGTGGTGTGTTTCAGGATCACGCTGTCATAGCAGCTGTGAAACAGTGGGTCACGTCTGCTGAAGATTTTGACAAGCACAGCGTGCAGGGCTCTTGTTCATCACTGGTGAAAATGCACTGCTAATGCTGATGACTATGTTGCAAAATAGCGTTTTGTAGCTGAGAATCTGCTCTAGCAACTAGTGTTCTTGTGCTCTTTGTATCCGTTGTAGTTTCCATGGAAACAAATAGGAGGCATTACTTTCGGAGTGATCTACATACATCCATCAAAGGAGCCTGGAAACAACCAAGAGAATGCGAAGTGTTAGAAGCCTGAATGCAGCAGTTAGGGGTCAAATGCACTGGGAATACGGGAAAACAAAGAACTGGTAAGAATAACAATTCACAAAGTGAATTAGATAGCAGGTAGCCCTCAGCAAGCTTCATCACCCATTTGGCGCGCCCCGAAAAGTATGCGTGGATCCCCTGTGAGCTCCTTGGCTTAGGTGCAAGCTCCAGCCACATTCTGACTCCAGAAGGGCAAAACAGGAGTACGCACTGCACTGGCTTCCAGCTGCTTTGCAGCCCCACACCAGAGCTCAGCTTTGCTGCCTCACAGCAGAGCTCAGTGTTCGTAACCGCAGCCAGAGATGGGAACTGCCCCCCAGAAGGTAGAGCTGAAGCGTCGAGGATCAGCCTCCGTGACCTTACCGAATGAACAGCTAAGTGAGGGCTCTGCCCTTAGGCTGTCCCGTAAAGACCATGAGCAGGTGAAATCAGCATTTAAAGAACTCTTTCAAATGTATCCTACAGATATGGAAATCTGAGTGCTTCTCGTAAGCACCCTGTCCTACAGAGTGATCCTACGGTGAAAGGCAAAGCCTCTGTGTCCTACCTTACTGAAAATAGGCGATATCAGACGGTCTTGTCCTTGAGCGTAGCTTGAACGTGGCCAGTAACAATACAGAATGAATCTTGGGGTAATAGCACATCTGTGGTGCAACCATCCATCCTGTGGGCAGCTCAGAGATAAGCCTGCCTAGAACAGAGCCTAGAGGTGAGTGCACACGTGCTACCTTCTGCAGTTCCTTCCAGGAGGACACACTATAAGGCTGGTGACTGAAGACAGCTGGTGCTCGGGTCTTCCCTGCAACAGTAGATCACAGCCACAACTGTCCACGTCCACACAGCTCTGAGCCTTTCCGAAAGCTGCAGGCACTGCTTTTTCCACCCATTCTCTCTCTCTCTCTCTCTCTCTTTTTTTTTTTTTTTTTTTTCTCCCAGTGAGCCATTGAGAGCACAATTGCAGGCATTTCCCAGCTGAGGAAAGATTGCTCTCAGTTGCTTATCATCTAACAAAATGTAAAAGTGTGGCCTGAAATTTCACAGGTGTCTTATCTATCTCTACAGGGTTTTCTTTTTATTCCCCTGCTATTTCTGAAAGGATTTTGGCCATTATGGCACGTAAAGCAATTCTTGAGATTTTATTTTAATAATCTTGGGTTCCCATGTTTTCTAGCCAGTCCTCTCAAGTCCAGCACTAATGGCAGAGCCAGTTCTGTGCCTTCCCCCGCCACCATGAAAACCTATCCAAATTCAGGCAATTAAAAAAGAAAAAAAAAAAAAAAGAAATGTTGAGGTGCGCACCTGCTGAGGTATGTTTTTGGTTGCAGTGTCTGAAGTCCTGCACAGTCACTGAAAATACCCACACTTCTCACAATCCCCTACATGTAACTGTGTTGCACAAACATCCTGGGTACAAAACGCAGGCCTGGGCAGATGTCTACTTCTAGATCGCTGGTGCAAGAAATCTAGTCTCACTGCATATGTAAAACAAAGTTCTTTGTTCACATTCAGATCAATGCTGTCCAAAACATTTGGCATCAGGCATTTTATGACCAGGCTGTAGGATTCTCTTTGGTCAAGAAGTGGAACTCTAGTGCCTATGGACCCAAGTACTGACTCCTGTCACAGAACAACTGAGGTAAAGGAAAGCAGATTTTCTTCATGACTTAGTAGCTGGTAGCAGTGGTCAGGAGTGGAAAGGAGTGGAAGTACATACTAGGCCCAAAAGCAAGAAACATGTGTCTCCTGCATACTCCAGGAGATTGCTGCTGGAACCAAGGCAGTGGGAATCACAGAATCGTAGAATGGCCTGGGTTGAAAAGGACCTCAAAGATCATCTAGTTTCAACCTCCCTGCTATGTGCAGGGTTGCCAGCCACCAGACCAGGCTGCCTAGAGCCACATCCAGCCTTGCCTTAAATGGCTCCAGGGATGAGGCACCCACAACCTCTCTGGGCAACCTGTTCCAGTGTGTCACCACCCTCTGTGTGAAAAACTTCCTCCTAATATCTAACCTAAACCTCTCCTGTCTTAGTTAAAAAGATTCTGAGCTGTGAGCTGAAGACTGAGTCGGATCAGGAGGTCAGAATGGGATCTGCTGGAAAGAGATGTTTTGTGAGATGGATCTGAAGCAGAGAACAGAAACCTAGACTGGCTGGGTGTGGAGATGGGGAGCAATGACTGTGTATGGAAAATTGGACTTGAAACTGGGACTAGACAGCCAGCTAGCTGAGAACAGCTGCTGCATCTGTACTTACTTGCTCTGCAGCATATCTCAGGGCCCTCATTTCCTGGTCATCTGAATTGTTGGGCCTGTTGGGGCACGCTGCGGCTCCCATACAGAATACGCATCCAGGTTTCTATCCTAGCATGGAGCTGGGGCATGACTAAGTGTACATCCAGACATGGGAACTAGGAAGAACTCTGAGGTCTAATGATGTAAACACAGACAGTATGTCTAGATAAGGAGCTTGAGAAAGCAAGACAATGACTACATGACCATGGCTTGCTAATGCAGACAAGCAGTTTGGGCATGAGGGAGAGCTGGATGGGTTAAGAAGAGACAACAGGATGAAGCGTCAGAGCTGGGGGACTCTTGTGGCAAAACTGTGGGAGAGGGAAGCAAGCTGAGGAGTGACACAGGTCTGGGTGGACCAGGGGGCAGAGCAGACATAGCGCAGCTGCACAGAAGGACTGTGGGCTGGGCACTGCGGCAGACACTGCCTGACAAGGTCCAGATTGGAGCTGTGTGATCAGGCTGGGACATAGCAAGTCCTGGGAGAGAGGTTGGGACTGGTTACAGAGGTGAGAAGCTGGATGCAACTGGTACTTCTGATGTCCACTGCTCATTTAATTCCTTCATTTAAGCCTCATCTGACTTGTGAAAAACAACCAGACACTGTAATACAACCTGTTCAGTAAAAAGATACTTGATGGTTGTGATTACCTGCCTGGTTGTGGTACTGTAAGTAGAACTTCCATGCTAAATTACTGTACATTTTTGCATCCAGCTTAATTATGATTACTTGGGTCAAGGAGTCTGTTTTATTTCTAGGCCTAGCCTGAAATACCAAATAAATACCAAATATGTATTCTCTCACTTCTTTGTTATATTTAAAACACGGATCAAGCTTTTAGAGATTTCTGTGTTTGTCTGGACCCAACCTCTTACAGCTTTCTTAGATATATTTTTTTTAATGCTGCTCACATTATTCTTTAAAACACTTATCTTTATTGTGACGCTTTAAGATTCAATTCTTCCGACCACTTAAAACAAAATCCTGCTAGTCCTAGGAGCTTCTTTTAACACTGACAATAGTAACTAGAAAGAGACTTTCCCAGAAGAATTATTCTGAAAGCTTCGACTCCTTTTTGTGGCATCACACCCTTATACATGTCAGTTACAGTCTCTATTTTGTCTCAGACAGGATTTTCAATAAAATTGAAATGTAAATACCCTACCTCTGGACTTTATTCCACTGCATTTTTTCCTAGGTACTCTAGAGAGTCTATCTGCTTCCACAAGTCCCACTCAGGCTGGTATCCAGTTTGCAATTCTTGTGCTTGTAATTGAAAAAAATAAATTGTTTCCCAGCAATGTGCTTGCCAGGCCCCTTTTAGCAGTGGAAATAAGTAGTTTATGATCAGTTTCAACTAGCAAAAATTCCAATAAAGCTTTTTTACACCTCATGGCCTGAGATCAAGTCTTCCTTCTCTATTTGAGTGCAGTGACATTTCATTTCTATAAGTACCCATGACACATGATCCACTGTATTGCTATTTGGCTGGTCTCCAACCAGCCAAGCCAGTTTTGCTGTGGCTTGTTAGCTGCTGGTGGAACGATTTAATCCTGAGTTTTCCTTATGTTGAGGGGATTGGGGTACCAATGAGGTGGGAGAGAACAGAGTGAATGCAGTGGGCCTGATGTAGCAAGAAAGGAGAGGACAAGTCTCCCTCTTGCTGTCTTGGGAGCGTAAAGGGTCTTTCTGGTAGCAAGGTGGTGAGATGGCTTTGTTTACGGTGGACATCTACTACACTGTCAATCACTCTGTGGTAAGGGTTGCTGTGACAAGAGCACTGACTGGAAGGAGAAAGGAAGGAGGCAACAGGATAAACTGAGGCTACAACTGGGAAATATGGGGGAAGGATTAGGGAAGGAGAGTGAGTTTGAACGAAGTGATGAGTTTTCAGGTTGCTGCAGAGATGAAAAGAGATCCATCAGGACCATACAAAGATGCCCTGATCAAAGGCCCAAGAGACCTGGAGCTCTCAGTCACTTCATTGCTGATGGGTGGACAGCTTTTGTCTAGGGAAGCTATGGAAGTGAGGGAAGCAGGCTTGCACCTCTAGATTGCTAGTTTGTTGGGTTGTTTGTCTTTTTTGTTTGTTTGTTGTTGTTTTAATTTCAAAGATTGTAATCCTATCTCCAAGTTCAATCACACTGTTTGAAGAGGTCTGAGCCTGTCCTGTTACACAGATGTCTGTAGATAGCTTCCTTTTGCACTTAAAATTGTAATGTCTAGATTTTGCATGTCTATATACCATAGCAGTCACTGTCTTCTGAAGGCATCAGGTGACACCAATCCAGTGTTCCTGTCATAAAGTCTTCCCTTCCCAGGAATCTTTGTACCCTGACATATCTGCCTGGGCAAGACTGCTGGGGATATCATAGTGGTTAGACCAATAGCAGGCTAACATAAAATGTCTTGTGGGCCTTGCAGTCCCTGGGAAAGTAGTGCTCCCACAGGCCTAGTATGCAAAAGCTCGCTACCGCCATTATTATTCCTGATGAGTAAAAGTACCACTGTTTTTAGGCTGATCATAGAGGTATCAATAGAAGCAGGGCAGTACTAGCCAGTTGGCAGTCTACACTATTGTGTGGGATTAGGCACTTAAAATCTACTGAAATCTGTGCTTCAAAATCCACAGAAATCTTAATTTAGATGTAGGAAATGATATACGGGGAACTATGATGGCTACTATTTTCCTCAGAATCCAGACCCATATTTTATGCTTTCAATTGGGCTGTAGCCATACTGCATCTTTGAATAAAGTTATCTCTTTGGAATGTACAGATGAACAGTTTTATAGAGGATTCCACTTGAGCACTGCTAAAATACTATTGTCATATTCTCTTAGAACAATAAGCATCTCACACTCATGCAAATATTAGTAAAATGATTCCAATGATTTACAAATACAGCTGCAGGCAAACTTGTTCACTCAGATGCAGCTATTATTTCCCTGCTAAGATGCAATACAAACAGCCTACAAAGCCAAAGACCTCTATGGCAATTGATTCTTTAAGCTGGCCATTACAAGCACTTCTTGGGGGCAGGCAGACAGACAGAGGAACAGCAGAAAACTGGAAGGAGAGACAGGGAGCCATAGGGAGACCTACACTGTGGGGAAGAGTGTCAAATGTGTGAAAGGAGAAGGCTTTTTCTAAGGCAGTAGAAAAACAGACCAAATGATGGTGAGGCCAATTTGGCAGCCCCAGCAAGAAGGAGGGGAAGGGCCTACCTCTGTGCCCATGAGAATGAGGTGCTAAACCACAGTTTTTGCACAACCAACCAACAGATTTGGAGGAAGGACAAAGGTTATGGAAATATATGGATGTTCCTGGGAAAAGATGGGTTTATCACAGTGCCTTTCTTTACCAATTTGAATATTGAATTTGCTGCTCCTCTGAGGTATTCTGATTTCAAAGCTTGCAGTGAATGGGCAGTGGTGTTGCTTGACCAGAGCTCAAATAAAGGATTACAATCCCCAGCATCCTTTGAGGATGTCAAAGTCAGCCTGGTTACATGCTAATCAATGTAAACATACTACTGTGGCCACACTCAGGAATTAGAAATATCCTCTCACTCCAAAGGGAGCCATGGCATTTTTTCAGCTCTTACCTTTCCAATGGTTTATGAATTCCCAAGGTCAAAAGCAATAAAATATTAACATCTAATCTGTCATACCACCAATGAAAACTATAATCTGGCCCCTGACCTCACGTGAGTACCAGGTTGTTAACTAAAGAAAGGAATCAAATCTTCCTATAATAAATACTCCAGACTGTGACAGGTAAAATTCAGGTCATACGTCTCCTTTGAAGTTTTAATGGCCACTCCAATTTTATGATAAAACCACTCACCTTATGTTTGTACTAATTTTGCAAAGCTCGAAGCGGCTCTACTCATCTCTGGTGAACAGTTCCCAAGGACAGAGCTCTCATAAAACTGCAAGCTTCAAAGGGATTAGACCTCTTCTTCTTTGCTCTCTCTGGCACACGTATTTTTTTTTAAAGGCAACATTTCCTCACATTTCCTCTACATAGCTCCATGAGGAGCCTCCCAGTTGAGCCCCCCATCTAGACTTCTTCCTCAAGCTCTGTCACTCACTGAAGTAAAATGATTAAAGCTAAAATCCTTTTTCTTTTTTCTTAATAGTATGACAATTTTCTGGGCCATTTCTGCTTTTTGTCTTTATTCTATTGTCAATGCGAAGTAATTTGAAGCAAATCAATAGAGCCTGTGAATTTACATATTTCTCAGGCTCTAAGAAGGACCACATGCAGCAGAACTGCTCTCCTGAATGTCAGTTTTTGTTTGCTTGTTTCTCTTCTTTTAAAGACAGGGGGAAGCTGGGCTGAATCTGGCAACGCTTGAACTCCAAAGCTAAGGTCCATACTGGTAAATTAAAGAGTGCCAGGAACATTCCCAGGCACTGGAAGGCAATTAATTGTCTATGTTGTTTAATTGTTAGCACAGTGCCTGGCACAGCGGGACTGGGGCCAACTTTCCCAAACAATTCCCAAATACAGGCCAAGAGCTGGCATGGGCCAGGATTGCTCTCAATAGATGATTTGTTTGCGGTGCACAGAGGGAAAGAGAGATCAATGCCACGGATGCACCCATTTCCATCTCCATTGGCCTCAGTACCTGGGAGCAGTCCCAGCCATGCTTAGATTACTAGTGCAGACTCAGCCATGGTTGCTCATTAATACTTCTACAACCATGCCCCTGCGAGGAGAAGGCTTCCCAGGGTAAATAAACATATGTATTTCCTTGCAGACTGATTTTGTGCATTGTCTTGGTGGTAAGATTAATTTGTTCCCTTTAATTGCTACTGGTGTTTTTTCAGATGCTTGTGCTTAAATGCTAAAGATGAGGCAGCTGGGGAAGAATAAACAACATTTGTCCATTTTGCTAATGCCTCAATGGCACTAAGAAGTAAAAAGTCTGAGAGGGAGCAGATGGGAACTTTCTGCAGTTACACTGACCTCAGGAAAACAATTCAAATCAGATTCCTGGCGAGGTATTGGCAAAACCATCCCAAACCATGGCTATTTAAATGGCATAAAGTTTGATTTTCTTCAGTTTTATCAGCAAATCCTCCAGACCCAGGTATTTTGCCAGATGCATTAAAAGGCACCAACCTATGCACACTGTGGCAGTGGTGACAGGGAGTATTTTCATGAAAACAATACTTGCTTGAAAACAAGTAGAAGACTAGTCAGATTGCCATCCTCCCTTCAGCTCACCAACTTCAGCTGTTCCCCACTGCAGCAACAAACTGAGTAACACCGAGAAGCATGAGGTGCCTCTAAGGGACTATCACAAAACAGCAGTATTGGTCACAGGCAAACTGAAGAGCATCTACCAGCTACAATATGCAAGCTGAATAGCGTAAATACACAGAATAAACTTACAAAGAAGATAAAAGTGGAATATGTGGATCCCCTGAGCCTAATTTTTCTGCAGATTGTGCATGTCAGAAATAGCTGATATTCAGAACTGTCTTTTCAGAGTATGCTTCTTTAAGGTTACTGAAAAGTTCCTTTATTCGAGAAATTAGCTTAAATGTCCTAAGGCACAGTATGTACTCTGAAAATACTCACATTTCATTTGATTGCTGTTGTTAATGTTTCAGAAATGAAGTAAGTTTTCCCCTGGGGACATTTTGCCTGGCTTACCCATTTGTCTGAGCTTCTTCAAAGGAGGAATGATTTTTAGTTCTAGTCTGATAACAGCACCAAATACAGTGCTTGGAAAACAACAATTTATTAATTTTTCGGATGGAGGGGGGGCCAAAGGTAAATTCAGTATTAACATACAAATATTTGCATAAGAAAGCTACTATTTCATTATTTAGCTGAGAACAGTGAGAACAAAAATAACAAATCAAGCTGACTTCAAGATTATCTGAACATATTACTCATGCTTTTTCTTACCAGCAGTTTGTGAATGTAAGTGTTCGTTTAAGGGATCTATCAGAGCTGGGCTGAGGGGAATGTTTTGGATGTAAGATTTCTAATTGATAGTTGGCTATAGAGCAAATGCTGTTAATCTTGCAAGAATTCTGCCCTCTTCCACAGTCAAAATCTCTAAAATGTTGCTCTTGGGAGACTGCTGTATTTGAACAAAACTGGAAAATAAACCCCTTCATAAGTACAAAATCCAGACTCAGCCTCAGGAGACACTGTGGATTAAAAGACCGAAATTCAGAAATTTGTTGTGAAAGCTCCCTGAGAGCAATCCTCTCAGACTTTAGGTCTTCTGTGTCAAACTGTAATGCAGCAGTTTTTCAAATTAAATCTTATTTCATTATGTCATTTCAATCAGCCATGGAAGTTCCTGGTCCAGCCTAAAGTGTACAAGGTGCCCCGGCGCCTGCAAAATGCTGGTGTTTCTCACCTGGTGCCAGCTCTGCACCACTGACACCAAGGCAGTAGGCAGCTCCTACAGACTCAGACTTCAGGTCCAGCTCTGGTGCCAACGCAATCTGCAGAAACAGATTTCTCAAGCCTTCCCCAGTCATGTGAGTTACCGAAGCTGCACATTACTTCTTCTCATCGAAGCAAAAAATCCCCCCCCAAAAAGGATTTAGCGCCTAAAGTGGGGTGTAATGTATGCATAAAATCCAGAAAACTTTCATACTTCCAATGTTTAACCCTACAGGTTAAGCTCTATATGCCCATGAATTTATGAGTTTAAAATTCCTCATGGTCCTTGAGCTGTGCTTATGTAGATATGCAGCAGAGCCTCAGGCTTCATGCTGTTAAGGATTCAGGTCTCCTTATCAGGATCCAGAAACTAAGTATTGTCCTGCCTAAATTCTCCTGAGGTCTTAATGTCAAAGACACTCTTCTGACTCACTTTCTGCATGTGTGCAAGATGAGGCTTCTTGCAGGTTGCTGCAGCTTTCCTTTGCAATGCCCCTACCTTGAAGGGGTTTGGAGATGGTGCTCTTTTTTTACAAAGTAATAAGAAATGGAAGAGGCCAATCCTCCAGTGGCCAGGAACGTGGTGCCCGCTCCTAGTTGTCCTGAAAAAGCTGGAAGCACACTTCCCTGATTTCACAGGAGATTCAGCAGTCCATGAGCTATATGGAGTCAGAGAGAGGATACAACAGAGCTTGTTTTCATCCTCCTTGAGGCCAGACCAGTGAGCAGCAGAGATTTATGGGACTGGAAAAAGAGAGCAGCAGAGAGTGTGAGTCCTCAACCTTGCAGCTCGGGTATTGACCTGGGAGAGCAGAAACTAGGTTTTGGGTCCCTCTGAGGGTGCCTTTGTCCTTTTTTTGGTCTAGTGATCCACCCCAATGGGCTGGAAATAATGACAAACCGCAATAACAATAGCCAACTAAACAAAATGAGTATAAACAGAAACAACAACTGAGGCTGGGAAGAAAAATGGCCTTTGGGGATATTATTTAGAAGAGACTTCGGACTTTGATTTCCCAGGCAGAAAAGATAGCAAATCAGCCAATATGATTCCTCAGTTCTTGAGAAAGGGGCAAACCATATTTTCCTAAAGCTTCCTGTAGTTGAAGCCGTTGAGCTTACTGTACTACGGTAAAAAGAGTAAGGCAGGAAAACGGGGTCAGCCCAAAAAGCAAGGCTGAAAACCTCATGACTCCGCACTGAACAGCTGAATATTTTTGAGCTGCTGCCTCACTGTGAGAATCCCCCTTGGCATCACATGCCTTTTCCCTGTCCCACGGGAAGGAGAATGCTCTCACAAGCTTCCTGAGCCCCATGAAGAAAAAAAAAATCACTGTGGGTGCAAAAGTTGTTATGCACATAATTATGTCATGTCCTGTGTATTGACACAAGCACTGTACATAAAGAAAAAAGGAAGTTTGCCCCGGTTATACAATACAACGTAGGGAGACTGGCAGAAAATAAACAATATGTGCTGTTATTCTTCGTGCCAAGAAGAGAAGTGAGCAGCAAGGAACGTATTTCTGTCCAGGTTCACAGCTTCTTCCTCCAACACTGTTGCTCCTCTGCCAGCATTTTATGGCCTGAGTCAAAAAATGAAAGTCACACAAATGACAATAGAAAGAGACAGAAAATTGTGGAAAAGAGACAAAAGCTGTCACACTTCCATGTTTTATCTCCCAAGTTCTTGGTCTGTGCTCCTCTGCACACAGCTTCTTCCTCCATATTCCCTGCAGTTTGCCCTGTCTTCAAATGGGGTGATCAATCACTACTGAACCTGAGCTAAGTGAGGTGCATGTTCTGGCTGGGAGCAGGAGCACAAGCAGGAACAGCCGGGGCTGGTGCTCAGCTGGTAGCTGGGTTGGACCAACAGGGGCAGCCAGAGCTTTGGGAGCAGTGAGAAATATGAATTAAGCATGAGACGGATGGGCAGCAGAAATGGGGATATGCAGAGACCCGGAAAGAAAAGTAAAGCTGAGAGAGAAGGAATTCTGCTTTGACAAGCTACACCTAAAATTACATTCCAGGATGTCGTCTGCTACCATGTGTGGAGGTTCTCCTGCAGAAATAAATCATGATTTTAGCTTGACCAATTGAAAAGTTTCTTTTCCTAATTAGCTTTGTTGCTGTAATGTAAATGTCCTTCCTTCTCCACACAACTCTCTCTCTCCCCCAATTTTTTTTGAAGACGTAAAGATAAAACCTACTCTTTGGAGACCGAATTTAATTGTGGCATTTTCCCTCAGTATGCATACATAGCAAGGAGAACAGACATTTAAATTTCTCTGTTCGTTTAGAAATTTTGTGAGGAAACATAGAAATACGCATTTTCTCTTCCCCCTTCTGCTCCTCAGCTAACCCTGTGGAACTCACTGCCATGAATCAAAAGCATTTGCCAGGAGTCTGAATTAAATTGAATATTCAAGTGAGCAAGCACACATACACACATGCCAATATATATTTGCATATTTATTTATATATAAACAGTAACTATTTTTAAAAAGCACAGTACCAACATCAAATAAATCTTTGGAACCACTGTAGATGGGACTTTGTAGACCTCTCTGCCTGGTCTGCCATGAGTTTCTACAATGGCCTGTATCAGCTCAAATCCCAAATCCCCAACAACAAGCATTTGTGGGGGTGCTAGAAACACAGTAGATGACAACAACATAATGGTTAGTGGTAAAGGAGAAGAGGAATAAGTAAACACAAGCAAAGTATGCAAGACACTTTATTAAAAGCATACCCATTGGGCTGCTTCTCCTGCTTCAGCGGCCAATAAATTCCCCCCGCCTTCATACACTTAAAGTGCCAGGATACATTATTCAGCACATGAGTAATTCACCACATTCTTCTGGATACTAGTCACTCTTTGAGCTGGACTCTCTTTCATGAAGTTCAATGGCAAAACCATTATTGTGGTTATACAGCGTGGCAGAGCCTCGTGGCACCTTACAGACCTGAATACAACAAGGATCCTTGAGAGGTTCCCATGTAGTGAAGGCCACAGGATTGCCACATCGGTGGCACCTCACAGAGCTGATTACAAGGATCCTTGATCCTTGCAATGCCATGTAATGAAGGCCACAGGATCCCCATGTGGGCACAGAGGCACCTCTGTGGAGGACCAGGCCCTCAACTAATACAAAAACCACAGGAAGGAACTCAGCATTCAATGAAGAGACAGCGTGGCTTTCACATGATCACTGGAAAATCCAGTTTGCCAACTGGATTTTCCCTCTTCACGTGGAATGATAATTTGAGTGTTGAATGATAATTTGAGAGCTGGATCTGAGAGCTGCCTCAGTACCTCAGGGGACTCTGCCCAACTGCTTCCAATGAGCAGGCAGGGGCTGCGGCAACGTAGCCTTTTCTGGCTGGTGTTGAGATCGGCTGTGCTGTTCAACTGTTAATACCACATACTGGGGACATAGCACCCGTCGGTAAAGCCAGCTTCTCTGCCTTCAGTTTTATAATGTATTCTAGCGCATGAGTCTGCTGTGTGCGTTTCTGTTTGTGTTAGGCTAAATGCTGCTGAAGTAGATGGACATAATTATGGCCTTTCATTCAAGATTTAATACAGAGACGTTAAGCTTGTTTATGCAACCAGGTAGCTGAGCAAGAGAAACATCTAAAAGTAGTATGAAGCAATTTCAGAGGCCGAAACCATGCAATCCGTGGGCCCTCGTTAGAACAGGCATGGGAAACATAGAAACTAGAACTGTCTTCATCCACAGAAGACCAAAACAGCTCCTAAACCTGCTGCCCATCCAATCCCAAGCACGACGTGAGCTATTTGGGCTGAGCAAAGCGGCCAGGCTTGGCGCACCGAATGGCCTGGAACACTGCTGTTATTTACTTCACCCTGTGCTCAGGAAAATAAGCTCTGGTAACTCTCATTTACCGTGACAGCACATGAGTGATTACTGAACACAGTGCCAACTTCCCCTCCTAGCAGAAAAACTCTAAAGAAATGCAGCACTTCTTCTAATTGCTGGATCAAAAAAGGGTAATGCAGCAGTAATGCTGCTGGGAATCACATTCCATATTCTCCAAAACATTGCTTTAGCATTTGTGGTTGTTCAGAGTTAGGTTAGACACAGGCAGATTATCTTGGTAACTAACTGGGATTTCACTGACTTTACTGATGACTACCCTAGGTATTTTCAAAAAGGAGGAATTAGTTGGTGTGTGGAACCACTTTTATGTGAAATGGGAAAGGCAAATTAAGAGAGAGAAACTAATTAAAGAAAAATCCAAGTTAGATTATAAGGAAAGAACTGGGACATACAAGAAAGGATTTAGGAGCCAGAGTTTGCAGGAATTTGAAAACTGAATTTTGAGTAAGTTGATAGTTAATTTATCAATTTGGAATAGTAAACAAAAATTAAACTGAATTTTTCATGGGTTGTAAGATCAGTTTCTTTTGAAAAGTTCAGTATACTCATTTTCTTTAAGCTCAACAGAAGGGACTGGAAGACAAGTGTAACCCCAGATCTGTACGCACATCAACTTGAATTTCTAAACCAAACGATACTTCTATCTTCCAGTAAAAATACTGAAAAGGAGATGTGGTTTGGGGGAGACACTGTATAAGGCTTCTTTGGGGCCCTCCTGTTTTTCTGGGACATGAAAGGGACTTCGGGACGAGAAAGTACTTTTGGTCAACACTAGGTGGGTGTAAACAGCTTTTACCCATTTTGGAAGTAGGAGAGAACTCCTATACTTCTTGTATGCATGCCATGAGTATTTTTCCTTTCCAGCTACATGTCTGTGGATGGACTACCAGAAGTATTTTCAGGCTACTGCACACTTCTGTTAAAGTTCTAGTGGCAGAGAAGCACCCTAAAGTATTAATATTTTCACATTTATTATTTTAAAGAGGGCTGGACACAGAAGGGCAAGGTACTTTCCAAAGAGACAATCCCAACTATGAAGAACAGACATTCTTATCTTAATATTGCTGTGATTTTCAGCTCATCATGCGAAAACACAAAACTTGAATTGTCAAGAGCTACAGAGAGCACACACACGCACATTAGGCACTTTGTTTTATTTTGCAAAAAAAAAAAGTCTTTTATATATAAACCATTTCATTCTCTCTCAAAACATTCTACAACTATACAGCTGTTTGCTCCAACATTTGCATAGGAAATACCACAATACAAAAATAAGGTAGGGGGGAGGCAAAAGAAGCAAAACAGCAACCAATTTATGCATGTGTTTCCACGTATAAACATTTGAAGCCTTAGAAAATTATTTACATCATTTGTCAACTATTTACATTAAGAGCAACATTTCTAACTATAACAAACAAAACTATAATTTATCAAGTATATGTAAAATTGTCTTAAAAAAAAGTCTATCGTATACCACAAATAAATAAAGACAAACAACAGTTTTAACAACGCCAGGTTTTCCTGCGAGACCCTTTTTTGGTATTTTGATTGTTTATTCTACCCTTTGGTTGACAGCTTAATATTACAGCTTGTGAACTCCAGACACTTTTACTTGGTTTGTTTCGTTTTCCCCTGTTGCCTGGCCAAATCCTGCACCTTCTAACCTCATCTTTGGCCCTTCACTTAATGTTTCGAGGCTGAACACTGTTGATCAAAGTCATCGTTAGCATAAAAGGGCACCACTTCACTGACTTCAGTGGAGATTCAGCTACCTTTGTCAGCAGTTAATTTTCCCCCCTGTGTGTATCCATTTGAACAGTGGATTAACTAAACTGCACTGTAATTTTAAATAAAATTACTGTATCCTTTACCTTCTAGTAAATTACATGCAATATCCACATGAAAACAGATCATACTGGTGCTGAACCAGCTTAACATGTCCGTATATGAAAATTGCATCCTAAATCCTTCTTTTTAAAGTGATACTACGTTTAGCTTATAGTAAGAGGTTTAACATTCTGTATACTGTAACTATCCCCCCCGTTTAAGCTTCCAACATTTACTTTCCAGTTCACTTTAAATGTTTTACCCTTTTAAGCAATTTGAAAACAAAATCCTGCTTTGAATATTCAGTGCACACCATCTGAGTTAACATCTGAATGTCTTGCTCATTTCTCTTCAGAGAAATGAAACTAAGTTGGTGCTGTTTTGAGAGGTATTTAAGTAACTTTTTGTGTAAATGTGCCGTGTTAACAAATGTAAAACAACTGTGTTTTTTTTTCCAGATAACTCTTAGAAAACTTTAGTTTTAACCCTAAAAAGCTGATTTGCATATTTACAAAATCTTTGTCATAGCAAACATGCAACATACAGAACAAAATGTTTTGTTCTATGGCTGTTTATGAATTTTTCTACGCATTTTATCTCCACAGAACGACTTAACATTTAAAAAAAAGCACAAGTACTAAACAAGTCCAGTAAAACCCTGACAGATTACAATGCATGGCTTTTCCACTGTGTCCACTCATCTGCAGTCTCTCATTAATTTGTTTACTAAACATTGTCACAATAATGACAGTGCTTTGGTCAAAATACCTAGAGAGAAAAAAAAATACGTGTAACGCTGCCATGTGTCAAGACATAATACTTGTAAAGAGATGAAACCTGCTGACTAAAGCCATATACACCATGTGAGCAAACAAATGACTTGAACACTCCGGTACTGTGATACAGTGTCTTCCCTTTTTCTGCATAAATATACAAAATATACATTTTCCAGTTTCGAGATTTCTTTTAAATGGATAATCCACCCTCAAAAATTAAAGTAATTTTAGTTGTAGGTTGAGAGTCATTAGGAAATTGCATAGATACAGAACAGCCTCGGCAACAAGTCTGGCTTTCAGTTCTGATGCCTCTTCATGTGCAGAGCCAGGTGATCGGAGCGAGAGAAGCTGCGGTTGCACACGGCGCACTGGAAGGGCTTAGCCCCGGTGTGCTTCCTGTAATGGCGCGTTAATTCGTCCGAGCGCGCAAATCGCCAGTCGCAGCCCTCCCACGTGCACTTGTACGGTTTTTCACCTGAAATCAGACAGAAGGAAGAGAAACATCAGCTTCTGAAGAGAGCCGGCATGAGGTTGCAACGAGTGAGGCTGCTGTTCAATTTAAAGGGAATGACAACAGAAAAAAAAGCTGATGTTTCCCCATGATTCACAGGCACGTTCTGCAGGCCCCAAATGAACAGCCCCTTTGTTTATTCTGAGCTTTTTGCTCAGAAAATCTGCAAGTTAATACTCGGGTAAAATGGCATCAAGAAGAAGAAAGAAGAAACTTCCAAACATAAGCTGGTTACTTACACAAATCAGAGACAGTTACGATAGAGAAATGAACGGAGGTTTAAAAACAAACTGCATGAGACTGAAATACGCTCCCTCGCATTCATCTCAGTATGAAAGGGAGCAGAGAGAGGAAAGCAGTCTCACATGACAACCTGGCCCAGTTTGTAACTTACACTCGCACCTTTTAAAAAAGGATAAATTAAGTTAGACTGAGCTTTTTTAAGAGAAGCCTGAAATGGGAAGAAAGATTCCTATAAAGATTCTTTGTAGCGTATAGATCGTTTCAGGGTCTTCTGAAGCACGAACAAAGGTGCAGTGTATTACAAATACAACTGGGATAATATTTTCTAAAATGTCAAGAGGCAATAAAATCTTGCGGTATTCTGCTTTCAGCTAGCTATATATAGAAGAAAGCATCTGAAAGACCGAAGTCCTTGTTTTCAGCATTAAATGTCTACCATCAGGTGCTTAAATAATCACATTGCAGAGGTGGCAAGTGCTTGCTGTCTCCATCAGGCCGTACCGATGCAGAGGGAGCATGGCATCTGTGAAAACTTGCTATGTTACAGAAACTCTGAAAGCTACTTTGAAGTATCCTGCTAGTCCTGAATATGCTAGCTCAAGCACCCGAAATACATGCATTCATTCATTTTACAACTATAAATGGGGTCTTTGAAGCATGTCTATAATTTATGGATTTGTTTGTTGAAATGGGAGAAGCATGAAGCCACAAAGTCAAGATGACTTCTGTGTGAAGAGAACTTTACATGTTGGACATACACCTGCTCAGGAGCTGGTATGGACATGATGTCACCACACAAGCAAGCTTCATATAAATAAAGAAGCTAAGATTACCTATTTATAGGATATTGGTTGACGCTGGTTGACAAAAACACCTTTCAGTTGGCATAGTCAATTGCTATCTATATCCATCCTTTATATCAATTTGACTCTGGCTAAGAGAAAGAAAACCAAGTTTATCTGAGCACTCAGCTGCAAACTGGAGCAGAATCAGATGAAGACGAGCTTTCAAAAAAATTCTTTCCACCGTGGCTTAAAGACTTTCTCCTTCTTCATCTGGTCCCAGACCTTTACTCTAACAGCCTCAATCCTACAGCTCTATGGAGCAACTCGTACTCTTCCCTGGTTTACTGCCAGATTAGCGAGTGGAAAAGAGACAGAAGACAGTATCCTGCCATCTGTTTGTTCTGCAAAGAACACCATTTGAGAAACATCAAAACATCTCTTCAGAGACTCTAAATTGTAATTTAAATGAAATTATGAAACATGTTTTGTCTGTGAGTTTCTACTGCTTCTTCTCAACTAAGCAGTAACTTTCCATCTACTGCTAAAAGTGGAGTCAGCTCTCTGCTTGCCATGGGGAAGAGCTCTGCAGAGAGGGACCTGGGTGTCCTGGTGGACAACAGGTTGGCCAAGAGCCAGCAGTGTGGCCTTGTGGCCAAAAAGGCCAATGGCATTCTGGGCTGCATTAAAAAGAGCGTGGCCAGCAGGTCGAGGGAGGTGATCCTCCCCCTCTACTCTGCCCTGGTAAGGCCTCATCTGGAGTACTGTGTCCAGTTCTGGGCTCCCCAGTACAAAAAAGACAGGGATCTCTTGGAAAGAGTCCAGCGGAGGGCCACAAAGATGGTGAAGGGCCTGGAGCATCTCCCCTGTGAAGAAAGGCTAAGTGAACTGGGTCTGTTTAGCCTTGAGAAAAGAAGATTGAGAGGGTACCTGATCCAGGTCTATAAATATCTAAGGTGTGGGGGGCAAAGTGGCGAGGCCAGACTCTTTTCAGCAGTGTGTGGAGACAGGACAAGGGGAAACGGCCATAAACTGGAGCATAGGAAGTTCCACACCAATGTGCGCAAGAACTTCTTTACGGTGAGGGTGACGGAGCACTGGAACAGGCTGCCCAGGGAGGTTGTGGAGTCTCCTTCTCTGGAGATTCTCAAGACCTGCCTGGACACCTACCTGTGCGACCTGGTGTAGGGAACCTGCTTTGGCAGGGGGGTTGGACTCGATGATCTCTGGAGGTCCCTTCCAACCCCTACGATTCTGTGATTCTGTGTGATTCTGTGAAGTAACTTCCTATCAGCAGCATGTTCATAAATAGAATGAGACTTCTACAAGAAAAACTAACCAGCCAAACAAACCACCACCTCTTTGCATAAACAGCAAAGGATTTATTGAAATTGCAGTGGAATAGTATCAAACCTTGAGAAAACAACAAATCTGGGGCCTGGAATCACCTTTCATAGTTTAAAATTATTTGATACCTGGTAAACCAGATCACAACTTCTTGCACATTTTTGTCACTGTTGAATTTACTCTTCCTGACTGGAATGACCTACAAAACAGCTTTTTTTTTGTTGTTGTTCCACGCAACATATACTGCAGGTTAAAATACAGATCTCATTCAAACTTAGTACATAAAGCTTTTCTAACATCAGAGAAGTCAGCTGAGATAACACATTTAGTCTTCACAGCAGAATGACAGCAAAGGTCTCTATTCAGCGCAGGATCCTTTGTAGTATGTATGTCATCCTTCATGTATTTAAACCGAGTCTTGCTTTAACTCACGTGGAGGTCTGTAAAAGACTGCACTGCTGTTCCATAAGCTTAACATTAGAGAGACCTTCACTGAATGTTTTGTGTTTTGTTTGCACTTAGGTGTTACTCTTACATGTGAAGCACCTTAACTCAAAAACAGTTCCCTTTTCTATTTTTTTCCTCTCTTCCTCCACATTGGCTTTAAGCTCATCTAATCAAATGTTTCCACCTGGTTTAGAATTAATTTTTTAACCTACATCTGGAGCAGTCTCACTAAGATGACACTATTAAGAGCTTCTGACCAATCTTTAAAAACTTTCACTTAAAACTGTCATAAATCCCATTCTGTATTCCCCCCACCCTAACTGCCTACAGAGAGCACAGAGATTTAGTCAGCTCTCTGTTTACTCCTGTCTTGTTTACCAATTTACAGAATTACATTGGGTATCTGAGAAACGGTAAAGAAGGGAGGGAAATAGCCCTTACCAAACAGAAAACCTGGACTGTCTGGAATGAAACACTGAATGGGAACCACGAGACTAAGAGCACACTTCGTAGACTTGGTGTAGAGGTGATACAAGGTACGTAGAAACTCAGTGGGCGCCGCGCTACACTGCATTATTGAAAAAGCAGTCTCAAAATTGTCCTAGTAAGTAGCACCTGACCCTAGGACCAAACAAAAAACTGCTGTCCTCCCATTCTATCTTGTTTTTCATCTGTGACAACACGTTGCTTGAAGACCCCTGGCATATAAACCACCAGGAATCAGGACAGCAGTAAACTGTGTGGCTTGTTGGACCCAACAGGTTCAAAGGCAATGATGAATTCCTATCTAGAAAACTGCGTAGCTTACCCCATTGTAGTGGTCACCTCACCTATCAATGCTGCTACTGTCACGAAAGAGCCATTGGCACCTCACTGTCAAGCAGTGCAGCACCAGCACAAGCAGAGAAACCTTGCTTCTCCTTCCTGGCCGACTGCTGCAGACCTGAGCTGAACTAAACAATGCTTGAGGATGCACCCAGGGGAACAAGGGGGTGCCTTACACAGATTGTTTTAACAGTGTTACTTTTATGCACTGGAAATTAAAGCTGCTTTTAACCCCTGCTTTGGCTAGCAGTGAGAACTGGAAAATTTATTTTTAGCGCCAATATAGAGGCCCAGATTATTCTGAATAAATCCTAGGGGTAAAATACTGAATATCTATGTTTGTAATGCTAGTTTCCGCTGGAAAGTTCTATTTAAGAACTGAATCAATTTCAAATGTTTTCCTTTTGGGCAAGAAGGAAGGGGGGCAAGAAAAAGAAGGCGGAGGTTATTTTCACTCCTTGAAAGAAAGCAGAAGAACAACTAGCTGCTAGTATTCTCTCTGTCAATCTATACACATGCTTTTTGTCACTGAGCAGAAGTAAGAATTTGGTTTAAGTTCCTGTGGCAAGGGAAAAAAAAGCCTCACGTTACATATTTTCTGAAGTGATCCCACGTTCTTCTGTGCTGACTTTAAAGCGCTGAGAAATCTGGGTTTGAGAAGTTATTAAAAAAAAAAAACAACAACAACACAAGTATACACAACAAGGGACACTGAAGCCTTTATACACTATTTTCATTGGCTTCGTAGTAATGCAAGATTTGTTTACTTTAACGATTGTGTGAAATACAGTAGCTGTAAAGTTTTAGAAACGCTTGGTTTTCCTCCAGCAATTTAGAACTTCTATAGGGTGTCAGACCAAGAACGCGATTGGTCATCAAATACGAACGCAGTACAGCTCGGTTACTGGAACACGATCGCTGTATCAAACAGATATTTCACTGTAAAAGCAAGAAAACAGCTAACTCCTCCACTTCAGGGGAGCTTCCACGGGATTTGTCAGAATGTCAACACTGTTCAACTAAAACACCATGGAGGAAGCTGGTACCGATTTCCAGCCAAATAGCACACTCCAACCCTTTCTTCCCAAGCCAGAAATATTATACACAGCACTTCTGGGAAACAGAACTGCTTTCCTTTAAATTATACTTCAACAGGATAGGGATTTCATAAGTTTAATTGGATTTTTGCATAACCACCTTCCAGTATCACTCATTTAAAATATTTTGCTAGGCTTATGCATCACAAAATATATTTTAAGTTCTTGAACTGCTAATATGTATCCATTCTCCAGTTTTAAAAATAAGTTTGTAGAGCATGAGAAACAGGCTTGTACTTGAGCACTGAAATTTTAATCACCAATGTTTAGTTTGGAAGCTCTTCTACGGAATGTACCTAACAAGAGATAAGGGAGTTTAACCTGAAAGGAGACTATTTTTCTTCCAATGTGTTTGTCTGCCCCCCCCAAATTAAAATAAATTATAATGCTCTAAGATTGCAAAGATGTCAAAAAGATGCATGGATACCAGCATATAACATGGTGACCTTACTAGCCACTTCAACAGCTAAACTACACCAATGTAGATCCCAAGGTTTGGGATCCTTGTCAATATCTCATGAAAATTATCTGGACCACCGAGTCAATGCTGACTCTTCTTTTCATTTATCTACAGGCTGTAGTAGTTTAAAAACAGACCAAGTGTTTTTCTAGCATTAATTCTATCTACTGGCAGTGACTGTCACTGCCATACTCACGTGGGTAAGGTACGGTGCCACCCATGGGGTGGGTGATGGTCACTCTGAGGACATCCTTTATCTTACAGTCCTTGTTCAAGAATCACAGAATAATCTGAGTTGAAAAGAACCTTTAAGGGCCATCTAGTCTTCCCCGCAACAAGCAAGGACTTCTACACTAGACAGGTTGCTCAGAGCCCCATCCAGCCTGACCTTGAATGTCTCCAGGGACAGGGCATCCAACACCTCTCCAAGCAACCTGTTCCAGTGTTTCACTTCACCTTATTGTAAATAACTTCTTTCTTATGTACAGTCTCTATCAACCCATCAACCTTCTTTAATTTGAAACCATTTCCCCTTGTCCTATTCACAACAGACCCTGCTAATGAGTTTATCCCTTGCTTTGTTATAACCTCCCTTTAGATACTGAAAGGCTGCGATCAGGTATCCCTGCATCCTGAGAAGATGCTTCTTTATAAAATACTGTTTGGGAAAAAAAAAATATCACTCAAAGCCTCTGTTAGCAATGAATTTCTCCATTAACAAGAAAGTAAACTTCCTTACTCCACCGAAGAAGCAGCTGCGTAACTTTATTTCCGTAATTCAATACTAGAACGGCCTTCTTAAAATATAAAGTTGTATACAGTGAAGGTCAGGTTTTCAAACCTAGTCAACTACTTAAAGAGCGTAGGAGACTCATCTAAGCACATGCAACTATGCATAAAGAAGCCTTCATCAAATGGAAATACACGGGAATGACAGAAGCCTCCATGTCTGACAGATCACCATAATGACTCAAGTGACTTAAAAAGGGACAATTCCACCCAAGATCCTACATTTCAAACCTACTGCAGGACACAGGAGGGAAGAGAAGACAAAGTCGACGTGAGTAAGCACTAAAGTTGGCCAGAAGATGAAACACTCCGCTCTTGTTCTGTTGGGAAGTGTTTTCACCTGATGCTGGAGTAGGGGGTGGGGAAAGGACCCCTTTGAAGTTCTGTGGAGAGGCATGCATTGCGTTCATGAGTCACTGACAAAGACAACACGTTTTGGCTCTCTTTGTGCCATATCACTGTCTGGTATCTGCCTCTTCGGGAGCTAGAAGATGGACATGTCTGACAATAGCAGAATGCCAGCCCCAGAAAACCCAGACAACAGGTAATCCTAGCCCAAGCATAGCTGGCCTGGCTTCTGGGGCGAGACTCAGAACCAGCCAGAGCACACAGCACTTTGTTCCTCTAGAATTGCTTCCCCGTTGGCAAGCGCCTGGCCTTAAAAAATGTTCAACTAGGTGTGATACCAAGGAGGAAGGAAAAACAGTTTATCACTGCTACAAACACCGTGGTGCAGAAACTTCCATCTCGTGTCCTGCTTTCAAACAGATTACTACAAAGGTTTCTGACATCTTTGCTTTCAAATTTTTCACATCTTAGAATCAGTTGTCTTAGATTCCTGACATACTACAGTCTTCGAAAAGCTAAGTCCTCCCTCTGTTTTAGTTTGCCTGACATAGCTTTACTCCAGGTTATAGCATGACTGTTTTGAACTCCTGCCTCTTCCTGGCTAACTGGAATTGAAAGCGGTTGGGTATCCTGCTCTCGATCAAAAGAAGCTTCTAGCTCTGAAAGTTTACCTAAAGTTAGATCCCCATTCTATCACTGACTAAGCTGCCGATGTTAAAAACAGCCTTTCATTTTGGGTTTTTGTCTTTCTTCTTTCCAAGGCAGTTTTTTTTTTTTGTTATTGTTGCTCAGAGAAAGAACAGAAAGCTGAAATTTCAAAATAAGAAAAAAAAAAATCCCTCAGCTGCTTAAAAGCTCTTTAGTGCACTGAAATTCTCTGTGTTGTCCAAGTCAGAGAGGGATTAGAAGGCTGAGAGCACACGTAGAGGCTAAAGGAAATCCAGCTTATTTTTTGAGTGATGAAATATAGTCCTTGAAATAAGCAGTCCCCCAGTGATACGAATGTGTAACACATGCTGTGCATTTAAAAATGTGATAAAAGTCTGTGCCCAGTGTAGTAATGGCTATTGGGTGACCACTACTTAACAACAAAACAGGATTTTTAGGACTTCTCTAACACAGTTGCTTCTCTTGGTACATCTCATCACCGATAAACCAAGCAGTATTACATCTCTTTCTAACAAAAGCATGAAGAGGAAAAAAAAAGACGAGTTTGGTAAAGCAAAGAGGACACTAAGAAAAGAAGTTACGTATCACTCAGTTTCTGATTACAGCCACACAAAGGCATTATCTTCTGAGAGCTCCCAGCAATGTCTGAAGCACTCTTATTTTTCTAAGTGTTGTCTTACGCGGTTCAAGGATTACTGGGGAATCTTGACTGGCCTGTGAAATGGTTTATTTTCTTTCTGGCATAACATTCTGTCTTAACAGAGGTGGTCTCTCCACAAGGAGATATGCAAACAGAGGAAAGGAATTTTTTTAAGTAGGTTTATAAGAAATCCATGCCATCTGGGGCGCATGGCTGCATCTACGAGTTCTGTGCTCTGCTGAAGAACACATTTCCTCATCTACGCCCGTGGTGCAAGAACAGCTCTTTAGCTCTCACACCAATAGCACTGGCTCTTGTGTAGCCAGATAAGAGGTGCTCTTAAAGTGGAATTCATTAAACCTGCTGTAGACTTCCAGATTTCCATCTACTGTATGCACACACAAAAATTGAAAGCAATACATTAAAGCTATTTTAATTCAAAGCGAAGCGCTGTACGCTTGCCAGAATCAAAGGTTTTAATATGTCCTTAATCAGAGTTGTTAGAGATCACCGAGTATAAATAATGCAGCCTGACAGGACGGGAATGCTGCTACCAAGATACTCAGACTAAACTAGGACATTACTTACATGTTTCTAATCTTTCACCAGTGGGAGGTACAGGTCATCTAACAAACAACAAACAACGCTACTCAGAATACGTTCAGTGGAACCGGGAGTTAATTGTCCAAGTCAAGCTCAGAAATTAATTACAATAAGGAATGTCTGATCAAATAATGGAAAATTTTAATCGCTGGCAATTGCTGTGAATCTTGGACTATATTAGTGTATGTAGGGCGGTCTCAAAATGAACTATATTTAAATCCGGTCTCTTAGGTCAACAGTTTCCTTATCAGGAATCAAATATCCTGGAACTGAAGTTTAATCCTCTCAGGGAGCAATTGACAGAAACAGTTTTTTTTTTAAAGCTTTCATGCTTAAAGGGACTTTCAGGGCTTTTAATCAAAAAGAAAATGTTAGGCTTTTCTTTTAAGTATCTCAAATCTCACAGAAGTACCCCTCACCTGACACCTTGGAATCTAATTCCCGCATCCGAAAAACTGAGCGCCAGGCACTGATGGGAATGGCCAGTAATACTTAATTAAAATTTAGGATTACATTGCTAAGGCTTCGCCCAGAAAAGCACAACGCATTCAAGCACGTCTCGTTTAGGTTATGACTACAGATAAAGAGCTGAATCAATTAATCCAAAGGTCTGCAATCATCCACAAAGTGTTTGAAAAATGCATTATTTTCCCTTAAACTGTGGTTTGCACAGGAAAATAATGTACTTCCATTTCTCACACAGGCAACTAATGGATTTAGCAGAATTCATAAATAAAAGATACCAACATATTCTCCAGCAGTGTCTAGCAATACTGCACTTTAATGCACTTTGTCAACAATTTTATTTAACTCTCCTCCATTTTTCCTTATTCTCTCTACCAATGATAGCATTTACTGACATCTCCTTAAAGTATAATCATTGCAACTGACTCACTCAACAGGTTAAAGAAACAGAATCTGTACTTAATAGCTATTTTCACGATCCAAAGGTTTTTTCCCAGGATAAAGTGTCGCTACAGACACAGAAAGCTGCTACCGTGAGCGAGGCAGCCTTGAGGAGCTCCATTTCCCCACTTGTTCAACACAAGCAAAATCCTTCACCTAATTCTCAGCACTGGGATCAGTACGTGCTTTTTGCGAGGTGCTTTTTTTTGGTAGGGTCCACTGTCACTTGTACTCCCTCCTAAAGAACGGGTATCCTGAGTTTCTGGGCAGTTCTATAAGGTACCACTGTTAACACGCACA
Organism: Pavo muticus; assembly: GCA_016647715.1. Lineage (NCBI taxonomy): Eukaryota > Metazoa > Chordata > Aves > Galliformes > Phasianidae > Pavo > Pavo muticus. Next base: position 1,642,720 of record JACDJE010000257.1, on the reverse strand, counting down.
GATCTACAGCTACAGTAAATACAGAACACAGAGTCCTAAGGACTGCTAATGTCTATTGCGCACAACTGGTTCTAATTCTGGTGTATACAGACTAGTTCTGAATCTACTGAGGCAGAGATCTGAATGGAAGTAAAATGTTTAACACACCTTGAGGAACCGCACAGGCTAGCAGCTGTCCCATGCCTATGCAGCATTTGAAATAACTAGGGCCGGTGAAAGTATTTTGAGCGCATCTCATTTAGAGAAATGCCATTTCTCTTGAGTTATCTCGGCTTCCACTTCCCATCACCAAATACAAACTAGATCTATAGATAGAGACGAAATAGTTATGCAGTTAATGTTAGAAACTATTAATGGCAATCCAACCATGTGATCAGAGAACATGCCCGTACGAAGACTCTGTATACGGAAAACCAGTACGTAGCTGGAAAATGCCCTCAGTGCCTTGATGAGTTCAAAACAATGGCAGATTTCCCTCTAGAAAACCATACAAAATTCTCAAGCGTGCAGCTGTTCACAGAAATAATAGAAAAAGCACTCTAGAGCCAGCAGCTCTGCTGTAGCATTACAGGTAGGGTATTCCAGCTGCCTGCATGTCAAAGACTCAACTTCAAGAGTCCCAAATTTTTATATATAAAGAAATGTAACAGGTTTAAGTTCTACAAAACACAGTCCTAGAGATTGTATATGTGTATCATATGTATATGTGTACCTACTCATACGTTACAGGAGAAATCTAATGAGGTTACCTACAATACGCAATGAATTGTTTTGCTCTGACATCTGGCACGTTTTTCTAGTTGGACACAGAACTGTTATGCCAGTGTCTTAAAGTAGTTTTCATGTTGGACAGCCTGCAATAAATGCATAACACCCCCTATTATATACACCCATTGCACAATACCAGTTATGAAACTTGTTCCATGACTAACAGGTATCATCATTTTAAAAGAAAATCCCCAGTTCGAGAAGTCAAAAAAAAAAAATCTGATCTATTTTGACAGATGCTCCAACAGGTATCTCAGCGTGCTGAATACTGTCCTACCCACCTTGGGAATAACTAACAACAAGTTAAGATACCACTCTGAAGTGTTTAAGCTTTTCAAGTGTACTGGACATCTGTTCCACAACTGCACAGAGATGGATACACAACGTTGTGTTTCTCCGCAGCAGCTGAACATTTGCTTATATTCCACATTTTGTGTTACCAGTTTATCAACAACAAAAACTTACTTCCTAATTTACAAACACTACAGCATTATCTAGAGGAAGGAAAGCGGATGCCTGCTCCAGCAGCTGAAACACATATGTTAACCTTGCTTCTCTGTGTGAATGTTGGAGAGCGTGAATACGGTGTCCAGCGTAATTCCATTACGTGCCAGCTTATGCTATCTGACTTGCTGCAAGGTAAACACGCAAGAAAAGAGAATGGCATTTTGCTCTTGCCCATTTCCTAGCATTAGTTAAATGTAAAAGTCTGAGTGTGTGTTCCTACTTGATTTCAAAAAAAAGACTACAGCCTACATTCCACCTATCAAAAATAACATATCCCTGAAGTTTGTTCTCTAAGAACATCTATTAGACCTGGTGAAAGCCATTCAGAAGAGAAAGATTGCTAAATAAATACTTTGAAAAGGCTGAGATTTTCCAATACAAAAGGAAAACCATAAGGTCTGTCTTGACTTTTAATGGCAGACAAACTTTGCTGCAGGCTCTTTTATTTTAAGATGACAGATTGCTGAGAAGGGCGGGGACTGGTTGGGATGAGAGAGAGACTGCAGCCAATTTTGAAAGGTATTGTTAAGAAACTAAGAATAAGGAGAAAACAACTTCAGTGGTCCATGATTACTAAAGAACGGGTTTAGCCAGATAAACAGGTCTACTATCCCTGAAGGGATTTGAAAGAATATCACACACAACTTTATTAAAATGGATTACGTGACAATTACTTCAGACTTTGAAGGTAAAAACTTCACAAGAGTCTTAAAAATAATAATAAAAAATTAAAACCAAGGCTCGGTAACTCCGCATGAATGCACAGTTCTAGGGGACGGGGTGCACGCAAAGTGGACTGTATACACAAAGAAACACCTCCCCGAAGTTTAGCACCAAGCCTCCCTCCTTTGAGGCAAGGTAGAGAGATCCCCCCCACAATCCTGAGGGAGCCCTGAGGGCCCCCAGCGTAACTCTGCCGGTTTCCCCGAGATGGCTCCCATTCATGTTAACCTTCAGTTGATTGATTTATGTGGTATCGGTACGTCAGAGATCCTGCTCGTAAATCGACACGTTTCAGCCCTATCTTAAGAGAGAGATTACAATCTGTACTGGAAATCTTCAAGTATTAAATGAATATTCAAGAAAGCTAAACTAATCCAAACTCTCAAATAATGCAGGTAACAGGATATGGACTCGCATTCTTGCATGTTAACGCTTCAGACAGTTTATCCCTTCATTCACCTCCCCAGAAGACCCTTTGTATTCCAGGCTTGCTTAAATTCACTAGATTTTTATCTCCAACATTTTTGTTTCCATGAATACATCAGCTTCTCTGACCTCTGCACATTAATCCACATTTCTAAGGTCAAACATCTATAGGTAAAAAAGGGAAGGTAACAATAAACATCAGTGACCCTACGCAGTATGTATTAGGGGTGTATATATTTCTGTGCACACAGGCATTAACTTCGTAAACCCTAAAGCCATTACCACTCAAGGTACAAAAAAAAAAAGATACAAACTGATTTTAAAAAGGGAAAGTACACAACGATGCCCAAGTAATGATCATTTTTTGGAGAACTTTGCCTTTACCTTCTTCCTACTTACTGTGTAATAGCAAGTGACATTTAAAACTGGGACTCGATTGCTGGCTAAATTGCAGACACCACTTAAAAGTTATTTATTAAAGACCAGTAGTATTATACTCTCTGACATTATTCAGGTTTATAGTCTCCCAAAAATATTCTTATTAATCTAGTCAGTAATGAGTGACCACGTGTATCAAAAATACCAAAATGTTCTTGTTTAGTCTATTATGAAAGTAAAGCAGTAAAGTTTTTTTTTTTTTTTTTTTTTTTTTTTTTTTTTTTTTTTTTTAACTGTGAGTGCAACACAGATAACTCTTTCATTTATCAAAACAAAATTTCCATAGTAACATTTAGCCCGGAGATACTCAATTTCTTACGATAATCTAAGAACCCATTCGGAATAGCTGAAAAACACAGCCTTGTTTCCACAGAGACAGCAAAGCATTTTGCTGGATCACAGCTCACGTTAAATTCTGTTTTGACTTCTGGTTTAAACTTAGGTGAAAACTCATTACTTGAACAGCACAACCTTAGAGCTGGCAGCCTGCTTCAATAAGCAAATTGCTTGAAGCGCGACTTCTGTTTTGCTTTAAATTGATGTTCGCAGGTAAGAGTTCGAGCTCATACTCCATTTTAAAAACACAGGCAGTAGCCCCCTTCCTCTTTCTGGTTTTTTTTGGCAAATGAATATGTAATTGTCTTTTTACTGTAAAGTAACAATTGTCTTCTTACTGTAGCACAACTAGTTTTGTATTAAGATCCTAGAACTGTCCTAATAGCTCCAAGCGTGCTGTTGGGGAGCTCGGCATTCCTCCCCCTACCTCCTCTCCTCCTGCCCTTTGTCTACACAAGTCCACCCTTAGGAGCAGACCCTATGAACTTCTGTGTCCAAACAGCTGGGCTTTGAAGGCTCGGCTCCTGCCTGCACGGATAAGCAAAGCTCTGTCCTGAGCCTGGCTCGGTGCAGGCCCACGAGCTGCAATTTTGTCAGTATCTACACAAAGACTTCGATCAAGGTATAAAAACAAATGTACCACACTACCACTTTGCACTTTCGTTTTCTCCATTCTAATGTCTTCCACCAGCCAAAACAAACAAACAAAACACCTGGAGAACAGTTTGTCTCGAAAAACAAACAAACAAACACACAATGATACGCAAAAGGAGATGACTTCAGAATTTTCATGGCATTTTGGAAAAAAAAGTCTAAGATTAAATAACCCTTAACAGGTCAAAGAGAAGGTCCAAAATAGGAAAAAATTCTATTTGTGTAGATAAGTCTTTAAATTCAGAATGTTAACTCTGCTGAATTCATTATTCATAGGAAGTTTTTTTGGGGGGAAAGCAGTATTTCCATCTGTTTTATTCTTAGCAATTCTGAGTTTTGTGTTGTAAAGGGCTGAACACTGCATTTAGATTAAAAACTTTTCTTCTCGTGGACCAAACCTGAAATTTTTCTTAAGTGCCAGTCCGACCCCATACCACTCTACAGAAATGGGGAGAAGATGGTGGATAAAACACTTCTGCTTTCTCAGAGACATATAAGCCATTAATGAGCAAGAGACAGCGAGAGCGAGTACATACCCGTGTGAGTTCTCAGGTGCGCTTTTAAGTGAGAAGACTTTGTATACACTTTCGTGCAGCCTAAAACAAGATAAAATAAGAAGGAAGAGAAATGTTTCAGTAGGGAGAACAGGAACACTCCACATTATGCTTAAACTTCCTCATTCAGTGCTGAAGTACTATCTGGAAGCATTTAAGTTTACCACCTTCTGGCACCGTAACCATTTAGCAGTATAATTTAATACAGAAAGTTCCTAGGGAGACACTGCTTTACATAGAAAAGAAAAAAATATGTTTCTGGGAGACTTACTGCCTTCTAATGTAGTATAAAACAACAGCTGCTAAAAATCTACGTATGGTAACACCTGCTACATTCATCTTTTAGTCTATTTACAATTCTTTTTTTTAATTTCCTAAAGGCAGTTTACCTAGGATTCACTTCTCCATTTTATGCATTTATGACATTGATGGGTGATATACCGCTGAGAGGTATAATTGTAAAGGGAGAGAGAACCAAGAGCTGTGACTTTCTAAGTGTGCTCAGAGCGGTGTGAGCATCCTGTATCTGGGATCACATATTACTGGAAGGAATGGCTTAGAGAGTCAGGTTCTTCTTTCAGGGCAACATAAAAGGATAGGCTCAGAGGGAATTTATGTGCAGTTTCCAAAGGTAACTTTAATGGCTTTATCTAAGCAGATGAATTCCCTATTAGTACCAAGGGAGGTACAGCCACCGCCTCAACTGCCAGGAGATGAAGCGAGTCTTACAGCATCAAGATGAGCTTCTGCTCCATCACAGGTATTAGGGAAGCGAGGATATGAGCTGGACACCCACACAGACCCTAATTACAGATGGACATCTAGTCTTTTTTTTATTATTTTTTTTTGGTAAATGACTGAACACAACTTTTGTAACACAGTAAAGTGAGGTCAGGAGTTTGACTGTAGAAATGACATGCAGAAAATGATAGGCTCTATTTAAAGAATGTAAGTACACATCACAAAGAATAAGATGCTGCAGAAATTCCACTTCAACGAGAAATGATTTGGTTTTAAGTATAGCAAAGAAAATAACTTATGCCTACTGTATGACTATTCACACTTTCTTATTCCCAGAGCTGTGATCGCCTGGAACATGCTGCTTACCGGGGTAGTCACAGTAGTGGATGCGTCTTTTCTCCAAATCTGGGTTACTTCTTCTGTTGTATCTGACTGGCTGGATGTTCTGGGGAGTTATTGGCAGAGTTGCAGGTAAATTCGGGTTGTGAATTGCCAGCTTGGAAGCTATAGTGGCAGCGTATGATGGAGGAGGGGTTAAATTCTGTAGCATCTCTGCTTGTCTATCTGGACTGCCAGGCTCTGAGCTGGGGGGTGAAGGGGGGAAGTAGGTGGCCTGCTGCTGAAGAAACTGGTTTGGCATCGTGTAGGAGCATGGGGGAATGCCCTGGAACTGTTTCATTGCAGTCTGTGGGACAGCTGGGGAGAGGGTGTTGAGGCCTGACATGGCCGACGGCATGGAGACACTGCTAAGGGAGTCCATGACGGCTGCCTGAGGAGCTGCGCTGGGCATGTCGAGGTCCGGCGAGCTCAGGAGCTGGTAAAGCTGGCCCTGCTGGGGTGTGACAGAGAGGTGGACGTCAGGGGTCGGGAGCTCCTGCTTGATGAAAATGTTGTTCACATCGGGGGTCTGGTGAGAGCTGAAAATGCTGGTGAACTCGGGGAGAGCCTGAGTAGGGGCAGGGGCAGCGGTTTCACTCTGGTGACTGAAGATGGTGACGGGCTCGGTCTTGATGTGGGGGACGCAGGGCCGCTGGGATTTGTACAGGCCGGTTCTCAGGTGGCTGATGTCAGGGAGGAAGACGTTCATATTGATGCTGTAAGGCAAGCCTTCGCTGTCGGTGAAGAACTGGTCTACGACTGAGGCACTGTCTCTTCTGTACTTCTTATGCTCAGAGATGACTGGGACGGGTGGAAGCTGAGGTGCCAGGTATTTCTCCATTTCACACCTTGTCTGCAAAAACAAAACGTACGATAGCACACATGACTGGCTGCGAAACAAGGTGGCACGTGCACAGCGAGAGTTGGGAAACAGCAAACAGCGCTCTCCGGCAACCGCAAGCTACCTACGAAGGGAGATACCAACACCATTGAGAACGGGAAGGCAAAATGAAGGCGGGCGCGGCTCACGCAGAGCAGTGCCGAGACCCATCGCGTGCCTCAGCCCATGGCAAGCTTTCATCTCATGTCCACAAGACAGCCCCACACGGGGAAGTGACAGGCCCCGGCCTAATCTACAGATCTCGCCCTCGCTATTTGCTGTCGAACAAGGTCGCTGCCGATCGGTTTCACCCGCTCTGCTTTGAAATGCGAACTCTGGGAAGCCACATCCCCAGACGGCTTTCTCAGCTAAAACTTCAAACGATGTTTATAAGCGCCTGATTCCTGCGCTTCCAGGGTTTTTCGCGCTTAGAAGAAAGGCGTTCGATTAGAAGTACAACACCGAAGCGTAAAGGCATAAATAATGCCGAATAAAAGACAGACAGGTCGGCTACGTTCACGCACCCTTTATGCAAAGCATCTCACTAGCACTTCAGAAATCTGCGCAGCGGTGAATAGCAGATAAACACGTCCCAGCTCTGCCCGGGTCCCGGGAGCTCTGTAATTACGGGGATCGCTGCCCCAGTGCAGTGGTGCCGGGGAATCCGTGGGCGGCAGCGCCTGACCCCGCACACTCATCGGCCAGGCATGTGCCGAGCAACACCAGTGGGCAAACACGGCATTCCCCCTCACCCCGTCAGGGCTCATTCCAGACCCGACGAACACCCGAGAAGAGAAAGCGGCTGATAAACAGCCTCCTGTGCTTTAAGTGGCTTTCAGGACGTTTCTTCAAAGCCCACCAGTAAACAACACAAACAAACAGAGACGCATTCCCTCGCTTTGATCTGGATCTGCCCTAACATGCCAGGCTGCTTTCTGCCTCCCCCCCGCTTACAGTGGGACCTCTTTGAAGCCAGGACCGCTCCTCTCGGAGGGACACGGCGCGGGCCGGAGGGCGGCCGACAGGCAGGCAGGCAGCTGTCCGCAAAGGAGCCGATCCCGAGCGGCGTTTCGGGACGGGCAGAAAGTCCCGGGAAGTCCCCGCCGCCCCCACACCACCCCCCCGCTCCCCGAACATGACTCTCCGCGTGGGCGAGGAGGACAGGCGGCCGCTCTAATTCTGCCACCGGGCAACTGCACGGGAAGCAGCCGGAGCTCTCAGCACGCCATCGAGGAGCGGCCCGGCTCCCCACGCCCCGGTGCCCGGAGCCCCCTCCCGGCTCGGACCCGCGGCGCGGCCCCACCCCGTCCCGCCCGCTCCTACCTGCACCATCTCCTCGCCCGGCAGGGCCGCGCCGCCGCCCCCTCCGCCGCCCCCCGGGTGCTGCTGTTGCGGTTGCGGCGGCGGCTGCTGCTTCAGGTCCTCCCCGGGGAAGACGGGCGCTTCCCTGGCCCCCAGCACGGGCTTGAGCTGCGCGAACACCGGCTCCTCAGGCATGGGAGCCAGGCGGGCGCTCATGGTCAGCACCCGGGTGGCCATGGGCAGGGCGCTGCGGTGCGGCACGGGCGGGCTGCCCGCCCCGGCGCTGGGCTCTGCCCGCGGGCGGCTGCGCTGGGCTGGGCGGCGGCTGCTCGGCTCTCACTCGCCACGAGCCCCGGCCCGGCCGCACATCCACTCGGGCGTCGTCAGTGCCTCCGCCTGTACCTGGCGGCGGGTGTCTATCGCAGACACGCGCCCGCCTCTATTTCACCCACCCCACCCCCTGCACCCCACCCAGCCCTGCGAAGGGGCGGCCCTGAGGCTGCCCGGCCCACGGGACTCACGGCGGGCTGCGCGGCGGGCTCCTCCCCGCGGCGTGCCGGGGCGGCGGCGCTGGGGCTCCGTGGACGGAACGGATCTCGTCCGGCCCCTCTCGCGCTTCGGACCGCTCGGAGCCGCGCGGCTCTCCCGGCTGCTAACTTCCAATGGGTTTTTAAAGCCGTTCACTCACAGTTATTATTTTTTTTGTCCCGGAGGCAACTCGCAATCGGAAGCTGCTGCCCGTCCCCGCGCGGACAGAAAGAAGAAGGGGCGAAAGGAGAAGGGCACGGCCGCGGCTCTCCCCTCTTTCCCTCTACTGACGCGGCGGGCGGGAAACGGGGACCGAGCTGAGGCGGCAGCGCGCCGCGCTCTGCTCTGAGGGGCGGGAACAGCCCTCGTGCTGAGGGAGCCTGAGTTCGGGCAGCGTTAACACCTGTGAGCAGGCAGATGCTCCTCGTGTAGCCCTGCTGTAGCCCAGCAAGGCTCCAGGCTGCCGTTGTTAAGTGAGGACTTCGCTCTGTGACAGCTCTAAAGATGCGGAGCTACCAACTGTTCTGTCCGGGGCTGTGTTTCTCTCAGAAAACCAGCGCGATGTGAGGCTGGGCAGTGTCCGGTGCATGCATGCAGCAGCAGCAACGTTCAGACGCTTGTGCAGATCGTACGGTGCCATAACCAAAATGTCTCAGAGACTTGCAGACCTTAATTACATGCCTTACCTCCATCTAATTAAATGAGTGATAAACAGACTATTTCAGAACTGTTTTTTTGTTTCCTTTTGTGCTGTGTGTGTCTATTTACGCAGGGCCTGCTCGGGCAAACGCTGTGCCGCTCCATCAGGGTGGTACTGCAAATGTGTATACACATCTCCAGAAGCAGCTCTCAGTGTCGGTAATTTTTCTAAAAGGCCACAGTTGGGGCTGAGCTGCAGGTAAACAAATCCAGCCCCACCGCCTCCTGTTGTGCTCACAGCAGCCCGCTCCTACAGCCTTTTCTCAAGCAGCAGTCGGTGGAAGATTACTAAAGAGTAGGCAATTGTGAAGAGTCAATTTTTATTTTAGCATTTCTGCTGTCACTAACGATTAGTGATAGTATGTAATAGGCAGTCCAATTGCTTCTGACTTCCTGCTCAGGTTTGCCGATTGAGCTATGGAGCACTGCACTATGTAGCTCAGAGATAGTGCACACAAAAGCCTTGGGTTGGGGCAAAATAGCCTGTTTTTGGAGCCCTCTCTATTACTAGAGTTTATACCTCTTTCAAAAATGACTTTTTTTACATATATAAATTTACACTGCAGAAGTCAGAAATAAACTGCCAACTGATATGATTCCTAAATGGAAGCAGTGGTTTGCTCAGAGTTAATCATTAATAAAAAAATACAAGTTTGCTGTTATAATTATTTCAGAATATCTCTGTTCCTTCACTGATTTTGCAGACAGAGTTACAAGTGAGTTTGCACTTCACCAGACAAATTTGTAGTAGAAAACCCAAGTAGGGTCTTTCAAACCCAGCTCGGATATGTTGTGTAAGCGAGAATTTCAGCCGAGTGTTCGGGAGTTATTGTAAGAGATCCCTCCCCTGTAATGCAGTTCTATGAACATCTTACAACAGAGGACTCGAGAGCTCAGGTCACTGTCCTGCAGAGTGAAAAAAAATGGGAAATAAAAGGTGGAGTGGGATTGCCTAGAGGTGGGTATGTGGAGGATGCCTTCCAGTGTGCTCAGGCACTGATAAGTGAAGCGCTGTGCCCTGTGCTGGAAAGTGCATTGCCAGGTTTAATGGAAAAGGGTTAAACTTTCTGAAACTATGTAAATGCTCCAGGTTCTGGGCGGGCAAAGATCCAGACATTCTCGGTAAATGTAGGCTCAATTGCTTTGAACTCCCTTGTTCTTTGCATTCCTCTTCGCTTAGTAGTGCTGTACCCATTAGGGAAGACAGGAGAAAACAAGAACAAATGTCAAGTCCTCACTGGGGCAGTCGGAGCCTGGCGGTGGTGGAGCCCAGTGCTGCCTCGTGTGAGAGAGCGGCTGGGGCAGAGGAGCCAGGGTTGCCAGCAGGGATGGAGGTGGGCTCTGCTCTTAATGAGTTCTCAGCTACATGAGGTGTGCCTGTAGGAGCACCCCTGTGTCTCTCTGTCCTTGCGAGGAGGAGAAGGGCCAGCATTTGTGGGGACCTGTACCTTGTGTAGAGGCAGGGGAGGAGTGGAAGGACGCGGGTGGGTTGTTTCATAATGACAAGGTGAGGGAGACCTGAGGACATCAGCAGACTTTAAGCCTCACAAAGATTTCTGATAATGATTTCAGAAGCTTTTTAGCACACTCAGAGGCTGATTTTGAGCCAGCAAATACCCAGTTTGTTTTCTTACATCAACTTTCTAGAGAAGTGGAAATGAATTTCCTTCCTGGTAAATCAGTAGCCACCTATTTTTGGCATCCCCATTAGAATCCATCTGCCCAAGGGAAAAAATGGTTTCTCATTTTACCCTTGGTTGTCAAAAGAGAGCCAGTGCGATACTTTTACCTCGAGAAATCACTTTTCCCATTCTTGCTCCCCACCAAGCACCACGGTAGGAGCCACCGGGTACCATGGGAGCTTCTGACAGGCCTTGCAAATGCCACTTGTGGCTCTGTAACACAGCACCGCCACAACGAGGAATGTAGCAGGGTGACTTTCTGCTCAAGCGAACGTGGGAGCCATGAAACGATAGTCTGCTGCTGTGTACTTTATATGTAGCTTACAGAAGTGTTCACTTCTTCAGAAGCAAACTAGACTGCCATTTTTCATTTCCCTTTGTACAAAATGGTGTGATAGGCCTTATGGAAAAAAAGGATATTCTTCCTAAGATAATGAATGGCACTTCCTTATTAATTCCGACAGGTATTTTAAATAAAAACATGCTTTGTTTTGACTTCTTTCTCTTCTTACATTTCAATAGTCACCTGCTTCCACCTTTCTGCTCTGCTGTCCGAAGATTTACCAGCAGAAAAATACCTCTGGTTCCCCTGGGATGGGATTTTATTGTGAAGCATGTACAGAAAATAAGTTTCATGTTTGTAATCCGCCCGTATGCCCTCAGACAGTTGTGTAAAAACTTCTTGTTTCGAGTAGAGTTCTTCAGGAACCCTTTGCCATATAGCTGGGAGTGGTTAGTGCACCTTCTTCAAATCAGCTGGACGTTCTCTGTCACTGGAATTCAACAGGCACATCTTACCAGGTAGAAAACTCCTGAATGATGTGATTCTAGCATCAGAGAACTGAATTTGACAGCTTTTTAGAATATAAAGCTATAAACAGTGCAGAACAACCAATTCCTCTACAGGCCAAGGGAGAATCACCACTGCAAAGCTTAGTAAATACAAAACAAGTGGTGTTTGCAAGCTTCTCTTTTGCACAGTTAAAACGAGGCGAGATGAGTTGTTTGAAGTTTACTAAGATTACTAAAAGCACCCAGATGCAGTTGTATTTGTGGTTTGTTTTTATCCTTTAGCTAAACATATTTTTCTTACAACGTAAAATGAGTTAGAATAGCAGTGAAGGTTTGTGACAACTAAATAAAGGCATGTAAACTTACCCACAAATAACCTTTGATTTTTTTTTTTGCAGCAACAGGTAAAGATCTTACCATGTCTGCATTTTCTGTGTTTTGACTGAGTCAGTCTGCACTGTATAAGGCCTAATTACAGATTAATTATATAAATCTGTTTATGCAAGGATCTGTTCAAGTATTTTCTCTCAAATTTAACTTGAGCATGTGTGTATACACTTGCATGCATCAGTCTGATTTGCTATTTATCAAGGCCAGTGCTGACTTGGCGGAACAGATGCTTCAAGATAGAAACTTCAACTGCTCATTACTTGAATTCTTGGATTAAGAATCATCAACCTGTCTGGAAGAAACAAGACATCTTACTCAGTAGCTGTAGCTGAACCCAATCTTTACTCAGGTTTTAAGGAGTCTTAGTAACTTTTGTTAACAGCCTCCTGTATTTTGGTTTCAGGTACATTTCAAGTATTTTCAGCTTATCTGGGAAGAGGAAGTACAGCAAAATCTCTTAGTGTTCCCAGTCCCATTTTGTGACCTTTATAGGCCTAATGTGCAAACTGTTTATTACAGCAGGCCTTTCTGAGAACAGGTCACTGATTCAGCTGTAAGACACGAGTGTTTCCTGTAGTTTCATCGGCTGTCATACAGCTTCTCAGCTCTGACATGTTGCATAGCAGGGCCAGAAACTACAACAGCATGCTCCTTAAGCATGTCATTTAATTATTTATGTACTAGTAGTGCAGATGGAAATCTGTACGACGTATAATTACAGAAGATTAATTAAAATACGTACTTAGAGAGTAACATTTATGACTTCTGAAAAGGTGGTTTGTCTGTCACTTGGAATTTTTGGTAGAAACTACCACCACCCTTTTCTTCTGCCTTACCTAAGGAATGCTGAGGCTACCTGCTTTGCAAAAGCAAGTGCTGTTGGCAGTGTTTGTTAGTGATGGGTGGTCCTACGCTTGGTGTTTAACTGCTTGAATATGAGACAAAACCACATTCTTCACTACTAAAGAAAACATTTTTGGCTCCAGAGTGTTTCTGCTGAAAATTTGTTAGCAAACACTAACACTGTAAAATTGGCACGCTTGCATGCTTTGGCTGAGGTCTCCTGATTAGAGAAATAAAGTAGAATGGTTTGGGTTTTGTGAAGTACTGCTCCATCAGATGGGAGATGGAGCGTTTATGGACTTGGACATAGCAGAGGCGATGGTCTGGCTAGACAGGCTAGGAGGACATTGAAACAATGACATAATACTTGTTTAAGAACCTCTTAGCATAATAAGGTAGGGCAGTGAATACTCATTTGGAACCAAGTCCTGATGTTGAGAGCAAAAATAATTAAGGGATGTGGTCAGAAAAAAAAATCCTTCACCTCTTATGCTGCACTCTTTCAAGTAGGGGAAGAGAGGATAAGCTCCTTAATCAACTGCCTATAATGTGCAGAAAGAAGATCCTGGGGCTTTGGATCACAACATCTTCATAATACAGTGTGCTGCTAGGAGCATTAAAGAGACCTAGTCAGACCACTTTGGCTATCCAGAGAAGCTATTGACCCTACGTGGCTATGTTTCTTGTGATAGCTATACTGTCATATTCAGAGTGAATCTAAATTTCAATGTGTCATGCAGCTACATCCTTAGTAGTGAAGCAGGAGAACTAATGCTATTGGTGACAACATCTTTACAGTTTTTAAAATCAAGTAGTCTCTGTACTCGAACAGTCTTGCATCCAGCAATTCTGCACTAGAGAAATTTATAATCAGTAGACCCAACAACCAATCAAAAACGTGGACATTTTTGGCAAACATCATAAAAAGATTATTTAAACACACTGCCTGTAATCAGCTGAAAAAACTGGAACAAAAACAGTTGGTGATATAAAAGGGCTAAAGTTTAAAACACAGAAAGAAATCGTAGGCTAAATTAGTGAGTAGTGAATAATTCGGCAGAGTCTGAATGAGGTGAGTACAAGCACTAAAGTCCATGATTGCACAGAAGCTAGTTTAAAAAAAACACTTCCTCAAAAGAGCCACCCCTTTCCTTCTGCCTCTTCAGAGTGGATTTTGAAAAGCAGTTATAATTATAGATACTCAACAGCTCAGAAGATAAAAACACAAGTGAATATAAACGTGATAGTATAGAGATTATGGAAAAATAATATGGAAGCAAAAGATACTTAAGAAGTCAATGACCTTCATTGAAAAGAAAATCTTAAAAAAAGGTCCATAAAATGCATTAAGGATTCTAACATTTGTCTGTTTTTAGACAAAGAAATGTAGAACTGTTGATAAGCAAGCAGAAAGAACATGGTGAATATTCCTGTACTGTACTTGAGAAAAGAGCAGGTAATATATTTCTATCATATGATAACGACAGAGTATTTTCCATTTCAACAATAATTCAAGAGCACATTAAAATTAGCTACTATTAATACTCTTAGATTGGTATGTCTGGATAACTTCACACCAAGAACTTTAAAAGAGCAGTCAGTGAGCTTTCAGGATTAATATTCACTAATTGTTAGAACACTGGGCATATTCCTGAAGCCTGTTAAGAAAGCTAGAGTTAGAATCAATACTTGAAAGAAAATGTAAAATGGAATGATGCTGGTAATTATAAGTTTGCATTGAAACATTGATTATGAGCAGCTTAACGTTAATAATCAATGCAAGGATTTATTAATATAGAAAGATAATGCAATTTAGGCCCAACCTATGCTTGTGAAAAACAAGACCTAGTCAAACTAGCGTGAATAAAGTTGGTCACAAAAGATTAAATAGAGTTTGTATAAAACATTTTTATAAAGTATATCTCTTGAACTAGCTCAGTATTTTCAGCTAAAATTGCTAATCATCAAGCCTCAGTATTTTCAAATAGGATGTTGCTGGATTAGTGTATTTTTAATTACGGGGATTGGTTTATAAGGAAAACTACTTTCCTTTTTTCAAAGACTTAGAATAAAACATTGTAATTAATCAAATTTGTTGAGGAGATGAAAAGTCAGGGACAAATAAATAATGAAGGCAGGAAACCTGCCTACTGAAATAACAATTTCAGTGTATGGATGCTGCTAAGCAATACATCTTCTGATATAGATGTATATATGAAGACATGGAAAGGACCTAGGCCGCATAATAGCTAATTAGCTCAAGGTGATTCCTCAGTCATCCAAGGAGGATGTTTAGATGCCTAAACAGATGATACGCATCCAATTGTATAGGTATTATACCGTAAGTGGCACTGGAGAGTTTTATTGAAATAATCTTTTTCACATACACAGTTCAAGAGGGCATGAAATCTCTTTTTTCATGCTTAGTTTCTGAGCTTGCACTCAGTCGTAGTGTTCAGTGAATTGGCCGTGTGTAGTCGATGGCGATCCTTCAGATGAAGGCAAACATGGCTTCCCTCTGAAGGTACTGACCATGCCGTAAATTTAGGTGCTCATTTTAGGAAGCTGTTTTCAGTCTTTCCGACTTACAGCCCCATTTATTTATTTTTTTTTCATTATAGACAATGAAAGCTTGGATAATAATGAATTTAAACTTCTGCCAACAGGTTTGCTTTTCTTTGTTTTCTCTTGAGGAACACAAGCTTCTGCTTTAGAAGGATGTTTTCAGTAAACACTTAAAATTTATGTGCAATATAGATGCCTAAACAGAGCAGAAAATAAGATAACGAATTTTTCGGGCTATCAGATAAAGATCTATGAGGGCTGGAAGCTGAATGGCTGAAGTGAAACAGACAATTTTAAGCTGGATCATGTCTCCCAAAGTGTGGTTGTTTGAGCATCACTGTTACATTCTGGGTGAGTTAATGATCACTTTTTTCTTAGTATTCGAGAACCAACCTAAAGCAGCTTATAGATAACTAATGACATGGACACCACAGCTCAGGATCTTCATGATTTAGAAGCATACTTGTAATGTACTTTTGTTGCTTCATTTCTGCTGTTCTGCACCCCAATTCCATGACATATTTAGAGGAGCTACACCAATTCAAAGGAGCTCAGAAAATTTGGTTGTCTCCTGTCTGCTTAACAGTGTGTTTCCGGTAGGAAAAAAACCCAACACAAAGCAAAACAAAATGAGTTGGAAAAAGCCAACCCTTCTGCTATCAGAAACAGCTGTAGCAGCAGCAAAAAGAGGATTTTCAGTCAGTCAGAGGATATTAAAATTACAACAGGGTTCTCTCTTGCTTAATGATAAGGGTAATAACTCAGATGACCCTCACATTTTTGTACACATCCTGGTAGTTTGATTGACATTTTTTGAAAAAAGAGGAAGTTTAGGAACCAGCAAGTAATTTCCACAGATGTCAGTAGTAAGTACTGATTTTCCATTCATCTGCCTTAAGACTGTGAGCTTTGACCTCCACTGAAGGCACATTAAACATCTTTTGGTAGTGAGCCGAATAACTGGAAGTCACTTGTCAGGAAGGGAAGCCGCAAAGAGTCAATACAAAAGCTTACCCCAGACACGAATTGGATGTTCAAAAGGAGTTTCCTATGAAAGCTTCTGAAGGTGTACCTCATTTTTCATCCCAATCACACCATAGAGGAATGTCATTTTGTCAGCACACAGTTTCAAATCCTGATCGTAGCCCAAACTCCCTAAGTCAGAGTATGTATCTGTACTCACCAGTGAAGTCAAAATTGAGAACTGCTGCTGGTATTAGAGGCCATCACAAGGTGTTCGCTGACCAATAAGAAAGGTGAATGACCCAAATACCACTATCTCACTCAGAGGGTCTACTGTTCCACAGCGAGGAAACTGAATGGCCTTGCTAAAATGTGGCTGCACACCAATACAAGCCTTATCTCCTGTTCACCTGGGGACTTATGGAGATGCTTACAGTGTTCTGCTTGCTGGATAGGGGAAGTTCTGTATTGCTAATCATGTGCTGTAAAGAAAAGGCACAGCTGCATCCTCCTTTAGGGTTTCTATTTGCCTCATGATGAACTCCTCCATTAAGGAAGCAACTGGCTGCGCACAGTTTGTCTGGTTTCATTTAATTAGGTGAGACACGGTCAGAACATATAGACACTGGAACATTCTGGAAATAAGATGGTAAGGGAAAAGTGACAGTGATTACTGGTGATGCCTGAAGTGCCCAATCATGATATGGCCTTAGAACTGACATACATCTATCCAAGTGCACACAGAAACGGTGCTCTTCACAAATAAAGAATGTAAGTTAATTTGTAAATTAAAAATAATACATAAATATTATAGAAGGTGAAATGTCTAATTACATAGAAGAGTATTATATATATCACCTTAATTTATCTAACTATATTATTCACCTGTACTCTGAATGCATTCACTTTCAAGGTCCATTATAATGTTTTTAATTTTAGTTCTCTGACATATTAAGTAGTATATTATGTCAAATAATATACAGCATATTTAAATTAAATTAACACAGTCTTGCTTTCTTTTCCCCCATGATTTTCAGCCTTTCTCAAAATATTTAAAGAGTGATGAGCAGAAGTAAATTACTTTTCAGTGAGAAAAACATGAAACACTTTGTTAATATATTGGCACTTGGAGCTTTGAGTGTTATGTTGTTTTCTACAAATTATGCTGGGAAAACATAGCAACACAGTATAGTTTATTCAGTAAACCATTCAGTTCTATTTGAGACATATTTAAAAGGTACTTATTTATTCAGTTATACTTCAGCATATTATTCTCCAAAAAGATGGACTTGAATTGCAGCTATTTGTTACAATCAGCTTAACCAGGGATTCCACCTGCTAAGAGTTTAACAGTTGAGATTTTTGTCACTTCTTTTTGAAAATGATGTGTGAAGTACTGAAAATAAGTAATAAAAAAAGGAAATGTTTACTTTCAGAACGAGAGACCATATTAATAAACTTTCTCCATTCAGTGATATTATTTAAATTTATGTTTTTAAACTAGATCAAAATGTTTATCTGTTGGAACATCCATGTTTGGCCTGCAGGTATTCCTGTTGCTGGATGACTTAATGGAAGGTTGGTCTATGTCTATTGTGTTATGGTATGGAAAACAGCATTTCACGAATGTACAGCCTATTTCAAATGCGTTTACCTGACTGGTTCATAACATGCTTAGTTAAAGCGGAGGAGCCAGCTTATTCATGAACTCATAAGTAATGTGGCAAGTTGGGTGAGGCAAGACTTTAACAATACATCTTAATCCCTGAGCTGCTTGGAAGATATAAATAAGATAGAGAGAAGTTGATTCACTCTTTTAACAAAGCAGGGCTTCTTTCTCTCCGGATTACTTGAGATTTTTTTACTCTAGATTACTTGCTCTGTAGATGACCAAACATTACTCTGTGAAGAGAGGACTGACAAAATACAAAGCTTCTTTTTAGTGCATAGAAAGCCTTGCTTCTGTGCAACTCATCAGTAAGGCCTAATGATTCATAAAGCTGGTACTCAGTATAGGCTATGAAGTGCCATAAAATACCACCTAACCACATCTAATCTCTAGAAAAAAAGTCTGTATTTTACACACATTTTATGCAGAAAAGAAACAAACATTAAAAGATCTTTGTCAAGAACAGGATGAAAGTCACCTCTTGTTCTGAAGCATTTCAGTGCAGCGCTATGATTTTTCAAATTCTGAGTTATGAACTCAGATACGGCGTCACTGGAAGGATGTAAGAGCGGAAGGGACAAAGAGGATGTTAACTCTTTTCCTTATACTTCATGTTAGCATTGCCAAGTCTTGCGGATAGAGCAGGTTGCAGTTGCACAAACTGGCTCTCATCAATGCCACATCTATATCCGTCCCTGTAATTTTAAATATTATACTGAAATAATTATTTGAATGCAATGAAATTTACCTATGAGATAATTATTAATCACAGTAGGAGCAGATCAGCTTGGTCCCCTGCGTTCTATCAGCAGAAGCATTTTGCAATGATCATTGCAGCACTTCCAATCCAGGTGACGTTATTTATAGTATGAAACTGTGGCAGTAAGCCTTCCCGGTATCTAATTTAAGAAGAACTAAAAAAGGCTGTATGTTCTTTATCCCAAGGACATTGTGGTACCATTAAACTCATCTCATGTCAGTTTTTCTTTGAAAAAATATTGCAGTGACAGAGAGTATGGTGCAATGCCTGCTTCCCTCTGCTCTGAATGGAGGAGTGAAAGCAGTGCTCATGAAAAGCTAATCATCACCATGGCTGAACAAGTTGCTTATTCACACTGGGTTATGCAACTTAAGGAATTCCCCTCTACAAAGACACTGCTAAACATTAATGCATTATATTTTTAAGTATCCACCTTTCAGCAGATGCTATGGCACCAAAATTTGCTGTATTGTATTATCTCCGCTCTTAGTGGCTACCTAAATCTAAAAGTAAGCGCTAAGCTTTGCAAAGTTAAGTATTGAAATAGTCATGTTATTCATCCTCTCTTTGTCTAGTGTTTATTATTTCATAAAGTTAGTTGCCTAAGAATGGAGTAAATGAAAGCTAGCATACACTATGTTCAGCACCTTGTCAGCACTTAGGAGCTGACAGTCTGGAGGAGGTGCTTCAAGCCAATAGACTGGAAGCTCTGGATTTTTTCTTGGCTGTTTCTTTGCAAAGCCAGAGGCCATTCCCTTCTTCAGAAATGTTCCCATCATTGTCTTGTCCAGAAGTCAAGCTCTATGAACACAAAGGGAGGCTGATCAAATTCAATCCTGTCTTCTATCTGAGGGAAAGCAGAACATACTTCTATAGAAGCAGTATAACTGCTACAGAGTGCTGTGAAGCCAACGATTTTGGCAGCACTGTTTAGACTGTTCCACTCTGTATTCGATAGGTGAATATCCCTTGAAGAAGGAAGTAGTGAACACAAGCATCCCCTACTTAGTACTTAGAATAACCATCGTAAGAGGAACTGAGTTCCAGTTTATGGTCCAATAAATAGATGTTCCAAATCACGCTTGTTCTTATTGCCAAGCCCAGCAATTAGTATTTCATGCAGAGTGAAGCACTGTACTGTCATTTCCCTACGTATGGCCTTGCGGTGAGACTAAGCATTGCCATGACTGGAACAAATCTAGGTGGTCACTGAGAATCTTGGTATAACTGTGCTCATGGTACCGCTGTGGTTGAGTGGCACCAGACCTGAGTTTGAAGCATGTTGAAGTTACAACTTTATGTTTTCAGAAATTAAGTAGGAATAATAACAATAAAGAGCACTTGAAAGGATAACTGAAAAAATAATAACCATAGGTAGCAAAGTAGATCAAGAATTCCTGTTTCCAAAGGCATCCAATAATCTGAAAGCCTGCAAATTAAAGATATGAGCATCTAAATGGAAACTAGTACTATCATTCAAATCAGTAAATATGCGGCAGTCCACCATAGGCCCATGGCGACTTTGCAGCTTTGCGTGGTGAACCTGACAGTACCTGAAGGTGGGACAGTAGAGCAGACAAGCCCATGAAGGTGATGCAGCACAGCAATCTTTACATTTTTAAACGATATGAGACTTTATTTGCATTTCATTCATAGTCAGCTTTAAGGTATCTGTTCACAGAAAAATATTTTGCTTTGTATTAAAAATAAGCGTGATCTAAAACAACAGTCTCACTTGCATGCATTCTAGAATATATATATATATACATCACTTTACAAAATAATAGTGAATCATCAAAGATTCTTAAGAACTTCACATCATTTGTTTCTTTGTAATTTCACAGAATTTAATGTCCTTAAGTCAGTCAGAGATTTCAGAATAGTTATCATGGTGTAAAACTACGACAAAGGTTTCAGCATGGACAGATTTAAAGTGGCACATCAGAGTGTAAAAAGGTCTATATTTCATAGGATTGGCTATTTTGTTTTCATGGACAACAGATCTAATCAGCCCACTTCGGTTACCCTAGGGGAGATTTCAGACAGCTCCATTGTGTTGGAGGGCACCCTGGCTGTGCACTAAGATTAGCCTGCAGAGATTTTACAGAGTTGAGAAAGAAAGGTAAGCTCTCTCCTGCTGCTGATAAACACTGTTATTGTTCTCCATTCCCTGCTGAATGGAACAAATGCAATCCTGTGAAGTTAATTACTGCAATAATGAAAGAAATGACACAAAATGACAAGGAATGTGCTAATTCAGTAAGACTTAGTCACTGACATATTATTCTCTTTACTGCTCGTTGTTACTTTCAGGCACGTACGCCTTTACTCGTAAATACTAAGTGGATTTTTTTGGACTTAGTATTTAAGTAACAAGTTAAGAAAATAAAGATTAATGTGTAAGTAGTGGTGCCTGTTGGTCTCTTAGTTGTCTGTTCCGTACCTGAGATCTTTGATGAATATCGGAAGGAAAGGACTTGGCCATCCCTGCAGGACATAGAACTTCTTTCCTTTTGAATGTCCGAGAATGAAGACTCACTCAGATTTTATTGATACATTAAGATAATTTGACTCCCAAGAAGGAAGAGGCGGCCAGTGAACAGACTGCACCAGAATACTGTATTTTTTCCTTCCTTGCACTTCTTACAGCATCACAGGAGAGATGAATGATAGTAGTGCTTGTGTGAACGTAGCTCTGGTGACAACTTGTGAATCCCTGCTTACATGGCTGCACTCACTGGCACTGGGAACTGTGCACTTGGAAATCACAGCCCTGAGAAGCACAGTGTGATGACTCTCCTCTGTGATGGCACTGTTCTGTGATGGGGAGCATAAGTCTGAGCACAGAAACAAAACAACCCTCTCTCACGGTCTCAGAACTCCGTGGGAATAATTCCAGCTCTTTCTTTTACAAAGGGCCACTTAGGTAACAGTCCTGTTTAAAATCCACATACAAATGCAAGGTTACAACTTCCTTGTAAAAGTAGAGTACTACATTGCCAGGTCTTACTTAATAATAATACAAAAAGAAACAAATTCTTCTGAAGAACTGAGTAAGAAAGCAAAAGAGAAAGCCTGTGCTGAAATATGTATCTCTAAAATCATGATAAAAAGGAGCACTGGGAATTGCTAACAATTTCAGCTGCAAGACTGAATAATCTAAGTAATCCTTCTTCTATTTAACCAAGAAGGAAAAATGAAAAGACTTTCATTGAAATGCAGTCATAAATTCCATCCATAAGTCTTTTCCTGCAATTAAGTTACATTTACTGATCCACTACTCCTTAAAAGAAGCATTAACACAAAGACTTCAATTATTCATGGTCAAACAAAGTTGATTCTATTGCTTCAATCAAAGCAGCATTCTCTCATACAGTGGTTATTTCTGTAGTATCTTCAAAAAGGGCACAGTCTATGAAAACATGTAAGTTTCCGAGTAAAAGCTGTTTCCATGATCAATCCCAAGTTTTTGCATTTCATACTTCTGCCATTTCTTGCTTTCATGGGGATGATTTTTTGTGTGTTCCCCTCATCCCTTTAAAGGATGAGATGACTAAAATTTACCCTTTATTTGAATCCAGTTCCAATGTCCTGAGAAGGAGTCTCTGAAAAGAGAAGAGAGAAAGGAAAAAAGAAAGGGAAGGGAAGGGAAGGGAAGGGAAGGGAAGGGAAGGGAAGGGAAGGNAAAAAAAGGGTTGTGTGGATTCAACCAGACTACCCTAGAGGAAAACAGCTGCAACCACTGTAAATACAAATTATCATTTGCTTTGTGACTCAGCATTATAATTCTGGTAAATTTATCAGCTGAGACGCACTTTATCCATAGTAACAGAAGTGATAAAAATCCTGAGCATGTGCCTGTATGTATACATGTATATGCAGGAGTGTAAATACACATAAATACATTTATTTCCTCACTGCTGCTCCTCAGTTTATCTGTACACAGTCAGCTCATGCTCAGGGTAGACTTAAAATTGCATACTTATTCTGTGCTTATTACAATGTTGTGAACTGATAGTAATATAATTGATTTTCTTTTAAAAATCTTGTTTACTTCGAACTTTAGATGCACGAACTACTGAACATGTAAATAACATCACAAACTGCAATCTGTCTCCTCAAAATTGACCACAGCCATACAAAGTTGCAAATATTACGTGGAATAAAGTACGTACCTCCTTGAAGTATGAACCACCTTTCTTCTTTTTAAAGCATGAGGAAAATAATCAAAAAGTTTATGGCACTTACTCTTAGCAAAGTACTTACAAATAATGTTGGCTTAGGTCTAAATACATTTTCTTCTTCATATTCTGGCAGCAGTTTTACTGAAGGGTTTGATTTGTTTTCTGCAGTCAAACTTTTTAAATTAATTTGAGGTGGAGGGAAATTTTGTTCCTTGTGTTTATCCTGTAGATTAATTAGAATCTTTTTCATTACGGCTAGTTCCTGGAAAACCATAAAAGGGCAATGCTCAGTTAATCAGTAAAATTACATTTGAATCTGTTTTGTTAATAATGAATTTTTATTCATCAAATGAAACATGTAAGTGCATCAGAAAATCCAACAAGCACCATATCCTTACCATTGTTAACAGAGTTACTAACTGCATATTAATAAAAGTAAGAAAGTGAAAAATGAACACAGGATTTACACAACTCAGATTTTGTACTGAATAAATGCTGTAAAAGAGAACATTTGGAACATTTGTTGTGTAATAAGGAACCCACTATCACTTTTAAGTTAAGCTTCCATTTAATTTAAAAGAACTATTTTGAGTTTGTTTTGTCAAGCAGAGGGAGTTTACCAACCTAATTTGAATGTGATAAATTGTACTTTCAAGCGTTGGGTCTTGCACAGCTTACTACTAGAAGTATACCTATGTCTTTATGTTCAGATCAGAAAAGTCAATGCAATACCTTAAGAAGACTTAGAGTAAAAATGGGATCAAGCGGAAAAGAAATTTCATGAAACATAAAAAATTCCAACATGGGAAATAAAAAGCAAAAGCTTAAGGAAATGCTCAGGTTTTTTTTTTTTTTTTTTTTTTTTTTTAA